>CM044009.1:12412804-12533093 GCA_024085815.1 Flaveria linearis
CCCATTCCCCCGCCGCACGACCAGGACCCCCCAGCATCCCCAGCGCGTGTACCACGCCGTGCGATTACCTGCTCATGTTCTTGATATGATTCAGGACACGAGACAGGGTCGCGAGGCTGGAGGATACGACCGCGAGGCTGCATGATACGACCGCGAGGCTGGAGGATACGACCGTGAGGCTGCATGATATGATGGACTGGGTCATCCAGCACATGGTCGCGGACTATACCGCCTCGGGTACGCCGTTGTTGTCACAACCACCGAGGCGGTTAGACCATGACAGTGCTGGCACATCTGGCGCGGGCGGGTCTGGTCAGGGCAGCGATCCGGGGATGATGGATTAGATAGATATTTTGTTTGTATTTATTTCTTTTTGTATGTAAAAACTCGTTGTATATATATATATGTATATATGCAGTTTCAGTTATGATGATTTGTATTTGGTGTGTTTGTTTGGTTGTGTTTCTTTGTTTGTTTGTTTTATATTTGCAATATTGATAATGTTAATTGTATATGTTTGATAACAACTGATTTTTACGATTAGGTTAACCATGTGATAAAATAACAACCAACTTGTTTAAAAAATAATTAAACGCAAAAATTACTTGTAATATGACCATGAATTGCAGCAGCAGGGAAACCGACCCTGCATAACCAGTTTTCCAAAGAATCTGCTTGCGTTTTGTCTCCACAAATATTAAAGTCAACGCGTTCTGAATCAAGATTAAAGATAACAGATTACAAAGACTAATTAAGCAGATTAGAAAAAAAAGATGAACTGAATCGCACGTTTGTTAATGATTAAAACCATAAAATAGTGTTGTTAATGATTTTAAAAGTATATAAACCTGAGGATAAATCGGTGAAACTAGTAATCGATAATCAATCATCATTTGTACAGACTAATAAACCATGATTACGTCAGAAAAAGGTAGACCACACCACCGGACCATGGTGCAAGATCCTAGTGCCACAACCCTACCTCTCCCCCCAACCATCCTTCTCACACTACTTCTACTAACTAATGACTAAGGTGAGTACGTTAATAAAAACTAAAAGTAATAAAGTACCTGGATTCTAGCACGACTAACATCCGCAATCTTTTTGCTTTGAAACAAATCCCAATGTTCCTTTAACCGACGTATGGAACTTCCAAGCTGCTTCAGATGTTGTAAAGTTCACAAACGCATATCCGCATTCAAACCATGCCTGTACGTATATATCAACGTCAAAACTTAGCTTTTATATATTATATATATATATATATATATATATATATATATATATATATATATATATATATATAGAGGAGGGATCAAATGAAAACCAAGATTATATTTGAAAACCGTGAAAACTAGCATCCACCAATCACATTTTTTCTTAAATAATCCAGATTTATTAATTTTAAAGGGCAAATTAGTAATTTTGACATTAGAATATTTAATAGATACTTAATTTATCAAACTAATTCCCTGATTTTTCTCTTAACCAAATCCGCTTACCCGTTCGTTCTTCTTTCCAAATCTTCATCAATTATACTTTGATTCGTATTAGAAATCAGTGTTAAATATTAGGTTTCAATTTTACCAATTCGTTATTCTCTTCTATTTTCGTTGTGTTATTGAATCGGAATATTCAATTTTTCCAATTCAATTTGTTTGTCGGACGTGATGAATTCATTATCGCAGAATTCAGTTGTCGATTGTTCAATTCATAGTAACGATGCAGTTGATTTGAATGGACGATCGGGTAGTGAAGATGCTGCTTGTGCGATTCAAGAGGTGTCAGGTGATGCGTTGTACCAAAAATCAAATTATCCTACAACTAGCCTGCAGCCAGCCGCCTGAGCCTCACCGGAAATTGGACGACAGAGATAATGGCCTGTGAAGAAGAAGTCAACAGAAGGATGTCGGTGAGATGGCCGGAAATTGTATCAACATGTCTCAGTCCCCTTCTTCATTGGTCAGTTGCTCTGTTATTCTGTTAATACCTTCAAATTGTTGCAGTTTTACGTAATATGAATTGCAATCTTCTGTAGCGTTGGATGATATTGATTGTAGTTGGTATTTGATGAAATTCTAAGCAAAATATAGAATTAATGTAAAGATGACCTAAACATATATGTACCAGTTACAGTCTTACCCAAATGATGATGCGGAGTTACTTTAAAACAAGGTACATATATGTAAATATACTTGAATATACTTTCATTATCAAAGTTTTACTCATATGATGTGTGGGGTTTCTAAAAACAGTGTACATATATGTACCAAATTCATATTAATCTAAATCAAACTACTTCAACACAAGTAAAATTAATGTGTTCATAAAAATGACAGGAATGTGTATACTACAAGTGGTACATATATGTACCATTGTTTTAGAATATGTGTAAGACTACAAGTGGTACATATATAAACACTTTTTATAAAGTCAAAAAACTCTTTTAGTATTATCTTTTTTACAAGTAAAACTGGTTTAATACATATATGTACAATGTTTTTATACATATATGTACGAGTTGACTGTGCAAAGATTGTGCCTATTGTAACACATTTGTATATCACAATAGTACGTTGATGGTTTGTATATTTTTCATATAAATCATGAACCTTCATGTATGTCCTTGTCAACTAATATAAAATAATAACCAGAATGTACTTTAATGGTATTGCTTACCAAGTGGTACATATATGTACCACTGGAAAATCAGAATGATGCTTTATTTCTTATTGGTGTTGTATGATGATACAGATAACAACACTTATGTTGATTGCAACAAAACCATTCACTTGAAAATCAGAATGATGTGTTATTTCTTACTGGTGTTAAAAATGAAGGTAAATAATCAACATCCTTTTAAAATTTTTATTTGTTTTTTTCATCCTTTTTAATTTCTTTTATTATGGTTTTTTCAGATTCAATGCGCAGCAGTATATACCAATCCCCGAATGGTTCTAGGTATTGGACTCCTATTGTTCACGTAGATCATAAGCCAGTTGTTGATCTAGGTTTCAAAACTGGCATGATGCATTAAGGATGTATGAGGCATACATACGCTGAGGTTTCAGTACTCGTCAATGCATTCATACACATGTGTACATGTTGCTATTCAAAATGTGCATATATGTACCATTTGTGAATTTAGAAATTGGTATATGTATAGTGTTTTTGTAAGCTTAAAATTATGTATACTTGTCCGTATATAGATAAATGGAACCAACAATGTATGAGCAAATATGTAACAATTGTCTTTACATTCATACCTAAAACAGTATCATATCTTAAATTTCATAAGTAAAGCTATGAAATTAAACATTAAGAGAAAATGTTATGAATATGGTACATATATGTACCACTGTTTGTAGAAACTACATAACATCATAATGAGGATCCAATGATAATGAAAGTATATTCAAGTATATGTACATATATGTACAATTTGTGTAAGACTACAACTTGTACAATTTGTTTATGGTAACTCGACATCATCATTTTGTGTAAGACTACAACTTGTACAAAATAAGTAAACATAACATTTCAAAACATTTCATAAGTACCCCATCCAAATTCATAATCATATGTCAAATCATTATAGATAAGTTATACTAATCTATACATTTCATAACCGTTTGTTGACCCAATAAAAAAATATAAAAGCCATCAAAATACTTCAAAATTTGAACGCCATGTTTTTATATCTACGCTCTTGATTCTTGATCCAATGCTTCAGCTTCCTGCATCACCTTAGCCTTGTAGATATTAACGTCGGAAGTTAGAATTTTGAACGCATATTCTCTTCTTCCTCAATTTCTGATTTTGGCTTCATTTTGTTTTCGTCTGAAGGAAAACCACAATCCCAATTTTTTACGTGACTTCCCATGAATGTCTCCATGTGTCGCATTACAATATTCCACAATCCACCGTGTTCTTTATCGTACTCCAGCTGATTTTTAACTTCACAGGAATTGCTGCTTCAATTTCTTTCCATTTTGGATAATCCAACGATCTCAAATACGCCACAAGAATATGTTTCTGTCATTTATAATTTAAACAATACGTCACAATTACATTTATGGACAGTTTCAATTTAATAGTAAAATATAATATATGATAATAAAAACAACATACCACTTTAAAGGGTGTTCCTTTTTTGTCAAACTCAGAATCATCCTCAAACCTAATATGCAATTGATACGTATATGTACCAGTTTCTATTGTTCATATATGCAATTGATACATATAGTACCAGTTTCTATACATATATGTACTTGTTTTATTAAACAATATATACATAACATAACAGAATCCTGTTATGTTCTGTATATGTTGTTTTAATAAAACAAGTACATATATGTATTAGGGTGCATATGTTGAAGCCTTATAGATATGAACAAGCAACCAAAAACATATGCAACCTAACATATATGTACATGTTTATTAAATAACATATACAGAACATAACTCACTATAGTTCCTACATGTAACTCATATCTACATCTTTATTTGGGACTGCATTTATAATGCTCCATCCTACCAGGTATCTGGGCCATTTTACTGACATACACATTGATTCCATACATATATCATAACCTCATTAAACGTTTTGGTACATATATGTAACACAATACTTAGATTCGATTAAATCAACTAATCACAGAGATAAAAGATCAACAACCAATATTTTATGCATGTTCTGGGGTCTGCATTTATAATGCTACATCCAATACCTATTTGGTCCATGCTATTAACATTCTCATTACTTATATATATACAATATTATCTCAATACAAGTTTGGTACATATACGTAACATAATTCAGCATACTTGTACCATTGCTCACTGATTCTATACCAAGACACAATTTATATACATTATAAAGTAAAATTGTATATACATTATCTACCATTGCTCATATACATTTATCCCATTTTTTGGTACATATATGTAACAAAATTCTATAGTCAAGTTTAAACCAACTAATCATAAAGATAAAATTGCCACATTCAATATCTACATCTTTTTTGGGACTGCATTTATAATGCTCAATCCTACCAGGTATCTGGGCCATTTTATTGACATACACATTGAAATATACAATTAATTTTCAGTTATAATTTTCAATGTTGACACCCATACCATATATTATATAATCACAAAAAATAATATACAACTACACCACTAAAATAGCTTACAAAATGTACTGTCATGTTAATCTTTTAATACCCAAATTTGTATCTTTCCAAGTACATATGTATACGTAGTATATTTAAACCACAACAGGAAAAAAAATTGATACCATATACATTCATATTGTGTTCATGTATAATATAAATTAAAAATTAATGAAATCGTACCAGCTTCTGATTGAGGCAATGGTTCTAGGGTGTCCTCTATTTCGACGGGTTCGTCAACAGTATTGTGAACTTACTAAAACTAGATATGTTGGCGATTCTTTCACTTTTCTTTCTACCTGCATACAAAATGTTTTGTAAACTATTGGGGAAATTCAGTACGTAATATAACACCAGTTTCAATTCCCGACTTACTTGTTGACATTTTTACTTGAGTAATATTCTAAACTGGTTCACTACCTGCACAATCAATTTGTATTTATAAATGATACTATTATACTAGATAATAGAAAAATTCAAAACATCAAACAAGTACTGAATCAAACTGCTAAGTTTAAGAACATTTGTCCTGATCTGGTTTATGCATATATGTAACACTTGTTTAACAACATTTTTATTATGAGAATAGGTTTTAGGCATTGGTTTGGTATAATGATAACACATAAATGTGCATATATGTACCATTTGTGTTAGAGTAGTTATCTTTGAGAACTTTTCTTTTCATGTAGTGGTGTGTGTGTGAAGACAACACTTGTGGATATGTGAATACATGAAAGATACACACATATTTGCATATATAACACTTGCATAAGAGTAGTTGATTTTACCAGTTCATATGTGTACCAATTCTGTCAAAAAACATATAATGTAAAGTTTTGTTATTCCTAGTCATTAAACCTTTTAGATACTCCGATACACATATGAACTTCTAATCTAACTCACGAGATAGTACATTAAGGCTCACTGTTTATTAAAGTGAGTCAATTACTTTTGATTATGTCACAGATACATATATGTATCACAACCCCTAACTGATTTGGCTTACACAAAACTGGGACAGATACACTTTTGATTCTGTCACAGATACATATATGTTAAAAAATGTTCATTTAACACACTGAAATCGTTTCAAATTTTTGGTACACATATGTACCATCGGTTTTTCGCAATGTTACTGCGAGTGATCTATCAAACTGTATCATCGACAAATCACTCTCATTACACAGATAATACATCAAAATCAACAATATTATCAAAATGTATATAGTTTTCGGCATTTATATGTACCAATTTTGAAAAAAATAACTTTTGCACATAAACATTACGAACCTTGATTTAGTTTCTTCGTGTGAATGATCTTCGTCTTCAAAATTCTTCTTCAGGAATGTGATGATTTCTCAGAGTCGAATCATCCTATATCACTAAAAACATTGCTGAATATTTGATTTGATTCGTTAATTTGGGGGAGTCGATTGAAAAGAAATCTCAGTATCTCAAATTTTTTAGGATTGATTTAGGGATTAGTTACAGAATTGTTTGTACCCAAAATACCCTTATTAATATTAAATATCTTTTTTAAATTATTAACTTAACTAAAATAAGGGATGTTAATTAATAACCATTGATCTAAATGATCAATGGTTATTAATAGGTTTCATGGTTTTCATCTTAATTGTGGTTTCCAATAGATCCTCCCCCTATATATATATATATAGATATATATATATATATATATATATATATATATAGATACTATAATATTTATATCATGTAGTATTTACACCATACAAATTAATAATAATATTATTCAGATAGATACCAACTTGAAATCAATCGGAAGATACACGAAATCAAACTCCGATCGAACGGTGTTTTCCCGGCTTTTCATTCACAAGTTTACAGTGATAAAATTAAAATAAAAAACAATGTTTAATGCTTAAAAAATAAAAAAAATAAAAGCAACATGTCACGGTTTGGCCAAACCGTGACATATAGCCCCCCTGCGCACAATCAATTCCCCATAATTACATACCAATCATTGACTACGGATCCCCAGATATAAGTGTCACGGTTAGGGCAAACCGTGACAGTTAGGTCTCACACCTGACCAAGCGGTCACGAGAATACCTAACCGTAACCGCTTAAGTCGGTTTTCTCCAGGAAAAGGCGGTGCGCCTAAAATTTCCGTAATATAATCCATTTTAGGGCTGTTTGATAAAACTGAATGGGTAAGATCTGACTGAGTCAGAAGCTGACCCAGTAAGAAGTTTTGATGAGTCTGCATCTGACTGAAACTTGGCTGTTTGATTTTGTATCTGACTGACTCTGCTGAATGAAAAAAAACCTCTATTATTATTATTATTATTATTATTATTATTATATTATTATTATTATTATTATTATTATTATTATTATTATTATTATTATTATTACTATTATTATTATTATTATTATTATTATTATTATTATTATTATTATTATTATATTATTATATATTATTATTATTAATACCACCGCCACCATCCACCTCATCTTCATACCATCCTCATCTTCATGTCATCCTCATCTTCATACTCATCATCTTCATCATGAAAGCCTCGAACCCATCTCCATCATACCATCATCATCTTCATCATTCCTCACAATCACCACCACCATCGCACACTGTCGACATCCCACCCGTGAGAAGGGAGGGGAGGTGGTCGATCGGTCGCGCAGGGGAGGGGGGGGAGGCGGGGGGAGGGGGAGGGCGGCGGAGGAGGAGGGCGGCGGAGGGAGGGCGACGAAGGGAGGAGGGTCAGACACCTCGCCGTGAGAAGCCTCGACCGGGTCAGTCATCAAAATCTTTAGGTCTCGGTCAGAAGCCTTCGACCGGGTCAGACACCTCGCCGTGAACATCAAACACCCTGACCGGCTGACCGAGTCCCAGTCAGCGGTCAGGGGTGGGTCAGCACACATCAAACATGGCCTAATTTCTCCAACAAAAACAATGGTGTTGAAAAGTAGTCCAATAGTCCTTGTACGGTTGTTCCACTACAAAGCCACATGACCCTAGAAAAATAATATTTTAAACCGCAGATAAACTTTGACAAATGTCAAGAAATTAATAAAAAAATCAAAATCCCATCACCATCTTCGTACTCTCAGAATCATCATCATCATCATCGTCGTCGAAGAAGAAGAAGAAGAAGAAACCCCAACACCAAAAAACCCTATCATCAATGGCTACTTTATCTCTTCACAAGTCAGAACCCAAAGATCAAAACAGCACAGTCATCACTTTTTGTCTCCAGAATTCAACATGCTCCATCTGTTCTTTGCAGTAGCTTTCTCAGCAGTTCCGTTGACTCTGTACATCCCCCCAATCAGAAGCTTGAATCTTTTTGTGCAAACAATGGAAGCTCTGTGGAACGAATCGAGTGGCTACACGCATCGGGTTTACCCACGGGTCCGGTTTGCGATTCGTCGGATCTTTGATTGTATCCTCTGCAACAACACCCGTTAGATGCAGTCCATGCTTGTATGTATTTATACTCTGTGTTTTCTGCAATTTGTTCATAGTTTGGTTATGCTCATGATTTTGTGGATTATGTGATGTTGAGTTTTTTGTTTCAAATTCGACCAATTGATTGTTTTTCATAGTTTTTAGTATTTATGATCGCTTTGATCTATTGTTGTAGTTATTTATGCATAATTTGTGGTGGATTTGGGTCTGTTTTCAAAGATTCTTCTGTTTCCGCTGTTTGTATTAGACAGTTAGCAGAGGTGTTAACAGTTAGTTTGTAAAGTGCTTTTGTTTGTTAAATCACTATAAATTGTAATGTTCAGTTTAATGTAGTGAAATTGAATGCAAAACAACTTCTGTTTACATTTGATGATTTTGTTGGTATTTTTTAAGAGTCATTCAAACACAATAGCATCAATTGAATACGGATTCGCTATGAGGTCAGTTGAATCATTGATGAACCCTTCACAATGGTGATGTTGTCGAGCTCATGGCCAAAGTTGAACGAAATGAAGGACCAACGGATTGGAGTAACATCATGGGCGGAGCTTTTAAAGGGCCCCTCTTCGCTTAGAATTGGAAATTGTGCACATTTCGTTCGAAAACTTTATATGTATTGAGTTCGCCACCTCTCTGATATGGTATAGAAAAAAATTACGGTCTTGTGACTTTCGCTCGTTTTCACTGTATTTGTTTCAATATCTGGTGATACTTTGTTTGGTGTGATGTTAAGCACAGTTGCAGAGAAGTTGTGGTTTAACCAATGGAGACAACTATAAGACTCTTACTAACATAGTGGCTCATGGCTGTCGTCACGTTGGCATCTGTCAAGTGAATATATTGATAGACGTCTGTGCTTTCTTATCTTCTCTATTATCGATTAATATTTGTATCGAACATATCTAAAAGTTTGTGCTTGTTAATGTTTATTTTAAACCATGTGCACTAGTTTGTTTATGCTAGATGGTAATTAATGGAATGAGGAATATGAAGTGTCGTTTGTTACCAACCGGTCCGGGGCATGTGTGAATCGTGTAACCACTCAAGAGGGTAAATAGTGAAACGAACATTATTATTATTATGTATATTTAGAAAATTATATTTTTACTTTATCATGTCTGTATTTTACACAGAAACTACGTAGAGGTGCACGGAAATTCGTTTAACCAACCCAATAACCAAACCAATGACAAAAGGTATTGTAGAAATCGAGTTTGTAACTGATCCAAACTGATAGTATGTATCCGCTTTGAAGTATGTAAAAGCTCACTAGTTATAGCTTAATTGTTAATGAATATAGTTTTTAAAGGTGCATCATGCCATTGAAATACCCAAAATTATAAATGTTGTTTCGCGCTATTGAAACATGCAAAATTTTGTTTTCTTGCACATTAATAAGATTGTATTATACTTGACCATAAGTCTATATTTTCACCTACGTATGATATGTATGCATCAAATTACTAACATATTAAACTTTGACATAACTGACAGAGATGAGAAAAAAAAACAGGGCTGAAAGGCAAAACCCGCAACCTGACCCGACCCAGTTTGCCAATCTTTTTAGTTCCAACCTGGATCCAACTCGTAGGTGTGAGATCTATTATTTTCGACTGATTTTGAATCGGGTAAAATCTAGACCGAACAAGTTTCGAATCCAATTTAAACCGATCGTCCCTCTCATCAAACTGGTTTCAACGCGAACCAGTTCGAAACAAACCCAGTTTTAAACTTTGTCGATCTAACCGGTTTCCCCATGCAAAACCCGGTTTGAACCCGATTTGTACACCTCTTTTGACCAGCAAGCTGAAATTGACTATAGATGGGCTTTGCTAACCCCAAGTTGAATTTTTATTTAGCCCAAAAGACAAAACAGGAGCCCACTAGCCCAGTGTTCTTGAAGGTTCAAACAACTGCACACTTTCCTCTATTAGGTCGTTTTGACCCAAGCGAACACCACAACTCACGACTCACGACTCACGAGTTGCGTTTCAACTCACCGGCGATTTGCAGACGATTTTTCGGTACAACAGACATCTCCGATCATCATCTTCCACATTAAGCCAAGGTAAATGGCTACATCTATCAATCAATCTCACACACACAACATAACATAAATTCCCCCAAAAATTATGCTATATATTATACACTAAACTGATGCCCCTTTTGATCCTTATCCCCTTCATTTCTTCGAATTTGGAAGAATTTGTTCTTCTAATCCCTTCCCTATGCTTCCAAATCGTCTAATTGTCGGTGATATGTATTATGCGTACTGGTTTTTATCAGATCCCACATAGGTTATTTCGCAAGGTAAAACTTGGTTTATTGTTTCGAAAGATCTGCTTGTAGACAAACTCCATGGCAGATAGCAGGGAGATTGATGATCAGGTGGATTTTGAGGATGACAACTATGAAGAGATGGATGATGATGTTGAAGAGCCGTTGGAGGAAGGAGGTGATGATGACAACGGTGAGGAATATGAGGATGTTGGTGGGTATGAGGGGAAGGAGCATGAGGATGAAGATGATGGGAATCAGAATTTTGTTGAGAGAAATCTGCTGTTTTAGGTGGTGATGATAGTAAAGGGAAGGAGGCTGAGATGCTTGCTCTTCCACCTCATGGTTCTGAGATTTTCATTGGTGGGCTTCCTAAGGATGTTGATGAGGAAGATTGAGTGAACTCTGTGAACCATTTGGGATGTTGTTGAGGTCAGCTTAAACTGTAAATTGATTAAAGGAAAAGTGATATTTTTAAGTAATTAAGCGTTATGCTCTACGAATGGGATTAACTTATATGTGCATGTTGTTCAGGTAAGGTTGGTGAGAAATAGGGACACTAATGAGAGCAAGGGTTTTGCTTTTGTAGCATTCAAAACTAAAGATGTTGCTCAAAAGGCTATCGAAGAGCTACATAACAAAGAATTTACGGTATACGACTATAAGCTTATGCTTGATTATTTGATATTTTATTGTTTTGGTTATGATTTATGATGTTCATTGCGGGTAGGACCTTGAGGTGTTCGCTTTCTGAATCTAAATATAGACTGTTTATCGGCAACTTGCCAAAGAATTGACTGATGATGATTTCAGAAAAGTAATTGAAGAGACAGGTCCGGGTTCAGAAGTCATTGAGCTCATAAAGGTGGTTTTTTGATTCGGACACACGTTATGAACCAGATATGTCACACTTTAGTTTTTTTTTAAATGGTTATCTTGCAAACTCAGGACCCTCAGACCCAACACGTAATCGTGGTTTTGCTTTTGTGGAGTATTACAATAATGCCTGTGCGGATTATTCAAGGCAGAAGTTGGCTAGTGCAAGTTTTAATCTTGATGGCAACACCCTGACGGTTACTTGGGCTGATCCTAAAATATCACCGGATCATTCTGCTTCTGCTCAGGTAATGCCTAAGACTCTAAGAGTAAGATAAAATTATTCTAGTTAGTACTGCAATAGTCAATTGTCATGTTTAGACAAGTCTTTTTACGTAACATTTTGGTTGAACCAACTGGTTAATGTTTTATTGATATTCTAGGGTAATTGAATGGGCAATTTCATAAATAGCAACCTACCTAATTTATTGTCTTTCTTTGTAGTTATGCTTTTATTGTACTGAAACTGCACACATGCTTTGTTTTGCTGGGCTTCTTGATATCAATGACTCATGAGTTAGGATTGGTTGAATCAACTAAGTTGCTGTTGTAATTTTTAAGATTTTTGTTATGACACATGTCAAGCATCATACTTAGGCATTGGTTTGTTGTTTAATGGCACACACACACCCTAGTAAACCTACCACACCTTTGTCCCAGATGGGCCTTGAACTCGAACCATTTGGGCGAGAAACATCCTAGTTACTTAGTTGGCATAGGCGCATAGTGCTAAGTACATGCTCTTTGGTCTGAATTTCTGTAGAATTTCTTTCGATGGGTTATGGTTCCTGTTTTTGACTTAAACAGCAATACAGCATACACATGCTTATTTGGGTTTTAATTAGATCTTATATAATCAATTCTGGTTTAGATTGGGTTTAACACATTGTTTATGGTTCATGGTTTTGGTTTGAAAAATGAGCACATGCTGATTTGGGTTATTGAGCATGGATAGTTTTTGGAATTGAATCCTGGGCTTTAATTGTAAATTTTTTTAAATACTTCTAAAAGTCATAATTCTGTACGGGCTTAGATTTGTTTGTTTATTAAACGAATAGCACTGTTAAAAATCTTACATAACTTTATTGAAAAATTATAATAACCAAAATGGACCAATTAGCTGAGTAGGGTTTCTATTTAGAAATTTGCCCAATTTTAACCTATTTACCGAAAGGGCTTACTGCTAAGAGCTAAGACATAAATAAGGTAGGACTATACCAGATATGAAAACATCGGGATTTGCAGTTGAATAACCTAAGAGAACACACATTAACAACAGGATAACTTGCATTAAATATCATTGACATATTCTGATGAGATGTTATTGAAATTATAAGTCTGCTAGCTCACCATCCAAATGAATCACAGAATCTAAGTGCCAATAAAAATGTGCATGTGTTAAAGTATTAATATGTAGAACAACCAATATTTCTACTGCGCCCAGACTAGATCCTATCTTTAATTTAAAAAAAGTAGACGGTTGATATCGCCACAACATGTTGTGACTTCTCATGAAACATGCAAGTGTAAATTTCAGCTAAAATAGTTCAACAATTATTCAGTCTTTTTCTATGATGTATGATATGTTATGGTATTTGACTTGATTAAGGTTGACAACCCAAAATTTTCTCTGTGATGTCTTTTGAGTTTAGATTTGAATCTGAGATGTCACATGTTTGAGGTTTCTTAGTGTTATACAAAGCTAGACTAAGTATCGAGGATTTGAGCTATAAACGGCCTTACTACATCTTATGATTTTGAGGATTTACTTGAACAATATCATGAGATCATCAGGCGGAAGTGAAATCTTCAGCATGTGGTTAGTCTCATTGTTTTGGTGTGTCGACTGCTTAGAGGCTTTCCCTGTAAAGATCTGTTTGGCATGAATATGTTTCTGTTGACATACTGAACAAAACATTTCTTTTATCCCTTATATATGTCTGTTAGGTTAATCTTGATTTATCTGTCAGTTTATTTTTGGTGGGTTGAAATTTAGATGTAAGGTAGTTAGTATTTTAGTATTTTGATTTGATTTGTTTCATATCTATCAACCATTCATTGAAATGACAAATTGTTATGTAGGACCTACGTTGATAGATACACACATCCTTTTGTTTTTACAGTTTCTAACTTCTAAGTACTGACTGGTCAACTGAAAAAAGCTAAACCCAAACCTTTTTTGTCCATCTCTCCTCTCACACTCATCACGGTTTGTAGTGAGTTGTCCTTCCAATTGTTTTGTTCATCCCTCACCACCAAGCAATCCCAAATACCCTACACATTATGTGACTATGTGAGAGCCACCTTTTCACGATTAGGGTCTCAGACTGATGTGAATCGGTCTCTACTACTTCAAGTAAACTTGTATAATTTAAGAGATTGAGATTGATGATTGGGTGTCACTTGTTTATAAACGTATTGCATGATACTTGTTTGGCCAAGTTAGCACATGTCATGGGATTATCTGGATTTTTTTTTTGATGGCTAACACACACACATACACACACACACTCTCTCTCTTCCTTTTGAAATCACAACACCTACACTCGGCATGATTTGAACCCACAACCTTTGGTGGGGAGTACATCACTTACCACTGTGAGGGCATGATGTTTCCTTGGGGACTGGTGTTATCTGGATAACATAATAAATTTTGCAACAGTTTATCACAATATTAATGCTCTAAAAATCAAATTAACGTTTAATGGTGTGCTAAATTATAGGTAAAGGCACTGTATGTGAAGAATATACCTGAAAACACCTCAACAGAACACCTGAAGGAACTGTTTCAACGCCATGGGGAAGTGACCAGAGTTGTGATGCCGCCTGCAAAAGCAGGTGGCAAGCGAGACTTTGGGTTCGTTCATTATGCAGAAAGATCAAGTGCATTGAAAGCTGTCAAAGAAACTGAAAAATATGAAGTTGATGGTACTTTTATTTTTCTTTTGTTAATGATGGAACAAACGTGTATTTTTCACCATCTTGGCGGCTTATTCCAGCATTTTTTGCCCATTTTTTAATTTTTTGAATATATGATTATAAATAAAGGGGTTTAATCAGTAATTTATATGGGTCTGAATTAGATAAAAAAACACGGGGGTTAAACAAACTACATAAAAATTGGCAAAGGACCTTAATTGATAAAATGATGAAACTTGATGAAATCCAACTTAAACACTCATATATGGGTTCAATAAGTCAAAAGAAAGTTGAGAGAAGGAACCATTGTCAAAAAGGTTTTGGTGGTTAAACTGCCAAAATGGTGAAAGTTACTGGTTTATTTCATCATCCAAGCCCTTCTTTAATATTTAATATTTAATATTTAATATTTGCTTCTCAGACTCCATTTTGGTGCATGGTTATTAGACATTGAAGTGTTATATCTGGAAATGGTTAAATGGGCGGGTCGGGATGTTGCGTAACTTTTATTAAGGTCGATACTCGAAATGGACTGGGTCAGTTTTTTTAACTCGCCATAATTTTTTTGTCTATTTTTGTATATTTTTTTAAATAAATGACCAGTCTATTAAATATGATTAGAAATTTATATTTTTAATAATAATTTCAGAAAATGATTTATGAGGCGTTTATGCATTGAAATACAGTCTCTCTATCTTTCTAGATAGAGGAAAGACTTGCACCATATACCCTCCCAGACCCTGCTCTTCAGCGGGAGACACTGGGTATGTTGTTTGTTTGTTGTTTGTTTATGCATTGAAAATACACTTTGGGAACGTTCAATTGTTTCCTTTCAAGCTTATTACTTGTGACCTTACTGTTTTACATAGTAGCATAACAATGTTCCACTATTAATATTTCCATGAAAAAGGCACTCAGCATTTTGACCCATTAGGTAAATGGGGTGAAGTTTCTCCTCTACTTATATTAGTGATTTATGAAATAAACATCTATAATGAGCTATGATTTGCAGGTCAGCTTCTAGAAGTTGTACTTGCAAAGCCACAGAGTGATAGAAAATCTGATGGGACTAATAATCCTCTCCATTCTGGGTCCCAACCAAATTACATCCATCATCCCATGTATGGTGGCTTCTCTGCAAGTCCGTATGTCGCCCCTAGATATGCAGCTAATCCTTCGTTTCAGAGGTGATATTTTTATAACAATATGACGACGATATTTGGTTCTTGTTGTGATGTAAAGGTTATTTTAAAAAAAATTAAAAAAATGTGTATTATGGAACAGCCAATGATATATGGAAGGGGGCCAGTGCCAGGAGGCATGCAGATGGTTCCAATGGTTCTGCCTGATGGTCAAATAGGATATGTTCTGTAAGTTACCAATCTCTCTTTGAAGGTGTTTGGATGTGCAATATTCTGATTATCTCGACTTGAAATCATGATGACCTGTTTTTAGTGTTTGGATAGTGTTTTTTTTCTTTAGTTGCACATCCAAACATTCCCTAATTGGTACAAGAGATTGATGGTATAGAGTTGTGCAGGCAGCAGCCTGGAGCACAGATGCCAGCTGTGAGGCCCTCCCGTAGGAATGAGCGTGGCAGCAATGGCTCCTCAGGGGGAGGACGGGGACGGGGTGGTGATGATACCAGTCGTGGAAGGTATCGACCCTATAATGAAGGGATAGGTGGTGGGACCGTCTGAAGGTTCATGTAGAGATGGGAACCAGTGGAGCCAAACCATGACACCTAGCCTCCTCCATGCATCCGCATAGAAGACGCAGATTCCATTTCTGCTGAAAGAAGACAGAAGAAAAGAAAAAAGAAATCGTTAGTTTAGAATGAAGTTGGAGAGCTTTATTCTTGCTTATGTTGTTGATGTAGTTGATTGTAGTGGAAAACATATCTATAAATTACTGAACCTCTCCATGTAAACTATATATTGTTCATTATTTATGAAGAGGTTAATGGGTGATGCTAATCACTACTAATGTTATAGGATAATAAAACATGTGCATTAATCTGATATCACAATCCAGATATTATTATTATTTTTATGTGTTTACTGGTCCTCGTGACTCTAGACTTGACCAGGTACTGACTGATGCAATCGGACCATGCTTCACCCATGCAGCCACCTAGTGGAAGGCTTTAATGCTCTCCAAACCAAAGTGGTACACTTGAAACCGACCTGAATGCAATCTGCCAGACGCGATCCCCTTTGAAACTTGACCTTTAGCTTCAGCGTAAGCCAACTCATACCAACAAGAACTGCTTGACGTGTTACCAAACCGATGCAACGTCGTTCTGTTAGATTCATATTCTTTTGAATCTCATTCAACACCGCCCAGCGTGTACATAGATATGCTTAAAAACACGCTTGAAATCGGGTATGTATGGCTTCACCTTCATCTTCAATGTCTTCTTTTCACAAGGTGATGAAGAAAAACAATTGCTTGAAAATGGTAACACAAGAGGTCCTATATTTGTATATTTGCCTTTAGGGCTACGCTAGCGACGCATTAGTTCAGGGGAAAGTGAAACTCTGAAGATACCCTCGTCGTCTTCTCTGCCGCACACTGTTGTAGCATTTATCATCTGTTGCTGCATGGGTTCGGATCATATGGGCTATCTCATATTTGGATCGAGCTCAATCATGGTTCTTGTGGAGAGCAACATTGCTGCACCGCCCATTCGAAAAAGGCAGTTTCCTAGAAGCATGAAGCGATCATTGCCCAAGTACCCGAAGAGACTATGACTTCAGTGCTCAAAACAACAGTGCACATGTAGGGTGAGTCTCAAGGAGAGTTTGAGCTAAGCTGATGGAAACAAGACCGTACTGCATCCATTCCACTCAGGTCGTAGCTCAAGATATCGGCTTGGGCTTAAAATGGTTAACGATCATGGAAGTTAGAGATGGGTTAGGGTTGAATCCACTACAGTTCACAATCAAAATACCAATATTTTGTGGTGCCATTTCAGTTTTTTGTAGTAAGATTGGAGCGCATACACATAACCTTCTCTGCCTTGGTCATGGCTGCCTCCCAACTTAACACTGGGGGTCAGCTGTTGGCCCAGGGGGATGTATGTCTCGTCCCCTAATCCAGAGTTGGTTATAACACGTTCTTGAAAAAGCATCGTATCTTGATTAACCCCCCCCCCCCGCCTTCTTACAACCTTCCAAGATGGCTTCCTTGGATGCTTTAAGGTGATCATTAGGTTTGAAGCAAGTGAAGTCGATGAGGTAGGTGTGTCGTGCTAAGTAAATGCGTGCCACTAAAATAAGGGTGGTGATGATACATAAATGGCTAAGTGTGATGTATTTGAGCTCTAAATCTTGCAAGAAACCGGTTACTTTTTGATGGAGTTTGATGGTAACTTCCTCCATTAGAGATGAAAGATTGAACAAGTAATCAGCTATAACTATAATTGACTGAATGAGTTCGTCTATAAAGACAATGAAAATCAACTTTGGAAGGGAGAAGAAAGGTGATTAACATGTGTTAACTAGTTATAACAATGTACAGAGAATTGATCAAGGAGATGGGTAGGGGCTATTTACTAACAAAAACTAAATGTGATATGGTACTTGTAAGTAGCTGTTAGTATAGCATGCTAACAAAAATGCAGTACCGTTGAAGGGTATGCACTTACAACACAACAACACAAAGAGGAGAGTGTGCAACAACACTTAACAATTCAAATGAGGAACTAGAAAAGTCAGTTTTGAGAACTAAAAAAACAAGTGTATATGAAACAGAACAAGAACAACACAAGTAATTGGTTTTCAAGGTTGATGTTTTTTTTTGAACGGCGGTTTTCAAGGTTGATGTATATTGCTCTCTAGTTCCTTACAAGTGTTTTCAAAGTTATTCCATAAGATACAAGGACCAGAGATACTTATACTACAACCTACAGCCGACCATACTTGAAGTCCAGCTGGATACATGATCTAGACAACAAAACAAATGTAGAGTCAAAAGGCAGATTGCCTTTGAGTAGTGACTATGACATGTCATAACTCTCATCCTAATGTATTATAAAAAGGATAAAGCACATAAAGTGGAAAGTTACAGACTCAAGACCTCAATGTACAGTTACCAAAAGCATGGACCTTTCACCAACTACTATAAAGTTGGTGTCTTATTAGAGTTACAGCGGAAAGGGGTATAACTTTATGTAAAAGGTACATCAGATAAAGCATGTAATCAAAAAGTCTTCGGAAGAAAACTGTCTTCAATAGTGGCTCGGAAGACTTTGTCTTTGAAGGTTCGGAAGACTTCATCTTTGGCTTCAGAAGATATTGGTCTTGGCTTCGGAAGATTTCACACTTAGAGTAATTTCTAAGGCAGAGTGTGTAAAACTACGAAGCATTCCACTTTAGTACATTGTGCATGCATGCAGGAGAGATTTTGGGTGTTTGGGTTGCATCAGCATTATAAATAAACCTTACAAATAAACCTTACAAACTCCCCCTAGGCTAATGCTACCAAAACACTTGAAGATTTCAGATGTTGACAGTCCTCATTTTGATGATGACCATCCCTTTCTTCATAAGATGATCAGGATCACTCAGACTCTCATAGTGTCTTCTCATGTCAAAGAGATCATGCAGAGAGATTGAACATATCCTGCCACGTGTAGATATTTTCAACACCTTGATCACTGATGACATGCCATCTTTCTGGATTGTAGTGTATGTCCAAGACAAGGTGTGACATCCGTCACAAAGGTCCGTCTATTGACGTAACTCTGTTAATTTGTTGTCGGTCATCCCTCACCTTCATAGCTCATCTATGTGGATATATGCTGTATGCTTGCTTGGTAACCTTATGCGTGTGCTATCGTAGCTTAAATCGTCATCACTTGAAACATTACCTAAGATTTGCCCCTTTATCATTAAACATACCGTTTTTATAAAAACATACCGACACAAATAAAATCATTTTTAACCTATAAATAATATTAACAACATTTATCATTAATAAAAACAAGACTAATAAATAACGTTTTCAAACGAAATAAAATTTAGGAACTCGGGGCAAAGTACAGGGACTAAAAGTGATATTTTGACAAACCTGGATGGGTATAAAAACCCCATTCCCAGCCCTTCTTCACATCTTCTTCATTTCTTCATCTTTCTTCTTCATCGCCTATCTCACTCACTAGAGCACCAAAAACGCCCTATTTGGTCTCGTTTTTGTCGTCTAGAAGTCGTCTACAACCTAGTCTACTCCATCCTTGCAGGTAGACAATGTGAATGTCTCATTTGTTGCTCGATTTCGCTGCTCCATTTTAGGGTTTCAGGTGCTCGGGTTCATCCGAGCATATGAGGTCGTGTGGACTTGCATGTTGTGTTTTTGAGTGTGTTTCTTGTTTAGACATGTTAGGATAAGTGTTTGGAGGTTCTTGGTGCGTGAAACCATGCTCGGAGCAGTTGGACGCTGCTCGAGGTCTGTGCAATCGCGACCTGCTGTACAGGGCGACTGGGCCTTCCGGCCGACTGAGCTGTGCGACTGGGGTGAGTCGTGCGACTGAGTTAGGGTATGAGTGTGTCACGCGACTGAGCCGTGCGATTGGGCAAATCACACGACTGAGTCATGCGAATGAGTCTGTGCGAATGAATGTGTGTGCGAATGAGTCTGTGCGAGTGAGTGTGCGTGCGATTGAGTCAGTGCGAATGAGATTGTGTGCGATTGTGCGTGAGTCGTACGACTGAAAGTCCAATCGCACGAATGAAAGTTCAATCGCACGAATGAAGCTGATTCGTGCGAATGAAGGTTCAATCGTGTGTATGGGGGGTTGAGTCGTATGATTGGGTCTTGCATGGTACGACTAATGCTTAGTCGCATGAATGAAGGTTCAATCGTACGAATGAAGCTGATTCGTACGACTGAAGGTCCATTCGTACGAAGGAAGGGTTGAGTCGTGCGTCCGGTCCTGTTGTATGACTGATGATGTTGTGTGTATGGATCCCCTTTTCGGAGATCTTACGACGATAAGGTAACATTAATAAAGTGTCATAGCTTGACCACAAAGATTAAAGTCAACGCTATCAACAGGCACATACTATTTAAAATGACTTAGACTGATATGTGTATGTCTGCTTGTGTGTGTACTACCCACGACCGAACCGAAACTGCCCGAGCCTATTGATATCATCTTATGCTTTATGCTCGTTATTAATGTTTGTCAGTAACTGTCAATAGGTGTTTGACTGTTCATAGCATCCTACCGTTGGAATCTCTCATCATACGTACTTATCATCTGTTCAGTGAGTTTCGTGGCCCCTTTTACTCTTATAAAACCTTTTTAAATATTTTCAACTTGGGGGAAAAGAATGCTCACCTATATAACTTGATTTCAGGCACCTTCCCTAGTGGAAGTTGGCTACTACTTCTATGAGTACCTTAACTTGCTTATCTTGTGATTGCTGCCATGTGAACTTGAACTATGTGCTATGTTACCCCTACGTATGATTAGTGGTATCACCCTACTATGCACTACTACTTGATGTTATGTGTTGATTGATGTACCTATGGATGCCATTGACCATGGATGCTCTCGGCTGTGTGGCTCTTCTGTGTGGTTCTTCTGTGTGGTTCTTCTAAGCCGATCATCCACTACAACCATTAATCCCGGTAATTGGGACCTAAGGATTGGTTTGGTTGTAACCTAAACGTATGCGCTGTGTGGATCTTGCTACGTCATATTAAACTTATTATGCTATGGAAAACCTTTTATATAACCATTAATCCCGGTAATAGGACCTAAGGATTGGTTTGGTTATAAACTATACGTACGCGCTGTGTGGATCTTGCTACGTCTTAATAAACTATTTAAACTTTGGGAATGTTTCCTTTCAGCCATCAATTCCCATGTGGAACCGATGTTTAGGTTTGGCTGTAGCTATTTAAAACTGGTAAAACGCCTATACATAAGTGTAGTCGCGCGGTAACCACTTATTGAACTTGCTGTTTTTCGTCATTAATATTTTCTTTACTACTTAAAACCTGTGAAGCTCACCAACAATTATGTTGACCGTTTTGAGCATTCTTTTCAGGTGATCAGGGTAATTGAAGAACTAGGAGTGCTGCCTTATAGAGGAGACCCTAGGATGCATATTGTAATTATTACCCTTGTAAAGCTTGAACATGACTTTTGTATACTTGTTCTCGAGTTGTGGGAATTTACGTTACAAGTTATTATCAATGTTTATGTGATCATCTTGTCTATGCTTATGACTATGCTGTCGTGAACATTGATTATACACGACACAAGTCTCCAATTGTGTTTGGGTGTCGTCATGACACGCTTGTCATCATATTATTACTATTGCTACTCTATTGCATACCATGTGTTATGACGATCCCGTCTAGCTCACATTCCCGTGTTTCCGCTATTAGCGGGGGTGTGACAGACTGGTATCAGAGCCATTGGTTATAGAGAATTAGGCAAATACACTTGACCTAGACTATAACCTAGGAACCTTCATGTAGATTTGCATGCTTAAGCTTGTGTGCATTTATATATCTCGTGTATGTGTTCCTCTTACGTGTTTGGTTATCCTTCCTTATGTGATCTTTTACTTTGTGTTTGAGCCCTTGTGCTCGACCCCTATGGGATGCTTCCTATTGGATCTTCCGTTCCCTCTGTGCGCCAAGCTATCATAACCAAATTCGGGTATTTTGACCCGAAAAGATCATCACAGATCATACATTGCGCTTGACCTCAGATACTGAGACCGACCCGAGGAGGATATGTCTGAGTCCTTTCAAGGACGCGAGATAGACAACCTCCGCCAGACTATACGTGTTTACATGTTTGGCTCAGTTGACTTGAGGGATTATTATGGATATGATGTGAAGGAAGGTCGGGCGTCATGTAACCGGATTAGGCATCATTCTCGGGTACATCGTGGGTGTGGTGGGAACGCTGCGGGGAACCCTATATAAAACACCACCGGTATACCGAGAATATGCTTAAAATGGGCTGCATGGTGATCTTGACTGACTGGAACATGAAACATTGGAATTTGATAAGTAAAGTACTTGTGTATCTCAAGGTGACTAAAGCTTATATGTTGCCTCTTGTATGAATAGAACATGCCGCTTCGAAGATCTACCCGCAGCAATAGTAGCGGAAGTGAAGCCCCGAGGGGCAGAGGCAGAGGCAGGGGTAGACCTCCAATAGCAAATGAAGGCCCTCCTGGCAATACCCAAGGGACTGGAAACCTGATATGGCAGCCTTAATTGCTCAACAATTGACTGCCCTGATTCCAACTATTGTAGCTCAGGTGAGCGATGCTCTGCAACAACAAAACCACCCCACGGGGACGGTGGTAATGAAAACGAGGACACTGGGAACCCGATTGGGAATGAAAGCAATCAGGAGACTGGAAATGGTGGTACAGCAGGTAATGAAGCTGGTGCTGCTAACGCCAAACGGGGCTGTTCTTACAAGGAATTTGTGGCTGTAAGCCCCGGGATTTCGATGGGAAAGGTGGGGCGATAGCCCTGATTAGATGGCTTGAGAAAATGGAGGCTGTGATCGACATCAGTGAATGCCTCGACAGCCAGCGGATCAAGTATGTTACGTGCTCACTGCAGGGCAGAGCACTAACCTGGTGGAACACCCAGGTTCAGCTAGGGAAGGGAATCTGCGATGCAGATGACCTGGGATGAATTCAAAGCCTTGATTACCGAGGAATATTGCCCTCTCAACGTGATGCAGAAGCTTGAGCATGAGTTCTGGAATCATGCTATGGTGGGGGCAGGGCACGCAGCTTATACTGACCAATTCCACGAGCGGCTAGACTAGTTCCACACCTAGTCACTCCGGAATCCAAGAGGATAGAAAGGTACATTTGGGGACTCGCGCCTCAAATCGGGCAATGGTAACTGCAGCTGCTCCTCCTACAATCCAGAGCGCTATTCTGAAAGCGGGCGCTCTCACTGACGAGATGATAAGAACAGGAGTATTGGGTAGGGGAGCGGAGAAAAGAAAAAGGAAAGAGACTGGGGAACAAGCCGGTCTGGTACTAGAAAGTCTGATAAGAGGGCCAAAACGACCAGAAACTTTGTGGCCGTGACTCAAGGGAAGAGGGAATATGCTGGGCCGCACCCGAAATGTGACAGGTGTAATCTTCATCATCCTCCAACAGCACCGTGCCAGGTGTGCTTGAACTGCAGACGCCCGGGGCATCAAGCAAGTGACTGTAGAGTAGCACCAAACCTGGTGGCACCCATCAACGCGGTTAACCCCGCTGGGAATGCCAGGGCTTGCTACGAGTGTGGAGCCCTCGATCACTTCAGGAATATGTGCCCCCGACTGAACGGGGCACTGTCAGCAGGGAAACAACCAAGCAGATAATGGCCATAGCAGGTGCTCAAGGCCAAGGAAACCAAGGTAATGTTGCACGGGGTCGTGCCTTCGTCATTGGAGCTAATGATGCCCGTCAAGATCCGAACGTTGTCACGGGTACGCACTTACTCAATAACCACTTCGCATCTGTACTGTTTGATACTGGAGCAGATAATAGTTTTTATATCATCTGAGTTTGTGCAAATGCTTGATTTGAGTGCCAGTAGACTAGAAACTAGTACTCCGTAGAAATGGCAAATGGTAGGGTTGAACAGGCAGAGGAAATTATTAAGGACTGCACCCTAATGTTGGAAGACCAGGTCTTCAACATAGATTTGATACCTTTCGAGTTGGGGAGCTTCGACGTAATAGTGGGGATGGATTGGTTGTCTAAGCATGGAGCCGAGATTGTTTGCCGAGATAAAGTAGTGCGGATTCCCATGTCAGACGGGAAAGTACTCAGAATACAAGGAGAGCGACCGGGAAAGAACTTGAAGCTTATCTCCTGCATGAAAGCACGCCAAGGTCTACGAAAGCAGTGTTACACCTTTCTGGCTCACGTGGTAGAAAAGAAGGAAGAAGAGACGAAATTGGCAGACATTCCGATTGTACGGGATTACCCGGAAGTGTTCCCTGATGATTTGTCTGGATTGCCTCCTCCACGACAGGTGGAATTCCATATAGAGCTGGTTCCTGGAGCTACACCGATAGCTAAGACACCGTATCGGTTAGCACCCTCAGAGATGCAAGAGTTGTCAAGCCAACTACAGGAACTACTGGAGAAGGGTTTCATTCGACCGAGTCATTCACCGTGGGGAGCACGGTATTATTCGTCAAGAAGAAGGACGGGTCATTTCGTATGTTTATCGACTACAGGGAATTGAACAAATTGACCGTGAAGAATCGGAATATCCAATCTTCCAGAATCGACGAAGAATCTGTTCCTCTTCCCAGAATCGACGACCTGTTCGATCAGTTGCAAGGAGCCTCATATTTCTCTAAGATCGACTTCGATCTGGTTATCATCAACTAAGAGTATTCGAGGACGATATTCCAAAAACAGCATTTAGAACTCGTTACGGGCACTATGAGTTCTTGGTCATGCCGTTTGGGTTGACCAACGCACCAGCTGTCTTTATGGATTTAATGAATCAGGTGTGCAAGCCTTATCTGGATAAGTTCGTGATCGTATTCATAGACAACATACTCATCTACTCCCGTTCGAAGGAGGATCACGAAAAACACCTCCAAGCAATTCTAGAACTGTTGAAGGACGAGAAACTTTTCGCCAAGTTCTCGAAGTGTGAATTCTGGCTTCGAGAAGTGAAGTTTTTAGGTCATGTGGTTAACGAAGATGGAATTCATGTGGACCCTGGTAAGATTGAAGCTGTGAAGAAATGGGATACTCCCCAAACCCTCAGAAATACGGCAATTCCTAGGATTGGCCGGATACTACCGACGTTTTATTGCGAACTTTTCGAAGATCGCACAACCGTTAACTTTGTTGACTCAGAAAGACAAGAAGTTCGATTGGGGGAAAGCACAAGAACAGGCGTTCCAAACATTGAAGGAGAAGTTGTGCAACGCACCGATATTGTCCCTCCCAGACGGAACTGACGATTTTGTAGTGTACTGCGATGCTTCACATCAAGGTTTGGGCTGTGTACTAATGCAGAAAGATAAGGTAATTGCTTACGCTTCGCGACAACTCAAGGTGCATGAAAAGAACTACACAACTCACGATTTGGAGTTGGGTGCCGTAGTATTTGCACTCAAGATATGGAGGCATTATCTATATGGAACCAAATGCATCATCTACACAGACCATAAGAGCCTTCAACACATCATGAATCAGAAAGAACTTAACATGCGACAACGACGCTGGGTAGAGCTACTTAGCGACTACGATTGTGAAATCCGGTATCATCCGGGGAAAGCTAACGTGGTGGCTGATGCTTTAAGCCGCAAAGAACGCGTGAAACCATTACGTGCTCGAGCGCTAGGTTTGACTACTCAAACCAATTAAAGGCTCAGATTCAAACTGCACAAAACGAGGCTTTGAAAGAAGAGAACCTTATGGGAGAAGAATTCCGAGGGTTGGATAAACAAATGACTCGCAAGGATGACGGCGTACATTACTTCGTGGATCGTATATGGGTCCCCAGATGGGAGGTGTACGTACACTAGTCTTGGATGAAGCACACAAGACTCGATACTTTGTTCATCCTGGTCCAGACAAGATGTACCACGATCTGAAGGAGTTGTACTGGTGGCCAGGCATGAAGAAAGATATTGCTATATATGTGAGCAAATGCTTGACTTGTTCAAAGGTCAAGGCTGAACACCAGAAACCATCGGGATTATTGCAACAACCTGAAATTCTCGAGTGGAAATGGGAGAACATCACTATGGATTTCATTACCAAACTCCCGAGAACGCCAAGCGGACACGACATGATATGGGTCGTGGTGGATCGAATGACAAAATCCGCTCACTTCTTGCCTATCCGGGAAGACTATAAGATGGATAAGCTGGCAAGGGTGTACATCAAAGAGGTCGTGACACGGCACGGGGTGCGGGTCAATCATATCCGACCGAGACAGTCGGTTCACTTCACGGTTTTGGCAGACGTTACAGAAGGCGATGGGCACTCGATTAGACATGAGTACTGCCTATAACCCCCAGACAGACGACCAAAGTGAACGAACTATACAAACATTGGAAGACATGCTTAGAGCTTGCGTAATCGATTTTGGTGGTAGCTGGGACACTCATTTACCGTTGATTGAGTTCTCTTACAACAACAGCTACCATACAAGCATTGGATGCGCTCCATTTGAAGCATTGTATGGACGGAAATGTAGATCGCCTGTATGTTGGGCCGAGATTGGTGAAAGCCAGCTAGCAGGTCCCGAAATCATTCAAGAAACCACCGATAAGATCTTCCAAATCAAAGACAGACTCAAAGCTGCTAGAGACCGCCAAAAGAGCTATGCCGACAACCGTCGGAAGCCACTAGAGTTTAACGTTGGGGATCGAGTGTTGCTTAAGGTCTCTCCGTGGAAAGGGGTCGTACGGTTTGGAAAGAAAAGGAAGTTGGCCTCAAGATATGTTGGACCATTTGAGATCACAGAAAGAATCGGTCCGGTGGCGTACCGATTACGATTGCCACAAGAGCTTAACAGTGTACATGATACTTTCCATGTATCGAATCTCAAGAAGTGTTTAGCTGACGAATCACTTCACGTACCTATTGAGGACATCAAGATTGATGAAAGCCTCCATTTTGTGGAGGAACCTATTGAGGTCATGGACCGAAAGGTCAAAAAGTTGAGGCGTAGCAAGATACCTATCGTTCGTATAAGATGGAATTCCAAACGAGGGCCAGAGTTTACATGGGAACGTGAAGATCAGATGAGACTCAAATATCCACACCTGTTCGAGGATGACGCCCTTGGACCTAGCACCAGTTGAATTTCGGGACGAAATTCCCTCAACTGGGGGATACTGTGACATCCGTCACCAAAGGTTCGTCTATTGACGTAATCTGTCAATTTTGTTGTCGGTCATCCCTCACCTTCATAGCTCATCTATGTGGATATTATGCGTATGCTTGCTTGGTTAACCTTATGCGTGTGCTATCGTAGCTTAAATCGTCATCACCTTGAAATATTACCTAAGATTTGCCCCGTTATCATTAAACGCACCGTTTTTATAAGAACATACCGACACAAATAAAATCATTTTTAACCTATAAATAATATTAACAACATTTTATCATTAAAAGCAAAACTAATAAATAACGTTTTCAACCGAAACAAAATTTAGGAACTCGGGGCAAAGTACAGGGACTAAAAGTGACATTTGACAAACCTGGGATGGGTATAAAAACCCCATTCCCAGCCCTTCTTCACCATCTTCTTCATTTCTTCATCTTTACTTCTTCATCGCCTATCTCACTCACTAGAGCACCAAAAACGCCCTATTTGGTCTCGTTTTTGTCGTCTAGAAGTCGTCTACAACCTAGTCTACTCCATCCTTGCAGGTAGACAACATGAATGTCTCGTTTGTTGCTCGATTTCGCTGCTCCATTTTTTAGGGTTTCGGGTGCTCGGGTTCATCCGAGCACATGAGGTCGTGTGGACTTGCATGTTGTGTTTTTGAGTGTGTTTCTTGTTTAGACATGTTAGGATAAGTGTTCTGGAGGTTCTTGGTGCGTGAAACCCATGCTCGGAGCAGCTGGACGCTGATCGAGGACTGTGCAGTCGCGACCTGCTGTACAGGGCGACTGGGCCTTCCGGCCGACTGAGCTGTGCGACTGGGGTGAGTCGTGCGACTGAGTTAGGCGTATGAGTGTGTCACGCGACTGAGCCGTGCGATTGGCAAATCGCACGCACGACTGAGTCATGCGAATGAGTCTGTGCGAATGAATGTGTGTGCGAATGAGTCTGTGCGAGTGAGTGTGCGTACGATTGAGTCAGTGCGAATGAGATTGTGTGCGATTGTGCGTGAGTCGTACGACTCAAAGTCCAATCGCACGAATGAAAGTTCAATCGCACGAATGAAGCTGATTCGTGCGAATGAAGGTTCAATCGTGTGTATGGGGGTTGAGTCGTATGATTGGGTCTTGCATGGTACGACTGAATAAAACCTTTTTAAATATTTTCAGTGAAGGTACTTATCATCTGTTCAGTGAGTTCGTGGCCCCTTTTTACTCTTATAAAAACCTTTTTAAATATTTTCAAATTGGGGGGAAAAGAATGCTCACCTATATAACTTGATTTCAGGCACTTTCCCTAGTGGAAGTTAGCTACTACTTCTATGAGTACCTTAACTTGCTTATCTTATGATTGCTGCCATGTGAACTTGAACTATGGCTATGTTACCCCTACGTATGATTTAGTGGTATCACCCTACTACTACTACTTGATGTTATGTGTTGATTGATGTTACCTATGGATGCCATTGACCATGGATGCTCTCGGCTGTGTGGCTCTTCTCTGTGGTTCTTCTGTGTGGTTCTTCTAAGCCGATCATCCACTACAACCATTAATCCCGGTAATTGGGACCTAAGGATTGGTTTGGTTGTAACCTAAACGTATGCGCTGTGTGGATCTTGCTACGTCATATTAAACTTATTATGCTATGTAAAACCTTTTTATATAACCATTAATCCCGGTAATGGGACCTAAGGATTGGTTTGGTTATAAACTATACGTACGCGCTGTGTGGATCTTGCTACGTCTTAATAAACTATTTAAACTTTGGGAATGTTCCTTTCAGCCATCAATTCCCATGTGGAACCGATGTTTAGGTTTGGCTGTGGATATTTAAAAACTGGTAAACCGCCTATACATAAGTGTAGTCGCGGTAACACTTATTGAACTTGTTGTTTTCGTCATTAATATTTTCTTACTACTTAAAACCTGTGAAGCTCACCAACAATTATGTTGACCGTTTTAAGCATTTCTTTCAGGTGATCAGGGTAATTGAAGAACTAGGAGTGCTGCCTTATAGAGGAGACCCTAGGATGCATATTGTAATTATTACCCTTGTAAAGCTTGAACATGACTTTTGTACACTTGTTCTCGAGTTGTAGGAATTTACGTTATAAGTTATTATCAATGTTTATGTGATCATCTTATGTCTATGCTTATGACTATGCTGTCGTGAACATTGATTATACACGACACAATTCTCCAATTGTGTCCGGGTGTCGTCATGACACGCTTGTCATCATATTATTACTATTGCTACTCTATTGCATACCATGTATTATGACGATCCCGTCTAGCTCACATCCCCGTGTTTCCGCTATTAGCGGGGGGTGTGACAAGATGGGTGTTCCTGATGCTAGAGGAGCTGTTTGAATTGGAGTTGGTGGAGCATCCTCTTGTTGCACATCCTCAGGATGTTCTGACTCATCCTGAGGTCTGGAGATGGATGCTTCTTTCTTCCTTTTCTTTGACTTTGGTTTGGAAACATCCTTTTTCTTCTCTTTGAACCTTTTAACTGAGAAGACTAGCCTGCAACACCTGATTAATCTTCTTTGTCTTTCTCAATTGGGTCTTCCTCTCTCACTGGTTCAGATTGAGAGGGGACAGATCCCTACTATGGATCAGAAGTGGAAGCTTGCTGAGGTTCAGCAGGAGATTTAGGTTATGTTGTCTTAAATGGTTCAACCTTAATCTCCACTTCCTAAGGGACCTGACTTGATGGGGAGTGTAAGTCAGCAAGTTCACCTCTTTAAATCTTCTGCTTGATTACCTGATGTGCTCATCCATGGTGGACAGAGACATAGGACCAAGTCTCCTTCCGGAGAATCCGTACAGCTTCAAGAAGCTCATCATCTTCTACGTATCAACAGACTTCTTCATGATTTTCTGGATGATGACTCTTGACTTTGCAGCCTCTTCCCTTAACTTTCTTTTGGTGATCTTTCTTTCTTTGACTATATCAAGTTCAAGTTGTTTGAGGTACTCAAACTCAATGTAATCAAAGGGTAAGGGAAGAAGTGTATTAGCCTGGTAGAGGCCTGTGGCACTCAGGTAGTTTATCATGTTGATCCTATCCTTCTCTTTGTCTACTGAGTTTCTTGTTGAACCACATCCTCTTGATCATGACTTTCTTGAACTGGGGAGAGAGTAGGCACATGCTTGTAGAGTCTTTTCTATCTTCTTTCTTCTTTGATTTTAAGAAGTAATTCTGCATCCTCTTCCTCTTTTCTCTCTTTTGACAATTCCATGTCAGCCAGTTCATTTAATTCATCTAAGGGGAGGGAAATGATATTATCAATGTCATAGTTCCTGGTCTGCAAGTAGTTAATCCTGACTGCCCTTAACTCATCATCCAGAGTATTTGGTCTGGGAACAGCCCTGATAGCAGTTTTCATGAGTCTTGCAGACCCAGTAGAGGAACTTTCTCTCCTTAGCTTCATTTTCCTCTCTCTCTCCTCCTCCTAGTCAATCTTCTTAGAAGTCAATTTCTTTTCCCTTTGTCATTCACAAACCTTTGTGACTCAGGGTGGAGAGAGCTTTGGCTTTCATTGCTTGGTGTAGCTTCCAAGCTCTGGCCAGAGAGAGGTTGAGATGCACCTTCACCAGCAGGTGTCTCATCAAGGGAATGAACCTCTACAGTAGTTGATGGTGAGACAGGGCTCTTAGGTTCTACCACTGGGCCTTCAGTCAAGGTTTCCCCTATGAAACTAATCTTAGGGTATGCCTCAACATCCAGTTGACCGATGGTATTGCCTGATTGCCATAGTCTTCTTTGAAGCTGAACTCTGCAATGATCCTATCTTGAATCCTTTGAGCCAACCTATCAGCTTGTCTAGATTGGCTTTGGTTGACAAGTGGCATGTTGACATGGTCAAGACTTTCGTAGTAGTTCAAGGTCTGAAAGTTGAACACTTTTTGCTGCCCTTGAATTCTTTAAAGAATGAGAGCTCTTCTACCATCATCATACCTCCATCTAATAATATGATTTGAAGTTGATGGAGATGATATAGCTCTTGGAATGCCTTTCTCAAAGAGACTCCTAATGACAGAGTCTATACTATCCACATCAATATGAACTTGAAGAAGTTGCTGAGTATGCACAATTGCAAGTGAGGATGGTGAGTCCTCAATGTCCATACTCCTTGAAGAACTCTCAGGTTCTGTGACTGTAATGACTTTCTCCCCCTTTTTGATAGCATCACCCTTTTGCATAGGTGAGCTAGAAGTTAGGTCAATCACATTCACAAGTTCTTGTGTTCCTGGTTGAGTTCCCCTTAAAGGTCTCTTAACTAGTTTTTCCTTAAGATAAGATATCTCAAGTTGCTGATCATTGACCCTGTTTTACAATGTAGTCACTATAGATTCAAGATGACTAACCTTGGAGACTAGATAAGTGCATGTTTTTGACAGCTTTTGCACCTTTAGTCTCAGATTCCCCTCATCTTCATCAGAAGAATCATTGGGGATGAAAGAATTGGACCAGGTCTTCTCTCTCACCACCAGCATGGTGTTCTGGCTGCTGGATTTCCTCTGGTCAGTGACAGCTTCAGTTGAAGTGTCAATGAGCTGAGTTGCCATGGTTGAGGTCTGAATGATGTAATTACTTGCTGAAGTGAGAGCCTCTTCCATATGGATATCCTAAACAGGTTCAGAAGTATCCACCTCAGTGATGGGTGACTGATGTGAGCTAGACCTAGGTGACTCAGGAGCACTCATCTCTCTTTGAGGAGTGGAGTAGTAGGAGACTCATGGTACTCACTGACACCTAAGTCTTTATCAGTATAGAAGTCAAGATTAGGAATGGGTTGGTTTAAGTCTAAAGACTGGGGATGGTAGAAGTCCCCTAAAGGTTGTTCACTTGAGTGTTGAGACTCAGAGTGAAGGCTTAAGCCATTTGGGCTTGTGAGCTCATCAGGCTGAGCATGAAGAATCTCAGCAGTGATCTTTGAAGTAATGGGAGTGGTTTGCTCCTTAGGAGAAGTGGGAGCTCCAGTATCTACTTCCTCCTGTATAGGTAAGTATATGGGGGCCTGCACAAACTCAATAGCCTGAGCAGGGATTCGTTTGAGTTTTCTTTTATAGGTGAGGGTGATTTGTGTTTGTTTTGATGGTTGTGATGTAGAAGGTGTGGGTTCAACACTAGCCTGTGTTACTAGGTTGTCATCTTGAGCAATGAGCTCTAACATTTTTAGGACAAGGGCTATTTCTACCCTTGAGAAGCCAACAGTTGGCTTCCTCAAAATTTTAAAGATGCCGGGCTTCATCTGTCTCAATTTAAGAATATTACATGTTTCCCTCAACTGTGAGCCCAGTTCATATTTAAGAATGTATTGAACATATCTAGGAAACATGTAATACTTTAAGGAGTCCAAGTTTGCAATCAGATTAATATAAAACAAATTAAGAGTACCTGAACTTGACTCCCTTAACCATCCATGCACTATGAAGGAGAGATCTTCAGGAATCTGGTCCCACCCTCCATGCTTGTTAGACAAGCCGTGGATAACCACATGAAGTAGGTATTTCCATTGAGTTGAGATCTTCCCTTTCCTGAAAGTCTTTACAGAGAAATCTCCCTCATAAACCCATCTGCTCAAAAGAATGATTAACGGCTTCTTTTGGGAAGAACACCTCACCTTCTTCATCATCCAGCTGAAGATGATTGTTGATGATGGCCGGAGTGATGAAGATTGTTCTCCCCTGCATTATGGCAGACGGTGCCTTCTCCACATCCATAATGACCTCATGGCAGGTCTTCCAAAATTCAAGCAAATGATCCTCATACAGAGTAGGATCAATGGTAAGGGAGGTGAAGTAGTTTGACAAAGCCAAAAATTTGCACACCTCTGAGAAATGTGAATCTTTCTCAGAGTTTAACAGAGCAACCTGATTGTGTTGCCTGTGTAACTGCATGGAGAAATCTGAGTCATTTCTTCTATTAAGGTGGCCATTATGAGAAAGCTTAAAAGTGAAGGAAAGATGAACTAGAATGGTTTCAGAGAGAAATTTTGAAATTTAGGTTTGGAGGAAAGATGAAGATGATAGAAAGAGGGGGAACCGATTGGGTTTATATGTGAAAAGGATTTGAGACAAAGTTAATGAAAAAGGATAAACTTTAAAATCCGGATGTCGGTCCCACCTCTAAAAAAGTAGTTTGCTTTTTGCTCAAAGAGTAGTTTCATAGAAATCGAAAAGCTTTCGAAGGTAAATTATCTTCGAAAGTTTTAATGAAAAAGCTTCCTAAGCCAAAATGACTTCGGAAGAATTTCCGAAGAGTTTTGACAAATTTGCTTTGGAAGAGAATTTAGACTTGGATGTTTTGTTCCACAGAACAAAGCTTCCGAGAGTTAATTTCCTTTGGAAGAAAATGGTCCTTGAAAACATATAAGTGTGTAAGAGAGTTTTAAGCTTCGGAAGAAATTTCAGAAATTTCTTACGAATGCAAAATTTACTTAGGAAGTTATTTGTCTTGAAGGTATATTTTCTTCCGAAGATAAATCATATCTTCCGAAGGATCGAGATTTGTCAAAAATCTAAAACAAACTATTCAAAAAGTTTTTATCCATAGAAAACATGAGCTTATGAAGGTGATAAACTAGACAACATAGGACACACAAATTTTAAGAAATAAAATGAATTAGTTTTAAGAAAAAGCTAATCAAAGTTAATCATCCTAATAGCTGATATAAGATACTTAAATATCTGTTCATCAAAGGCTTTTGTAAATAGATCAGCATATTGTTCATTTGTGTTAACTTTAAGTAGTTTAATTAATCCCTTTTCAAAGTTATTTTTAATTAAATGATACTTGATATTTATGTGTTTGTCCTTAAGTGCTGCACAGGATTCTCTGTGATGGAAATAGCACTGTTGTTGTCTATGTGAATGGGAGTCTCCTTGAAGTTTAAACCATAGTCAAGCATTTGATTCTGAATCCAAAGCACTTGAGCACAACAGCTTGCAGCAGCAATGTATTCAGCTTCAGCAGTTGATGCAGAGACACAGGATTGTTTCTTGCATTGCCATGTGACAACCCTTCTACCAAGGAACTGACATCCCCCAGATGTAGACTTTGCAGTCATATTGCAACCACCATAATCACTATTTGTATATGCATACAGATTGAAGTCAGAATTCTTGGGATACCAAAAACTAAGGGGCTGTTTGGTAGCCTCTTAATGGTTCCATTAAGAGGCTACCTCTGAACCGTTAAGAGCCTTGAGTGTTTGTTTCGAAAAAAAGGAGACACTTAACTGAACCATTCAGTGCTGAATGGTTCAGATGTGAAAAGATGTTGAATGAACTTGAGACACAAATACCCTCACAAGTCACAAACCTAACCCTCATCTTCAACCTTCATCTCCCTCCCGTCATCTCCCTCCCCCACCCCAGCACCGGCGCCAACCCTTCATAGTCGGCCGGCCAGACCGCCGCCATCCCCTCCCCCGACGACCTCCCGACCACAGGCACCCAACACCGCCGCCATCCCCTCCCCCGACGACCTCCCGATTCACCTTCGATCGCCCACCACAGCACCGCCCGCCGCCCGCCAATTCCTCCGTGCGCCATCCCCCACCACGGCCTCCTCCGCCATCCCCGACCATAGGCTGCTCCGCGCGCCATCCCCGCCCACAGCCTCCGCCGCCTGCAGAAGCCTAAAATTGGTGAGAAAAAAGTTTTTTTCTTCAAATTTCTTTTTTATTATCATGTTGTATACATTTTTCTTGAGTGAGTTTCAAATTTTTTTTGACATATGCATTCCTCTAGCTATAACTTTATGCCTGTAATCTCTGTTTTAGCATAGACTATAGTTTGTTCTTTTAGCTAGGATGTTTGGATGTGCATTCTTGTTAATCGAGTAGCAGCTTGTATTGTGAGGGTGAAATACGACTCTGCAGGGATAGTGAGGTTTAGGTTGGATGTGCATTCTTGTTCTTGTATTGTGATGTTTGGATGTGCATTCTTGTTCTTTTAGCAGCCTGTAATCTCTGTAATCTCTGTTTTACCATAGACTATAGTGAGGATTGATTTGTGTGGCAGTTGTAATGGTTTAGGTTGTAAATTGGTTTGAATATTGATGGATGCTGGGTTTAATTCCGATCATAATTATGGTTGATGAGTGTTTGAGGTGTTAACAACATGTTAAATTTCAATATTATTATTTGGTACGAATATGAATGTTATTGTGTTTGTTGTATTAGCGATGTTTATCTTCAAATTTCTTTTTTACATGCACTTTGGTTTACTAGTAATATGTTACATGCACTTTGGTTTACTAGTAATATGTTACATGAACTTTGGTTTACTAGTAATATGTTTGTTCTAGTGTTATAGTTTATTATCAATGGTAGTTTTTAAGTTTGTTTCTTTTTGTATTATTTGAAGAAAATGGCTCAAAAAAAGATTAGGGTTAATTGGAAGCAAGAGGGGGTTGAAAAAAGTTTTCTAGAATCATGTGTCCATGAATTGACACTTCATAGACGCAGGGAAGCAGTCTTAAACAACTCTCTTGGAAGAATATAGCAGAAAAACTGAAAACAGAGCATAATTTCATAGTTGATCGAAGACAAATGAAGAATCGCTATGATTACCTAAAAGCTAAATTTGCTGCCTGGACAAAGTTAAAAAACAAAACCGGCAATGTTTATGATCCCGTAACAAACACATTTAACTTGTCGGAAGAAGAATGGCAATTAGAGATGAAGGTATTTCGTAAATATATTTAAGTAATAATTATACTTTATATTCAATAATCTTAAATAATTTTTATAATTTTTTTCACACAGTCCAACAAATATATTCAATAATCTTAAATAATTTTTAAATAATTTTTATAATTTTTTTCACACCGTCGACATGCGAGATATGGGTGAAAAATGCAGGAGCGAAGTATGGACTATTTTGATGACTTGTTAGGTTTTGAGATATTATATGTATGGATGTGATTGTTAGTTTTGGGATAATATGTTTATGGATTATTTTATGATCTTTAGTTTTTAGGATAATGTGTTTTTGGATATGATTGTTTGGTTTTCGGATATTATGTGTATGGATGTTTTTTGAATGTGATGGAAACTTTTTGGATAATATGTTCGTAGGTTTTAAATTTCTGATGGACGTGATGGATGATTTGTTTATGGATAATATGTTTGTAGGTTTTTAAACTTATGAATGTTAACAGGTAGCATATGGATTCGGAGGATGAGATTATTGTCTTGTTCATTTTACTTTGTTGGCAATGGTTACAGTTAGCTACAGGAAGAATTGAAAGGACGAGAGACTTGAATTCTACATTGACCGGCTATGCGTACACGCAAGAGTTGTTGCACGGATCTTCTACACAATGTCATGAGATGATGCATCTTTCACGTGAAGCATTCGTACTAATATGCAATCATTTTCAACAAAGAAATTGGTTACAAAGTAGTAGGTCGATAACCTTTCAAGAAAAGTTGGCTATGTTTTTTATTATCATAGGACATAGTGAACGATTTCGGATGGTTAAACGAAGATTTCAACACTCAACAGAAACGATTCATAGATGTTTTCATGAGGTGCTAAATGCAATGATGAATTTCGCAAAAGAAATTATAGTTCCAACATCTTCTAATGGCATCACAAATATTTCCTAAAAGAAGTTGCCTTTAACTCGACATCCGGCTTTCCTTTCCCCCCACCAGGTTCTAAATCATTTTAAAATTTTAATTAATTGCAATATTTGTTTTCTTTTGTAATACATTTGTTACTAACATTGCAGATAAGTATACCTTTGCGACGCTGCGTACACCAACACTCGTGGGTTTATGACTCTATATCGTAGTACGAGGTATTGGTTAGCCGATTTTCGACGACAACATGCATTAACTAAGGAAGAAAGATTCAATCATGCTCATGCACAACTTAGAAATGTTATTGAGCGCGCATATGGTGTGTTGAAGGCAAGATTCCCAATCTTAAAGCAAATGGCTCCCTTTTCGTTTACAATTCAAAGAGACATAGTTATTGCTTGTTTCGCCGTTCATAACTTTATACGGAAATGCAACATTCATGATCAGTTGTTTATGGCATACGATGTCGAATACATTGTTTGCAGAAGCACAAGGTGGTAACAATGATGATCAGTTTGTTCATGATATAGAATGGCGTTCACAAGACATTAATTATATGAATAATTTGCGTGATGAGATAGCTAGTCAATTAGTTTCAATTGATTAATATTTGAATTACTTTGTAATTGGATATTAGTATGTTGTATTTGAAATATTTGAGTTTGAATTTTAATATGTTGTATTTTGTTAACCTATTGATCATTCACGTACAGTCATTCAGACATCTAACCAAACAGATACATTTTATTCAGCACAAAATAATTCAGAGGGGTAATATGGTCATTTTGTACAGTCATTCAGAGATTCAACCAAACAGCACATTTTGGTTCAGCACTGACTGGTTCAGAGCCTCTTAACCATTCAGACCTCTTAACCATTCAGCACTTAATAATCCAGAGCCTACCAAACAGCCCCTAAGTGTTGAGGCACCTTTGAGGTATCTTAGAATTCTCTTAACAGTGATGAGAAGAGACATTTTAGGGATGGCTTGATATCTTGCACAAATACATGTGGCAAACATGATATCAGGCCTGCTAGCTGTAAGATACATAAAGGACCCAATCATAGCCCTATAAAGGTGTTCATCCACACACTCCCCCTCAAGATTAGGCCCAAGGGAGTGATTTCTTGCTATGGGTGTCTCAGCAATCTTACAATCAGTCATGTTAAATCTTTTGAGTATGTCTTGAACACACTTTGACTGACTTATGAAGATTCCATCTTTAACTTGTTTCACTTAATTCCTAGAAAGAAATTGAGTTCCCCCATTGCACTCATTTCAAATCTATCCTTCATCAGCTTCTCAAAGTCTTTACAGAGCCTTGGATTAGTTGAACAAAAAATGATGTCATCTACACACACTTGAACTAGCATTAAGTCATTTCCTGTACTTTGATGAAGAGAGTTTCATATATTGTAACCTCTTGTAATTTTCGTTAAATAAAAGTTAACCGCGTTACATTCTTGTAAGGACCATTTATGTCACTTATCAAACCTTGAGGGCTTGTTTATGCTTATTTATTAGTTTGCCTTTAAATTCATTAAATTGAAAGTAAATAATTTAATTATTAAATTGAATATAATAATAATTAATAATAATATACTAATAATAATAATAATAATAATAATGATTTATAAAAATTATTTAAACTTAAAAATGGTTAGAATTAAAGTAATTAAGTCCAGGGGGTATTTACGTGAATTTAGAAACTATAAATAAAAGTTTTTACATAAAATAATAAAATTTGAAACTACATGGACTAATAATGTAAAATTCCTTAAACCCAAACCTTCCCCCCCACCCTATTTTTCCGGCCAAGAATCCGGCGAGCTCCGGCGAGCTAAATCAACCAGTATCGGCTAGTTAAACCCTATTTGAAACAATACAAACCGTTCGAATGACTGTTTTGAACCCGTAACCGAGTTTTAATTCGACTTTAATCGCTGTTATGAACAAACAACTAGAAACCGAAATAGTTTTCGAATCAAAATTAGTTTCAAATTGATACATGATCAATTGGTTCAGTCGATTCATCAGAAACGTAATACTAATCATTCCATATTCAATTCAACCAATAATTATGATCAAAAGCAAGTAATTAACATCGAATTTAAGTCGAAACTTCCGAATCAAACCTTTGAATCGTTGATCATGAAATAGGCACAATTGACCCTACATAACAGAGGGTTACATTCCTAAATGACGGTTCCGCACTCTTTGAACATCCAATTTTGTTTATCAAACCACCCATATCGATTTCGGTCATCACCTTCCGCATCGACCTGCAACTTAGGCGTATTCGACATTCTGAGCTCTCTTAATATAAATTTGTTCAGGGGTAGTTATCATTAACACCATAAGAAGCTCCATACAAAGTTAATTTGATAACAATCATCTGTAATATCGAGAATCTGGTTCATCACATTCGTAACCCATTCTTCGTTCATCTCCGTCAATTCGACTCTAATCGCGTAACCTACATACTCACTTACACTCGATTTCACATGGGGAATCAAAGCCCCATGTTTATTTCAGTAAACATGGTCGAATTGGGGTTCAATTTGATCAAAGATGAATCTAGGGTTCATCGATTTGGGGTTTCTAGTAATTCATGCTTTTAACAATTATAAACCATGGCAGGCATAGGCACCCAGCCTAATGGTAAACACATTCCCATGACAACCTTGAGGTCCCGGGTTTGAACCCGGGCACCCTCACTAATTTTTTTTAAAAGCCTTTGTATTTACAAATTGTAGAAAAATTTTAATTAATATAAAAATCATTTTTGATAACTAATATTATTTTTTTCTTACACATCAAAGTACTTTCTTCAATTTTTCTAATTTAAATATTCATAAAATAATATAACAAAAGTCATTGTAGGGCATTTCTTATAAGATCGATTTTAAATAATAGTTTAAATTAATAAATTATTATTGGTCAACACTTTACTTTTAATTATTATTTAATCTAGTTTATTTTAAATAATTATAGAAATTACTTACACTTTATATTTAACGTTACCAATTATTATAAATGATTTAATGTTATTAAGATACCTAAATGGTATAATACCTTTCATTGAGTTAAAAAAATAAGTGATTCCATTATTAAATTTTATTTAATTATTTATCGAAACCTCAAATTTCACTTGAAACCCTAGTTCACATTTAATCGTTATCTTGTTGTTAAACAATGAAATCATATCTTCCTTCTCGATATCCTTAGACTTTTTCTTGAACATCTCGGTTATCCTTTCCATCTGATGGTTCAACACCCTTCTTACTGGAGTGCTTCTGGGATATTAATTCTTTTTCCTTAACCTTCACTTGATTCGCCAAATTTTCAACATGATGAGAAACTTCTTGGGCTGTTTTGGAAATAATATTCACTGTTGGATCAGGAGCTTTAGCTTCCCTAACTACCTCTCCATTTGTTGACTCAAATGTAAACATGTCTTTTATCTTCTCATGGTAACCCTCCCAATCATCAGACTCAGGGTAATCGTTTATAGCATCCAGCAGGTAACCAGCATATCTGGTTCTATATGATTCAATCTCTTGATCAAAGTGTCAAGCATGTACTTGTACTCCTGAGGATACAACTTATATCAACTAAAATATGGGGGTCAACATTTGAAAAAAAAAATATGCATGGATGCATTTTAATTCCGTTACATGAAATAGTTAGAGACTATATTCTGAAGTAGTTGCTATCCAAACAGCCATATGATAAATGGGGTAAAGTGAATATTACATAATATTCATTACATCGCACATGACTTAAAAATTGATAGAAAGTATATAATGGTTTTTTTAATTTGAAAGTATAATAATCAAATTATCACAACAATACTATTATCTATTTTCAACAGAAAGAAATTGTATGATCCTATGCATCTAAAAATATAATAACTTTAAATCTTAGATATATAGTAAATAAAAATAATTGTTTAAAGAGTATACATTACCTCTATAGTTGTAACATGCCCTTCTTCACTAACCTCGACCAACTTGCCCCTACCAAAACCACCACCTTTGATTTCAGCTTCCTCACGAACCTTCATATTAGCCAATGTCCATCGACTGCTAGGCAACACTGTTTTGTTTTGCTTCAAACTTTCTATATCCAACCCCTCAAGGTAAATTAGCTAATGAATGGAATTAAATTAGAATGTTAAAAATTAATACAATTTATATTAAATTCAAACAAAATTTAAAGAGATAAAAGGAAGATTTTACCATTAATACAGTTATAGGCCCAATGAATGGTTTACCCTTGTTGATATCCCAATTTTTTTTACACGTCTTTAACCTTTTGTGAATCAATGCACACCAATCAAGATTAGTTAAATCTGAACCTAGATTTAAACTCTTTAATAACTTCAGGTTAATCAATCTAGACTTCGTGCACTGGATCATGGTTGTGCAGAACAACATGATAAGGTCGAGCTGGAATTGCCTATCAGCTGCTGAAGCTTTGAACATGCTCTCCATGATATCTATGGCGGTAATGTTTGACCGCCCATAATGCATCAACCATTCATCAATAATGTTGACAGATGAATCGGGGTCCATAACACCATCGATTTCCTTACCACCCATGGGCAGTCCAATGACTTGATGAATCCTATGAACAGTGACTGGAATACTGCCATTTTGCACACGGATTATCATGGAGTCAGGATCAAATGAATCAATGACAAAATAGGCCAGCCGTGTTGGAATCCTATCAACATTAAAATGTCGCAACCGAATTAACCCCATCTCAAATAGGCACTCCTCTTGTTGACTGTTTATGTTCTTTACAGCTTGGCAGAGTGGCCTGGGGCTAGAACGAATGTGAAGGGATGGCAATTTGTTTGTTGAAACCTTTGGCTTGGGCTTCACTACGAGTCTCTTTTCAGTCTTGCGCTTCTTAAATTTCTTATTATCGTCTAAAAAATCAAATATATGATATAATCAGAAATAACATATAGATACATATTAGCTGGGAAAATTACACAAGAGTGTTATTTATTCTTTGTTTATGTCATGCAATAGACTGATACAGTCTTACAAGCAATGTTGGTTAGAAATCTTTAGAAAAAAAATATGTGCTTGGATGCACATTTTCTGTTGAATAATCGTTGTATCGTGCTCAACCATACCCTTACTACACATACATTATTTCAACATTAACCTATCGAGGCATGTCCATACTACCAAACAAAACCAACCAAAGACATTCCACTTATGTTATGTAATGAAAAAACACACTTTTCTCTTACAAAATCAGATAATATACTAATTCTTGTGAATGAACATTATAAATGGCATATACAATAAGTAACCAACAGAACATTAAAAACATTAATTAAAAATTATGTTATAAATGGTTACCGGGTTTGTCATGAATCCTTTTTTCTTCTTATTTGCTTTAACATCCTTCTTTTTAGTAGAATCTGATAAAGTGAAGACCTCATTATCTTGTTCCACAGTCTTTTCCCGCTTTCCAAGAATCTCTTGGGCTATAAAGACATGACAAATAATACCAAATTTTACAAACAACATAAGTAGGATGCATGATATTCATTATCAGGAGAAATATTACCGATCATCGACTTTGTATAACGTAATGGGCTATACTAATTCTTGTGAATGATCAATATAAATGGCACATACAATAAATAACCAACAGAACATTAAAAACATTAATTAAAAATTATGTTATAAATGGTTACCGGGTTTGTCATGAATCCTTTTTTTCTTCTTATTTGCTTTAACATCCTTCTTTTAGTAGAATCTGATAAAGTGAAGACCTCATTATCTTGTTTCACAGTCTTTTCCCGCTTTCCAAGAACCTCTTGGGCTATAAAGACATGACAAATAATACGAAATTTTACAAACAACATAAGTAGGATGCATGATATTCATTATCAGGAGAAATATTACCGATCATCGACTTCGTATAACGTAATGGGCGGGTACCGTCCAAACCAACAGGATTAGATGATATAACAGGGTCTATTTGAAAAGATATTTAGAAACAAAACATTAAATACAAGAATTAGGTAAATACACACTAAACATAATCTATGCAAACATAATATGGATGATCCAGAAAGAAATATTAAATTGAAGGTTGCATGTTTAGGGGATAGAGGTGTTTCTTTTAAATGTATGGCCATATGTAATGCTCTTAAAAATTAATAAGGATATGGAATATTATTCCACACGGATAAAAACAATATAGATATAAAAATAGTAATACCAAGATACCAACAACAAATGAGTCCAAGATATATACTATAAGCCGATATAGAGTTTCAAAACAACTAAAGTAAGATTTATTGGTCACGAATTTCAGATACGTTTAGATTGATAAAAAAAGTTACCTGTGGGAGCTGTTGTTTCTCGACTTGTATTGGATAATACTTTCGACTTCATCCTACTTGATGTATTTATTTGAACAACCTCGTTCGTTTGTTGTAAGTGCACGTTCCTTTTCCCCAAAACCTCCTCGGCTGCGTTGGCAATAATGCATCAAGCACAAAGCATTAGACTTTTTCAATGATTATTGAGTAATGAAGTAGTAAGGAGAAGCATACTTACCAATCATTTTCTTTGTGTATCGCCTTGGCTGATTTGAAACAGTACAAACAATGGGATTAGATTCATTTCCTTCACCTGATATCAGTGAAATACGGTTAAAAAATACGTCGTTAATGATAAACATATTCAATCTCATTAAAATGAAATGCATATTTTAACAACATTAACTAACATATTTAGATTAGTAGAATGATTACCATGACGCTGATTAGAAAAATCAGAAATAATAATGGGTTTGGTCGGTGCACCACTCGATGAGGTAGTTAGAGAGGGAGGCTTGCGGGCTAGCCTAAGACTTTTGCGAGCTTCAAAAAGCAACAACAAAACATAAAAATATATATAAGAAAACAAAAGTCATACCAATATTGAGATGGGAAAACATCGAAATTGTATCTGTGCTCATTATGGTATTCGATAGAAAAAAGACAAACTTGGATATATCTTGATTCGTTGAGATGATGAAACACTAAAAAAAATATTCTTTTAATTAATACATACTATTACAATGACAAAATTGATATAACGCACCGATCAAAATAAAAGATATGAAAGCATATACCATACAATATTTAACGATTGATCTTGAAAAATATCAACTAATATAAAAGTCTAATACCGATAGTAAAACAGTTGTGACCTCAATCTCATAATAACTAATCCATTCCCAATAACAGAATAATTTAAAATCAACAACTTTGTCATAATACATACATGCGTTATACACATAAAGGGCATTACAGGCAGTTGAAAACAATTGGGATGAAACAAATGGAAATTTAAAAAAGATAACTAATTTCATATGAATGTATGAGAATGATAATAAAGCAAAATACAAACGTGTTTTGAACTATATTATAACAAAACTAGCCAACAAAGAAACTATATACAAAGGATTATGATTAGCATACAACCTATCAATATATGGCCATATTAATCTCAGCAAGTTATACACATGACATCAACAATCCCATAACACTTTGAACATGCCCTATACAAACATAATTTGTTAAAAAGAAAGCACACTCTTAGGAAACAGTCACGATGCTCATGGTATGACATTCAATACACACATCAAGGGTTATTTCAGTTATAAACCAGGTAAAAAAGGGATATCTAGCAAATAAACATAGAAATTTAGTAGACTGAAATTAGGTAGTTGAGCATACACTATGCATTTAACCTTTATTTCAAAGGATTTTTACCATTCAGAGAAAAATACCAATGCCATTACCCAACACATCTGGCTTTATATTAAATAATCTATTGAACCAATGTGGAAGATTTAACATCATCCTCAAATATTGAAAATTTTTCTGAAAACAAGCAGCATATTGTCAGGCGTGTAATTAAATTAATTTGAGTTTACTATCACAATGGAATAGACATAACATTGCACAAACATCAACAATGCCATATAACTTTGAACATGCCCTATAAAAACATAATTTGTTAAAAAAACAGCAAACTATAAGGAAATAGTCAAGATGCTTATGGTTTGACACCCAATACACACATCGAGGGTAATTTTAGTTATAAACCAGATAAAAATTGGGATATCTAGCAAATAAACAGAGAAATTAGTTGACTTAAATAAGGTAATTAAGTATACACTATGCATTTACCCTTCATTTCAAAGGATTTGTACCATTCTAAGCAAAATACCAATGCCATTACCCAACACACAATGCACAAATTAAAGCGACCAATATGATACTGAGGTCTAAATTTTGATATCAGCATCTTATAAAAACATATTTAACCTATAAAAATCGACATACCTGTTAGAATGGAGGGTTTATGAACCAAACCAAACTCGAAATCGCAAAATCAGGGCATCAATCTTCGTCTCTAATGTGACTGATGGGGAAGCTTTTATAGATACATAGTTGAGTTCGAAAAGATCGTAAGATGAAGATTAGAGGATGAAATTGGAGTCTTGTTGTGAAAGCGAACGAAATTGTTAGGTTTATTGTAACCGAAAATCGATCGTGTGAAAGAGGATTTGGGGGTGTTCAATATTTAACATCCCTATTATACCCCTAGTACCCGATTTCCGCCTCTTTTAAAACTAAATGAAATTACAATTTTGCCCTAATTAATCTAGACCATTGATCAATAAAATCTATGGACTATAATGGTTCTTATGGTTTTTTTCTTAATTTTTAGTTTTCATTTGAATGCCATCCTATATATATATATATATATATATATATATATATATATATATATATATATGTTTGAAATATGGAAAGCTCACCAACTTTATGTTAACCCTTTATTTTTAACATGTTTTTGGACTTTTTACCGCTTAAGTGCTCTTGAAGACTTGATTTCATCTAGGACCTGGACCTAGTGAAATAAAATACATTGACATACTTGTCACATGACGTTATTTGTGCTTCTATTCATGTTTAACTTGAAACTTGTAAGGCCCAGTTCCCGGGCACCTCACAGTTGGTCATTCATCGCTTATATTTAAATAAAACATTGCAGCGGAAACATTCAAAAGATACATTTCATTTCATCATAAAAGCTTGTACAAAGATTACATCGTTGCTGATTACAAAATGTCATAAACAGTGACCTCTAGTATAGAAACATTAAAATTTTCGTCATAAAGAAGATTCCTTAAGTAATCCCGTTTATCGAGATCCTCAAGGAACACTTGACACTTGCATGCAACATAAGTTGTTGCATGCATTATGCGCCCGCATCCCATTGTGTGGCAGCGTTATCAAAAGGAGAATGCCATCCCAAAAGAGCTGAGTAGCCGCCTCGTGCCATCCCCAGCAACACTACCTGCCAACTGGAAACACATAAAAAGTCAGCGTTGCTGAGTGAGTTCTAGTTTGTAATAAAAACATACCTTTCTTTCATTAAAACGTTCTTACATTCATGCGGTCATACAACATACATACACGTAGATAATATTTTATTATCTTCATCATTCGTTCTTTAACTTTCATTCGTCATGCATGCAAATCTCTAAGGGTCACCTCTCTTCTCTGCCCTCATGGTTCCAACCCATGAGCCGACAAAGCATACTGTATCACTTCTCTACCCTCATGGTTCCAACCCATGAGCCGACAAAACATACTGTATCATACTGGTGCCCCTATGGCACTCAGTCCATAGACCGACACCCGGTGCCCCTATGGCTCTCAGTCCATAGACCGACACCTGGTTGCCCCTATGGCTCTCTGTCCATAGACCGACAACCTTGTTGCCCCTATGGCTCTCTGTCCATAGACCGACAACACCTCTTCCGGGGTCACGTTAACCCCGCGAGTGATCGTCACCACTCCTGCTGTAACAACTATCCCGTGACAGGTCACAAAGACACTGCCCCGTTGTTCTTAAGGCAACTATGGCTCACTGTCCATAATCTACCATAAGGCTCGTAATAGGCCTAGTTACTAGAACCAAGCACCATTTCTAAGACTTCTTAACCATCAAATCCATCTCGTGCCCCTTAGACCATGCATGACTTTCTTTCATTCGTTCATTCATTCATTAGTGCATGCATTCATTCATCACGTTCCTCTTTCATTATCTTTCACTTTACGTTATTTATTACATTCGTTTCATTCATTCATTCATTCACATAAAGTCATGGAAAGATAAACACGTATCGAAAACAAGGAACATCGATATTTACAAATCATCAGTCATTACCATCATATAAGGCCACATCATACTTATCATGCATACATCCTACATCATGCCATTTCATGCTTAACAATATTAAAATAATAATAATAATATTTCTAATAATAATAAACTACTGATAATAATATCAGTAATAATAACAAGGGTTGATCATTAATCATCATTTCATGTATAAAATATCATCATTAAATAGCCCTTGGTCAACCTCGGTCAAACCCTAAAACCCAGATTTCCAGAAAACTCCTGTAAAAATTTCTAAGTATAAAAATTCTGGGCACATGAGGACTATTTGGGCGCATGAGCACTGTTGGGACTCATGAGCACTGTTGGGACTCATGAGCACTGTTCAGACTTTTCATCACTATGTAGGCTCACCAGCCTACACTTAAAAATATTTTCACTTTGGGCGTATAAACTATTTGGGCGCATGAGCACTGCTTGGACTCATGACCCTACACTTAGTCATCCGGCTAACTTTTCTAGGCATATGACCACTGTTCAGACTCATAAGGCCACTGTTCAGACTTATAAGGCCACTGTTCAGACTCATAAGCCCTGTTTGGGCATATGAGAACTATTTGGACTTATGACCCTGTAAATTTTCTAAGTTCTAAATTCCAGACTCATGAGCACTGTTTGGAAGCATAAGCCCCAACACTTAAAATTTCTATCATAATTTTGGGAGTATGAGGACTGTTCAGACTTATGAGCCTTGTATAGGCATATTAGCAGCCTGTTCATGTTTCTAAGTCGTTCTCCAGTCCCAAGCATCATATCACTTAATTCTAAACATTCACATACGGTTCTAAGCATGAACTTAACATATTCATAACCATACATCTTCCCAAAACATACCCGACCCACATACACATGCATATGAACATACGGGTATAATACCCAACCTTATAAAAACATAAATACATGTATTTTCCAGCCCCAAAATCATTTGAAAACATGTAAAAAGGGGATCTAGAAACTCACCTTTGCTGTTTCCAAGTTCAAACTCCTCAACTTGGGCTTTTCCAAAGATTTGGACGCCTAGATGTTCTAAAACACACACTCGAACACACATGAACACACATAAGCATATAACCGAGGCTAGTTCTAGCCAAGAACAACTCAAAAACACTAAATCTTACCTTAAATTCGACTTCTTCTTCTTGTTCTTCAACTATCCGAGAGCTTCTGCTCTTTCTCTCTCTAAACTGTCGAATGAAAGTGTTTTGGCAGACCATAATGGGTGGCCATACCACCTTTTTCACCCACTTTATTACTTTTTGTCCATTTGACACTTTTGACCCCTCATCTTTGGGTTGGCTTTTATTTTCATCCTTTTCTTTCTCTTCTATTCTTTTATTTCCTAAAAAAATACGGGTGTTACAAAACTCATGTATCTCCGTATTGTATGTCTTGAATCTTGTAAAATAATAATATTGTCATTTTAAAGTAGCGTTGTGTGGCATGAACAATCTTAACCTTCACATCTCAACGTTTCCGCCATTAAGGTTGGGGTGTGACAGATTGGTATCAGAGCCCATAACTATAAAGATGTAGGTTATTAGAAATGGTGGCCTAGACTATGGTTAACCTAGGGACCCTTTCATGAAAACTCGTTATGATCTTGTAAGCTTGCTTATATCTTTGTAACACCCTCCTCCCAGGGCTTAATGTGGGGAGTGTTACGTATTGGATATACAGAACACATAGGAATTATAGAGTACACAACGGATGTCTAACTTTAATTATACATCAAAAGCGTATAATACATCTGTTATAATAGATAATATCATTACATCAGTTTAACTATACTAGAGATCCAAATCTTCAACAACATTCTAGAACTTTATTTTCTCATAAACTAGCTCGTAATCTTCAATCCCTGCAATCACTTGGCACCTAGGATGTGTGTCCATAAAATAGAAACATTTGGGACTCAGGATAAAGCTTGTGAGTTCATAAACATGGCATTCTTCAAAATTCAAAATATGTTATTATTGACTATTGCATCAAGCAGATACAGCCATGGCAAACAGATAGGAACAGAGTAAGCACTGTATAAATTCGCATAACCAGGCTATGTATACAAACTCTACTAGCTAAAGCAGAATTATACAAGCAACCCTCAAGCATCCTATCAAGCATTACCACATATCACAGATGCTATTGATAGTCAATTCTTCAATTATTACCAGTTATCAGAACATCACATCCCGTTTTAGAAAATAGTTCAGAGGAACTCACCTCAACCAATCAAGTCAGTGATATCGTCTGCTCAAGTTCACTGCTATCAGGTATTATCCTATAGGCAAAATAACATTATTTAAGGTATATTCTAGCTAGTAACAATTTTTAAAGATGATTCGTTATCTTTTTCTATTTGTTAGTTTTATTCGGGCACTTTCTTTTATCCTATGCCAACCTTTTGGTACAACCCTTACTAGTTGGCATAACTCGGACGTTTCCATCATACTTGAGAATACCTTCCCTAATGATAACCTTAAAGTATAATAATAATAATAATAAACAATAATAATAATAACAATAATAATCACTACAACACTAAAAATAACAAATAATAATAATACTAACTATAACAATAAAAATAACAACTATAATAATAATAATAACTATAAAGATGATAATAATAATATTAATAATAACTATATTAATACTAATACCTACAATGATAATAATAATAATAATAATAATAATAATAACGACTATAATAATAATTAAACATAACCTTAAACAAGGGCGTACCTGAAAACTATCTACGACAATTTGATGTAGAGTCTCCCCTACTTGCGCTCCTAGTCGCGCTCCTACTCGAGTACCAAAATGACTACTAGCAACACCCAACGGGGTATTGAGAACTCGGGATTCTCTTTATATTAGAGCGTTCCCAAATAAACTTATGTTCTAAATTCAACCTTAAGACTTTTATTTATAAGGTAGCAGAAGGCAGGTGAAAAACATTCAGGGGCGATGTGGGATTGCATGTTGATGCGCCTGAAAGTTCAATTCTTTCATTTGGAATATGAAAGTTATATATATATTATTATAATATATTATTATTATAATTAATTCAGCTGCTTAACTCATTTTTCTCTTATAACTTTTAATGCATAACGTTTCATAAAATATCAAATATGTTGCTGTGATGAGCTTATTTTTCTCTACGAGTCAACCTAAGTTTCGTTAAAAACGGAGCAGGTTCGAATATAATATATTATTATTATATTCAAACGGTCTCTTATAACATAAAAATTTCATCTAAAAACTTCAAACTTTAAATAGACAATTTACTCATTACTTACTCGTTTGACAATATATGAAATGCGAAATTCATATGACTCAAACGCTCGGGATGTTACAATGTTTATCTTATGTGTTCCTTGTTACATGCTAAATCTTTTACGTGCTATTTGTTTATATTTATAAATAGTGCCTTAGGATTGTGCCTTGAACCTTGTAACCCCAACTTCCTAATCCTCCTTTATGCCTTTAAGTCTTACGCGTCTAATCCTTTCTTAATCTCATTCTTGACTACGTGTGGAAATCTACGCATCCTATCGGGTGGAAAAATTCCTTAGACGATATGTCTAAATCTTGAAAATCTCATCGAGGTTTTAATTCTAATAGCCTTTAGGGAAGTGTGTGACTCATTAACACCTGTATTCTGGATTTCCTAGCAAAAGGCCCTCGGGCTAAGGCAAGCATTTCGTATAAATCTCATTGCGAGACCTGTTATGCTTACCTGGGGATTTCTGGGATGAGTGATAAATTATGGTCAACATACACATCTTCCTCATGGGATCAAGTCATCTCGACATGTCCATGTTCCTATTGGCTATGTGGTACCAAATGGAACCATCCTAATTATATTTTAAAAATATCAAAATTCTTGATTTCTTGAACTGGTTTATTATCGAATTCTAATATCATCATTCATCTTATAGAATGTTCTCATTAACGGGGAACTCGTTTTACTCCTCAACTCCTATGATTAAAACATAGTTATACATCATGTTCCTCATGTAACTATCTCTATACGTTGGTCAATGCGTATATAAATCTTAATGCATATTTAAAGGCATTGTGTGCCTAAATCAAATAGTTTCTAAACTTTAAATTGTTACTTATGGTTTTCAAACCTCCTTAAAGTGTGTCCCATAACTGAGTTCATGCAATGCTGAAAAGTGGGATACCTGTATCTCGGGATATTTTGTCTAGGCAAGGTATACACATAAATCCGATTTGACCGTTGGATCCGTTTATCTGACCTGGAACTCATGAGATGAGTGTCTGATTTAAACCATTCAAGATTTAAGAACCTATCAAATTGACTCTGTTATCCCAAACTTTAACCTTAATCCTAGCAAGCATGATTTTCTTTTCCTGTTAATGTTACATTGACGTAATTTGAAGTTTCTGAATTTCTAGCCGATATTCTCTTCGTTTTCTAAGACGAGCTTTGTAAAATCTTTTAACCACTTTGCATCGTAGGCAATGCAAGAGTCTGCAAGTAAACCGATGACTAAGGATACTCGTGTTTCCTAAATGAATCTATCTCATCAAAACAGGGGTGACTCCCTTACTTTGGTGATGATTTTCCATTCGCCATTATTGTTCTTATGAAATTTCATCATCACGGCAGGAGTGAATTCCTTACCTTGATGACCATTTCTTCTTCTTGTTCTTATGAAATTCGTATTTACCAATGGAAGTACCTTCTTAAAATAGGAGTGAATTTCATACCTCGGTGATTTTTTTTCTATTGTGTGTTTTATAAAATTTCATCCTCTAGATCGGGTTGATTTTCTTATCTTGTGGACTGATTTCACTCATTCTCCTCTTGAACTCGTATTTCAAGAATGAAATGACCTTACCAAAATAGGATTGAATTCCGTACTTTGGTGACAAATGTCAATTCTCAATTGTTTTCTTGTTATTATGAAATCCAATCATCAAGATAGGCGTGAAAACCATACCTTAATGATAATTTCACCCATTTAAATTTTATGGATTGTATTTCCTCAAATTAAATGATCTCATCAAAATAGAAGTGAATTCTGTACTTTGATGAAGATTTTCATTATGCTAAATTTTTTTCTATAAAATTTCACCGTTAAGATAGGAGTGATTTTCCTTACCTTAATGGTAAGTTACCTCATTTTATTCCTGTGGATCCTTAACAATGAGTTAAGATCAAGCTCTCGTTTTGGTATTTTAGAGTTATGTTTTGAAAAATACACCACCAAGCTAGGCGTGATATCCATACCTTGGTGACTATTCCCATTCCTTAACCTCAATTTTACCAAGGTTTTAAGACTTCAATAGACAAGAAACATGTAATAACTTGAAGGGGAACACCGTTATCTAATTTATCGATGATAGTGTTCCAACTAGTCAAGCTAAAACATGATTCCTGAACTCAAAAGAGGTCTTTGCCACTTTAGGTTAATCTTAGTTTCAATCCTGGAACATTTAAATTTTAAATCGATTTCTTTTCTCACGCCTTTATGTTTCAACTTGACGTTTGATCTAGCTTTATGGAACCTTTTATTTCTTACTTATCGACCTTCATTCTGAGTTATCATTAAAACCAAATTGCACGATGGTAGCATTCCTAAAATGATCTTTTTACTAAATAAAATCACTATCAATTTATGTTCTTGTCTTTCTAGCCATACGAATGTTTCGGCTGTGTTCACGGGTTTGATGAACCGCGTATGCAAGCCGTACTTAAAAATTTATTTGTGACTGTCTCTATTGACAATATCCTGAATTATTCAAATTTTAATCCGATGATGAACAACATCTTCGTTGATCAAAGCAATTCATGTTATTATGTCATTTCTTGGATCATCTTTGAACTCCTCATCTTGAAAATCTCTAAATCTCAATTTTGATTTCGACATACAAGACTCGATATTACATTCATTTTTATGCGAATAAAAAGGTTCATGAAGTTTTGGTTTAGCATAAAGGAAAATAAGGCATAGCTTGGTATATGTCCAAACGTCTCACCTCTCAAAGTCAAAGTCAAAAATCAGCATTTCTTCTGAATCTTCTAATTTGAAGTTTCTATGTGTAAAAGGAAACGTTTATCGATAATGTTCACACCAATTTGCCTCTTATTCCTGGACATCATAATAACAATTGGTTAATCGTTGAACGAATGACTAAGCCGGTGAAATTCTTATCGATTCATGAGAAATATCGAGTAGAGAAATTTACTCATATCTACATCGACGAAAGAGTCAGCCACCGTGTTATGTCTTGCAAATCTTTGATCGTAATGGTCTACTTATCTTTCCTTTTAGCCTAACCTCTAAATCGTCTTTAAAAACACAAGACAATCTTAGTACAATTTATCATTCGCTGACCGAAGCGGAAAGAACGATACAACCTTTCGAGATATGCATTGAGCTTGCGTCATTTTATCTAGTAGCTCTTGAGATTTTCAATCCTTATGTTGATCAAACTTTCTTACAATTACAGGTCTTTCCTTTAGCATCAAGATGTCGTCTCATTTTGTAAACTCATTATAAATGCTTGAGTGTATTGAGAAAGTGGTTTATAAGCTTAAACTGCCTGAAGAACTCAGCATTATTTATCGAACACTTCATACGTCAAAAATTTATTTTGTCAATGATAATTTTATCATCCTTTGAAGGAAATTCAAATTGACAAGTTGTTGCATTTTGTTGAGAAGTCTTTCGAAATCATGGATCGAACGTTGAAGAGGACTCGTACATCTACAAAACCGATCGTCAAAGTCCGTTGGGAAAACAAACGTTGAGCTGAGTTCACTTGGGAACGCGAGGATCACATGAAGAAGAAATATCCCTACCTTTTCGTTTAGTCTTGTCTTTAATTTCGGGACGAAATTCTTAAAAGTTGGGGAGACTGTAACCTCTCGTAATTTTCGTTAAATAAAAGTTAACCCCGTTATATTCTTGTAAGGATCATTTATGTCACTTATGAAACCTTGAGGGCTTGTTTATGCTTATTTCTTAGTTTGTCTTTAAATTCATTAAATTGAAAGTAAATAATTTAATTATTAAATTGACATTAATAATAATTAATAATAATATTACTAATAATAATACTAATAATAATAATACTAATAATAATTTATAAAAATTATTTAAACTTAAAAATGGTTAAAACTTAAAGTAATTAAGACCAGGGGGTATTATGTGAATTTAGAAACTTTAAATAAAAGTTTTTACATAAAATAATAAAATTTGAAACTACAAGGACTAATAGTGTAAAATTCCTTAAACCCAAACCTTCCCCCCCTTCACCCCGTTTTTCGGGACAAGAATCCGGCGAGCTTCGGCGAGCTTCGGCGAGCTAAATCAACCGGTATCGGCTAGTTAAACCCCATTTGAAACAATACAAACCGTTCGAATGACTGTTTCGAACCCGTAACCGAGTTTTATTTCAACTTTAATCGCTGTTATGAACAAACAACTAGAAACCGAAATAGTTTTCGAATCAAAATTAGTTTCAAATCGATACATGATCAATTGGTTCAGTCGATTCATCAGAAACGTAATACTAATCATTCCATATTCAATTCAACCAATAATTACAATTAAAAGCAAGTAATTAACATCGAATTTAAGTCGAAACTTCCGAATCAAACCTTTGAATCATTGATCATGAAATAGGCACAATTGACCCTACATAACAGAGGGTTACATTCCTAAATGACGGTTCCGCACTCTTTGAACATCCAATTTTGTTTATCAAACCACCCATATCGATTTCGGTCATCACCTTCCTCATCAACCTGCAACTTAGGCGGATTTGACATTCTGAGCTCCATTAATATATTTGGTTGAGGGGTAGTTATCATTAACACCCTAAGAAACTCCATACAAAGTTAATTTGGTAACAATCATCTGTAATATCGAGAATCTGGTTCATCACAGTCGTAACCCATTCTTCGTTCATCTCCGTCAATTCGACTGTAATCGCATAAGCTACATACACACTTACACTCGATTTCACATGGGGAATCAAAGCCCCATGTTTATTTCAGTAAACATGGTCGAATTGGGGTTCAATTTGATCAAAGATGAATCTAGGGTTCATCGATTTAGGGTTTCTAGTAATTCATGCTTTTAACAATTACAAACCATTATCCTGGCAGGCATAGGCGCCCAGCCTAATGGTAAACACACTCCCATGACAACCTTGAGGTCCTGGGTTTGAACCCGGGCACCCTCACTAATTTTTTTAAAAGCCTTTTTATTTACAAATTATAGAAAAAATTTAATTAATATAAAAATCATTTTTGATAACTAATATTATTTTTTTCTTAGACATCAAAGTACTTTCTGCAATTTTTCTAATTTAAATATTCATAAAATAATATAACAAAAGTCATTTTAGGGCATTTCTTATAAAATTGATTTTAAATAATAGTTTAAATTAATAAATTATTATTGATCAATACGTTACTTTTAATTATTGTTTAATCAAGTTTATTTTAAATAATTATAAAAATTACTTACACTTGATATTTAACTTTACCAATTACTATAAATGATTTAATGTTATTAAAATACCTAAATGGTATAATACCTTCATTGAGTTAAAAAAAAGAAGTGATTCCATTATTAAATTTTATTTAATTATTTATCGAAACCCCAAATTTCACTTGAAACCCTAGTTTACGTTTAATCGTTAATCTTGTTGTTAAACTTAATCTTGGAATATATACGTTTAGGTATCTTGTAAAAGAAATCATTGGAGCACCATTTACATTACTTGATATTACCTTTAACATCAACTTATATCTTGTGAGTTTTCCATGTGAGTTTTCCATGTGAGTTTTCCATACCCCTTTTATATATTTTCACACTTTGGGGTGAAACATGTTAAACTTATAATCATTGCACTTGTAAACTCTTTGAATCTTGTAACACTTGGGCAATTCATTATATTAGTCGTGGTTAGTTGTACTTTGTAATTACCATGTATGATTATTATATGTACAATTATTAACTATTGCTAGTCTGGCGACGTCATAGATTTATGGGACTGACAAGTCTATTTGGTGGCCCTAGTGTCGTATTCTTGAGCACTATGGGAACCAAGTACACTTAGCTAATCGTATATTCTTGTAATCTTGTAATTTTGTAAACTGTCAAGGTTTGATTGTTACATTTGTTCATACATCCCTAATTACTTTATTCACTAACCTTTGACTTGAATTGACAACTTATATATATATATATATTATATATATATATATATGTGTGTGTGTGTGTGTGTGTGTATGAAAACTATGGAAAGCTCACCAACTTTATGTTGACCCTTTATTTTTAACATGTTTCAGGACTTTTTACCGCTTAAGTGCTCTTGAAGACTTGATTTCATCTAGGACCTGGACCTAGTGAAATAAAATACATTGACATACTTGTGACATGATGTTATTTATGCTTGTATTCATGTTTTACTTGAAACTCATGTATCTCCGTATTGTATGTCTTGAATCTTGTAAAATAATAATATTGTCATTTTAAAGTAGCGTTATATGGCATGAACAATCTTAACCCTCACATCTCAACGTTGGTGTCACATCTATAATACCCCTTCTGTATCCATGCTTGTAGAGATACTGAGATAGAGTTTCATACCACCTTCTTGGTGCTTGGTGTAGTCTATAAAGAGCCTTATCAAGCTTGCAGACATAATTAAGATGATCAGGATCTGCAAAGCCAGGTGGTTGTTTGACATACATCTCTTCATCAATCACCCCACACAGAAAAACACACTTGACATCAAGTTGATAGATCTTGAAGTTTTTGGATGCAGTAAATGCCAAGAATATCCTAACAGCTTCTAGTCTTGCTACAGCAGCAAAGACATCAGTGTAGTCAATTCCTTCTTCTTGTGTGTATCCTTGAACAACTAGTCTAGCTTTGTTTTTTATGACAATACCTCTATCATCTTTCTTATTCCTAAACACCCATTTTGTTCCTATAGTTGTCTTCCCATAAGGAAGAGGACATAGATTCCAAACCTTCTGTCTTTTGAATTGAAGCAGCTCCTCTTGCATGGCTTCAACCCAACTTCCATCCTTTAGAGCCTCATTAATTTTCTTAGGCTCTATTTGGGACAAGAAACAAGAGTGAAGACAAACATTTGCTTCATGGGTTTGTCCTCTTGTTCTTACCCCAGTTTTAACATCTCCAATGATGTTTGTGGTAGGATGAGACTTGTGGATCCTTAGCTAAGGGATCACAGCAAGTTGTTGTGAGAGATTTAATTTAGATAAATTTAGATATGGCATTAATGCTTCTTCCACCATATCAACACACTTATCAAGAGAAACTTGATCCAATGAGTGTGTGACATCATTGATATGTTCATCTATGAAGTGGTTATCAACATCAAAAATTCTTGATCACTGTCACCGCCACCATCATTTTCTTCTGCATTTGAAGTTCTTTGTTTGGTTGTTGAGCTTTTGAGCTAGAACTTGAAGGCAGCCTCAGATGTATCAACTGAATTTGTCATTGTTGTGCTGATAGAAACTTCATTTGCTGAAGTAGTTACAACTGGAGCTGAAGATGTGTAACTTGAATGTCTTCTTAGCTTAAATCTTGGATCAGAATCACCTGGAGGTAAAATATCTATAGATCCTGAAACATTCTCACAAGATTTGTTAAAACAGTTGGTAACTAAATCAAGATCAAATAGCCAATCCGGACCAGACCTTTCACACTGGGAGTGTGCTCATTGAAAGTCACATTGGCTGACTCCTCAACTACTCTAGTTATGAGATTGTATACTCTATGAGCTTTAGCTTGAGAAGAATATCCAATAAAGTGTCCATCATCTGATTTCTCAGCAAACTTGGCAATTTGATCTTTGGTATTCAAGATGTTGCGTGGACATCCAAATGATCTGAGAAAACCAATGAAAGGTTTTCTCTTATGCTAAAGTTCATAAGGAGTCTTACTATGAGTCTTAACCACTAAAACTCAGTTTTGCACATAGCATGCAGTTTTGACTGCCTCTGCCTAAAAGGTGATGGGCAGCTTAGAGTTAGACAACATAGTTCTTGCAGCTTCAATCAGTGTCCTGCTTCTCCTCTCAGTAATACCATTTTGCTGAGGAGTCCTAGGAGCACTGTATTGTCTTGTAATACCCTTTTCATCACAAAATGTATCAAGGATTTGGTTCTTAAATTCAGTTCCTTGATAACATCTTATGGTTTTGACCTTGTGATCACATTGATTCTCAATCTTTAAAATGAAATTCTTCAAAATCTCAGGGGTCTCATCCTTAGTTTTAAGAAAGAAAACCCAAGTGAATCTTGTAAAGTCATCTGTGATCACCAGACAGTAAGAGGTCCTTCCTAGACTCATTACACTGGTGGGGCCAAAGAGATCCATATGTAACAAGTATAGGGGTGTAGTGATGGAGTTTCTTTCCTTAGGCTTGTGAGGTACCTTATGTTGCTTCCCTTTAAGGCATGCAACACAATGATCATCACTTGTAACCTCTTTCTTTGGCATTTCAGTTACCAAATCATTCTTAATTAGCTTATTCATGTTTTTAAAGTTTACATGACACATTCTTTTATGCCAGAGAAAATACTTATCACTATTATCTTTAGATAGAAAGCATGAAACTTCTCCTGAGGGAGAAGTTTCTTACAAATCCATCTTATACATGTTCCCTCTCCTGGGGACTTTGAGCAGGATATGCTCATGAGGAATAATCACCCCCGGCTTGAGAACAATGCACCCATGCTCAGTAAAGAGCATGTTATGACTCTGATCACAAAATTGGGATACACTCAGAAGATTATACCCAAGATCATTGACAAAGTTTACCTTCTTAATGCTGAGCTTACCATTTGTGACCTTGCCCCTTTCAAAAATATAACCTCCTTTATCTCCTCTAAAAGCAACTGGTCCTCCATCAATTCTTTCAAACTTTTGGAGTAGTGATCTATTGTCTGTCATGTGCCTGGACCAACCACTATCAATGATCCAGATATTTTTGTTTGACTTGAGCTGTTCCTGCATAAAGAAAATGATTAGTTACATTTGGAAACCCAAGCCTTATTAGTCTTGGGCTCATTAAAAGAAGTAGAAGGTAATGAAATAGTAATAGATCCTATAGTAGTGCTTTGAGGATCTTTTTCTATTGTTGATGGAGAATTTTCAGTCACTTGGTCTTTCTTTGACTTCCACACCACCTTTACAAGTTTGAACCTGACCTTTAATACTTCGGAAGCTTTGAGACTTCGGAAGTTTTGATGACTGGACCTTCGGAAGTTCCTGCTAACATTGCAGCAGACTTTAGTTCTTCGGAAGTATTCTTTCTTCCGAGACCAGATTTTCTTCCGAAGGCAATTTTCCACTTGCCTTCTTCTTTACTTTGGAGCTTCCGAAGGAAACAGATTTTCCTTCCGAAGCTGAATTTTTTTAGAGCTTCTGGAAGTCTCTTTCTTGGTCATATGAAGAGTACCTCTTGGATTGTATGGACAATCCATAGCAAGATGAGAAGTACTCTCACACATAACACGTTCATCTTTCCTCGCAAGAGTTTTTTTTAGAACAAAGCTGACTTTGATCATTTCCCTTCTCCACCTTCTTATTTGCAGATGCTGAGACAGTCCTTTTGGGCTGAGGACTATTCTTGGAGTTGGATGCTTCAGGCTGTGTAGCAGTGATACATAACTGATCAGCCTTCTTCTTGATGCTGAGAGGATTTGAACATGAACAAGAACTCTTGGTAGAAGAGTTGAGGTTGATGTATTTAGTCTTAACCATGTTAACCCTGTAGAGATAAATACTTGTTTCTGCTGCTTAGAGTTAAAAGTGGCCTTGATCTCTTGAGCCCTCTTAGCCTTTCTCTTGCTCTTTTTGATCAAGTTCTTCCTCATAGACTTAGTCATCACAGACTTCCTGCTCTCCTCAGAAGGATAGTAACCCTTCTTAGAGTCCTCCTCTTCACTCTTCTCAGAGGAATTCTTCACTATCACTTCTCATCCTCTTCACTCAGGGGTCTATGAGAGGAAGCTCATTTTCACAAGTTCCACACCTAAGTGATCTTACAGACAAGATTGTGTGTGGAGGAGCTATCTCACTAGATCCCAATCCCTGCTTGTTTTGATAACAAACTTTCGCATGCAAGGATGAGGATATGATGTTCTTGAAGGTCAGATGTTCTTGAAGGTCTCTTCTTCAAAAACACATTTTTCTGCTCTGGCTTTGCTAATCACAAGCTCAGCCTGGCATTTAGTTAACTTAGTTATAAGATCCTTGATCTGAGTCCTATAATTTGTATGCTCATGTTTTAGGACCGAAATGGTTTTCTCTAAGTCATCTATCTTTAACTTAATCATTTTCAGCCTTTCTAAAATCAGATTTCAAGATGTTTAAGGACTCAAGATTAGATCTCATTTCTAAGTTATAGGACCTGTATCTGTTGACTTTAGCAATATATTCAGGAGTATAGAGATGTTCCAATACAATGGTTTCATCATGGTCAGCCATTAATGCTTGGTTTGGAGATGCATCTTCCCCCTGAAAGCTCCAGTCAAATCCTCTTTCTTCAACAGCAACTGCAGTTTGCTGCTTTGGCTTCTCATTTTGGGTAACTTTATCAGTGTAGTTTGGTCTGGATTGTGCTTGCCCACCATTTGTTCTTGGTGCCTTGCATTCCCTAGCAAAGTGACCCATCAACTTATAGTTGTAACACTTAACTTTGCTTTTATCCAACCTAAACTTTCCACTGGTTGTATTGCTGGGAAACTTCCTTCCTGTCCGCTTGTAGAACCTCTTGGCTCTGTGAGTGAGAAGAGCCATTTGCTGGACTATCTCCATGTACTCCAGATCATCTGGATGCATACAGTCCAGGTCTTCAAGAGTGAATAGAAAGCTGCCATAACTTTCATCAGAAGACACAAAGGCTTGAAAAGAACTTGTCTCTTGGAATGGGCTTCCTTGAGTATAGTTCTCCTTTGGTGTCTCCGGGAAGGTGATAAAAGGACCCTTTTGTGAGATGTCAGGGTAGCATATGAGATGATATTGGGGTTCTATGCTATCCCTTTCAATCATATAAAAGGCTGAACCCATTTGATTACTGGAGTTACCAGATGAACCTTGCATGTTTATCTCCATCTGGTATCCACTGAGAATGCCATACAACTCTGTCAAAGTGAGAGTCTTAAGGTTCTCAGTCCTCTTGATTACAACACAATAATGTGTCCATTTCCTAGGAAGAGAGGATATAAACTTCCTTACAATATCCCTGTTCTCAAGAGTTACTTTAACATCCACTAGAGTATCCACAATCTCAACATACCTGAAGTATTGTTGAGTCATGGTCTCACCTATTTTGAAGGTGAAATTTTCAAACTGCTGCTTCAGGAGATCCTTCTTGTTCTTCTTGGCTTCAGTGGAACCCTCATACATTAGTTTCAATGCATTCCACAGCTGCTTAGCTATTTGCATTTCTTGAAACCTCTGTATACAGAGTTTGGAAGAGCAGTCTGAAGGGATATCATGGCCTTTTGATTAATTTCTACTCTATTTCTATCTTCATCTGAGTAGTCAGCCACAGCCTTAGGGATCATACCACCTCCAGCAGCAGCTGAAGAGGTGTTGGGTATGTAAGGTCCAGTGACAACAGATTCCCACATTCTTGAGTCTAGACACTTGATAAAGCCTTCCATTCTTTGGCACCAAGTGTCAAAGTCATCAAGAGTGATTAGTGGGGACTTTGTCATGGTTCCAGTCTCCATATCAGCTTTAGAGATAGCTGCCATTTGAAAGGTTAAGTATTTTATGTGTGTGAGGGATCTAAGATGGTGAAATCTTATATCAAGAGCCTGGCTCTGATACCAATTGCAGGACCGTTAAAGGGTATGCACTTATAACACAACAACACAAAGAGGAGAGTGTGCAACAACACTTAACAATTCAAATGGGGAACTAGAAAAGTCAGTTTTGAGAACTAAGAAACACAAGTGTATATGAAACAGAACAAGAACAACACAAGTAATTGGTTTTCAAGGTTGATGTATATTGCTCTGTAGTTCCTTACAAGTGTTTTTAAAGTTATTCCATAAGATACAAGGACCAGAGATACTTATACTACAACCTACAGCCGACCATACTTTGAAGGCCAGCTGGATACATGATCTAGACAACAAAATCAATGTAGAGTCAAAAAGCAGATTGTCTTTTGACTAGTGACTATGACATGCCATAGCTCACATCCTAATGTATTACAAAAAGAATAAAGTATATAAAGTAGAAAGTTACAGACTCAAGACCTCAATGTACAGTTACCAGAAGCATGGATCTTTCACCAACTACTATAAAGTTGGTGTCTTATCAGAGTTGCAGGTACATCAGATAAAACATGTGATTAAAAAATCTTCAGAAGAAATCTGTCTTCAGTAGTTAGCTTCAGAAGACTTTGTCTTTGAAGCTTCGGAAGACTTCATCTTTGATTTCGGAAGATATTGGTCTTGACTTCGGAAGATTTCACACTTAGAGTAATTTCTAAGGCAGTGTGTAAAACTTCCGAAACATTCCACTTCAGTACACTTGTGCATGCATGCAGGAGAAACTTTGGGTGTTTGGATTGCATCAGCTTTACAAATAAAACTTACAAAAACCTTAATATGAACGCGACCTCAAATCGTGTATCAGACATTTTCTTCACATATCGGTGTTGGAAAACAACACAAAATCTTGCATATTTATGATGCTTAAATATTAATTGAATTTTGTTTTAGCAACAACATGTCCATGTTCTACATAATAGACATGTTATAAATTTTAACATGTGCTGTCGATAAATAACAACAGTTAAGACCCTACTTTCATCAGCCATGGTCCCAATTTTACATATGTCCTATTTCTCTTTCACTTTCTTATTTTAACATATTCAAAATTGAAATGGTGGTATTAATTTGGTCCCCAAAAGTTGTATTTATGATCAAGTGGTCCTTCCCATTTTCATCGAGTTTTTTTTTCATTTTTTCCAAAATAGTGTTGGTGGTACAAATATTTATTAAAATGGGTGATTTAAAAAATATTATCAAAATGGGTGTTATAATTTATTTTTTTTCTATTGTAAGAAATCTATTATAATCCTTTCATTTTAAAATTTTCTGCAATCAACTTATTATCATTTTATGTATTTTCTCAATTAACTCATTATAATTTTTTTATACCTAACGTATTATAGTATTTTTCCTTTGAACTTTTAATCAAACGACATGTTAACTGAAAGAATAATCTAAAAAAGCTTACAAATAAACTAAGAAGATAAAAAAAATATAATTAAGTAATCAAAAATACATAAAAGTATATAAATACATCTTACTGGAAAATGATGTTCCGTTTATATTTAATTAGTTAGAATAAAAGTTAAATAAGTTTCCTCCACAACTATGGTCATGATCAGCCAAAATTTATAGCCTATTTTAATAAACTTTTTTAAGTACAAGTTTGATCATGCTAAAGTTTAAAGTACCATTAACCAAAAACTTAAGTCAACGAATTTAAAAAATATAGCAATTGGTTTAAAGCAATCATAATGTTTACTAAGCAAAAAAATTCCTATGAAAACATATATAAAAGTTGGGATGAAAAAGAAAAATATATTTAAATACATATGCGATAGATGAAAAAATAACTAAATTATAATGAGTTGATTGAGGAAAAAGTTATAAAAAATAGGTTGATTGAATAAAAAACAAAAATAATTAATATTGATTAGGTGAAAATAAAGAATGCACGTGAAAATACTCATTTTGATAAATACTTTTCAAATTATTCATTTTGACAAATATTTTTTCTTCAACATTTTTTGGGAAAAAAACTCCATTTTCATTATCTATATGCACAATATAGCTGTTGGTAAAATAACGTTTCTAGCGTTTAACATAACTAAATACTGGTATGCAATTTACTATGAGATCCTTTAGTACTACTAACATTATGTTGAAAGAGTATGCTTAACATCACGGATGTTAAAACATACATCAACTTATTTTACTTTGTGTAACAATCAATCATAACACGATCATGTTTCATTCTGTTCATACACATACAATTGGCGTATTATTCCAAGTTACAACATGAAAACGACTGCAACTTCTGTTGCCAAATCGATATACCCGTATATTACAAAGCGGGCTAGAGGACTTCAATTCTCCCAAATTATGTCAAGATTAATTCACCACATCTTCACCCAAAATGATCACCACTTGTGAACAATCGCCTTTTCATCGTTTCCTTCTTCAACATATTTAAACACCAAATCAGAATTTGAAAATGATAATGTTATGGACTAAGGGGCTGTTTGATAATTTTTGAATGATTAAGTACTGAACTAATAAGAGGTCTGAACCATTAAATGTTGAACCATTAAATGTTGAACCATTAAGAGGTATGAACTATTAAGAGCTAGTATATCGCTTAACTATTCAAAGACAAATGTCTGACCAATTCATATAAGATGACTTAGAACATTTACAACCAGTTTCCTAAATTATGTGAGTGTATTGCTTATATTATATCATATGGTTATAAATGGTTGTGATGATATTTTTAGGAAACACTGTTCAAAACTCTATAATATTTTTAATATATTTCAAGTGTTTGTGAGTGGAGAATAGAGAAAAAGTAATGATAACGTTGAAAAGGAGATAGAAAAAGTAATGATTTTTAATGTAATTATATGGATAAAGATAGGGAATGAGTTGTGAATGCTCTTAACCATTCAGCATTAGATCTATTAACCATTCAACATTAGTATAATGCTTAACCACTCAGAGGCAAATGTCTAAACCATTCAGACATTTGCTCGTGAAACAAATAGTCTGAAACATTCAGACATCTGAACTATTAAAATATTGATTCAGATGTTACCAAACGAGCCCTAAATCATTACAAGGTACGAGATTTGTCCACATTGGTTGTATGAGCAATTGATGATGGGTTTATAGATCAAATGGACTCTCACACCCACCAGAGTAGTATTTTAGATTGAGTTTTCATGTTTGGTCTGATACAGATAACCAAGAATGGGTTTAAGAGTCTCACCGGTTGTCATCTGTCTTTACTTCGGTGGTCCAAACGATATCTTTTAATCCTGATGAAAAGTTCTTGTAGAACTGCCATTCGATCGTCGATACAATAGAGTTAAAATTTAAAAAAAAAATTGTAAGAAATCAGATAAAAATGGTTGATATTAACACTTACATTGTGAAATTCCAATGTGTCACCACCAGTTTTCCTGAGCTCAACCATGTGCAGTGAGGGAGCCACTTCAAAAACCTCTGTAGCCACAGCAAGGTGACCCTTTCTTCCGGTTTTGTCACCTTGTAGTTTCATCTGTAACGACCCGTTTCATTAAAAAAATTTATAATATGACCGTTATACCCTTCTCTTCCTGTGAACTCGCATAATTTAGTGCGAGTTTTTAGGAAAGAGTATATCTGTTGTTACCATTTTTGTTTGGTAAATTTGATATTTATACCAAGTTTTGAGGGGATATATGAAATTGTAGCTTTTAAGATTATGTAATGATAACGAAATGGGTATATGATGAATCGAAGAACATTTATAAACGAATATTACCTTGTAATTTCGCTTGTGCACATTGAAACCCAATGGTTTTGCAGTTTCCTCAATTTTAGACATGATCTCATTAGCTGGACACTTTGAAGCAAAACTTGTTTCTTTCTTTACTAGACCCTGTTTTGTGAAAGCCCAAAACAATAATTATATATTACATAACTGGAAAAAAATTAATATTGATCATTGTTTTACTCAAGCAAAACTTAATAAGAAACTTTAACATACCTTCTGCCTCTCAAACATATTTTCTAAACTGAAACCTTGTGACCGCGATATTAACTCAAACGCGTTCATGGATTCAGGTTTCTCTTTCTTTTCGGTAACAAGATGTTCCTGCAAGTAAAGAAAATGAAAAGAATGAGTATATGAATATGTTCATACCATCGTTGAAACAATCGATTAACCATGTTTGAGGTGTCAAAAAATAACCATTAACATAAACCTTGGACTCATTAAAAACAGCATCAACATCATCAAGATTCACATCCTCTTCCTGCTCAAAATGTGGTGGTTTATACCCTTTCTTGAACCACTCATTTTCCAAGATTTCAGGGATAGTTATTCTCTGAAATGAAACTTTATGTCACAAACTGAATTTTATAACATACAAATACTAAAAGTTTTATAATGTCACTCACAGTGCACGGGTTTGGATCAAGAATTCGTGCCAATAGTGCCTTCGCACCAGATGAAAACCAAGGCGGGCATCTGTAATCAGCCTTTTCAATCTGAAGAAAGTTGGATGTTAATTCACTTACAAATAAATAACATAATGTATGAAAATAAAAAAAAATGTTACACTTACTTTTCTATATAAACCCATGAGGTTTTCTTCATCAAATGGTAAGTATCCTGCCAAAAGGACAAAAAGGATAACTCCACATGACCATACATCAGAGGCTGCACCATTATATTTCTGTTGAGTAAGAACCTGAAAATTAACAAAATCTTTAATCAGATGTAACAACTCATGTAAATTTTCACCATTGACATCAGTAAATTTTGAAACTGTAAGTTTTCTCGTAACAGATTCCCACGCTTAGATTTTGAAGCTGTAATTACCTCAGGAGCAACATAATTTGGTGTCCCACAGGCTGTACGTAACATCCCATTTTCCTACAATAACAATAGATTCTAGATATATAACTTCCATCAACAAGACAATAGAGAATCAACCACAATTTGTAAAGTTTGTAACTAACATACCACTTGTTGAGATAATCCAAAGTCTGAAACTTTCAGCACACCGTACGAGTCCAAAAGCAGATTTTCAGGCTGCAATTGATGCATATTAGCAGTTCACTCAAAGTAAGAAAACAACACTATCTTGGGGATATTGCAAGTAAATTAAGTACTTTCATAATAACCCTTTTGCAGTAACTATATTTAAATCTCCCCGTCAAACATGTTATACTGTTATAGTTGTGGGGGTGATGATCGTTATTAAGTAAAGAGTAGTAGTAGTAATAATAATAACAATGAGGAAAAGGTAAGATGAACCTTGAGGTCTCTGTGATACACGCCTCGACTATGACAGTAATCTACTGCATTGATTAATTGCTGAAAGTATCTCCGGGCGTCATCTTCTTGAAGTCTCCCTTGTTTGGCCTGATCATAGTAATACAGAAGAAATAAGAACAAGAAAAATAACATCAGATATAAATATTGAAACTACTAAGAGAATTCATATATGACCATTATATTCCATCTTTTTACAATCTGAATTCTAATATCCTAATGCAAGTTAAAGAATGATATAATGGCATACATTTAAAAATATGCAAGATAAAATAACATTGCTAAAAGTTACTTACTATTTGGTCAAAAAGCTCCCCTCCATCAACATACTCAAGAACTATATAGATCTTTGTTTTGCTTGCCATAACCTATCAAGATGCAAAAAAAAATGAATTCATCAAGAAATGGGTTGCTATGGTAATTTTTTTTTTTTTTGCATAAGTTTCATCCGGGTTTAGTAAAATTTACATGTCAATATGGGTTTACTCAAATTACACAACATGTCAATTTGGGTCGGTTCAAAATTATATAACGGGTCAAATTGGGTAACTGTTATAAAACTGATAACTTAAAGTTGGTCTAAACAGAAGAACACAACCCACCGCGATTGCATATTGCCACCACCTACTAGTCGTCATCACCGCAGTCACCGTCACTCTGAAGCAATGGAAAACTCTATGTTGAATTGATGTATAAGATGCCATCTTTCTTTATTATTCTTTTGTACATGAAAGATGTATTGACCTCTAATTCTTCACTAATTAACCTTAATATTCATTTATCTATTAGTGCCAGTGTGAATACAATTAACCAAGATACATGTAAACTGTCAATGTCAAATAATATGGGAATATACTAATTGAATTGGGATTCAATCATAAGTGATGATCAAATAATATTTCAACCGTAATACGCTATTTTGGGCATTTAAATGGTTTCTAATCATGGTATTCAAATAGTTTTTAACTTTTACCACTGTGTTACCAGCGAGAATTCAAAAATGACCATATATACCTCATACAACTTTAAAACATTCGGATGCTTGATTAACTTCATCGTCGAGATTTCCCTCTTCATCTAACAAACAAACACGAATTAACACCAACAAAAGATCAAAACACAAGCATACCCTTTTCAAGATTTCAAACAATATATCGAAAGAAACGATCAACCAACCTGTTCGACCATCTTATGCTTCAAATCCGATCACGGTCAATGATTTTAATCGCTACCAGTTCACCAGTAACCGTATTTCTAGCAAACTTCACTTTCGCGAAGCTGCCTTCGCCTAAAGTCTTCCCGAGTTCATAATTACCCACTCGTGTCCTCTTCTTCACACCACCACTGCTCATTTTAGTCGAATAAATCACTCCGTAACACAGACAGTAGTCTGATTAATTTGATCTTAGCTGAAGAAATCACTCCGTGACAGACAGTAGTCTAAATAATTTATTTGAGTTGAAGATATTACTCCGTGACACCGTATATTTATTGATATGCAGGTGGGCTGCATACAAAGAGAAAGAAGAGGACGTAAATGGTTTGGATTACGAATCAAAGAAGGATATGCAGACGATTGCATGTGGGGACACGCGTATCGTACGCGATAACATGTATGTTACTAATCGTACCCCATACCATGTTGTCGTCTAGCAATCATGTATTTCATGTATTTTTTGGATCATGCATTGATTGGTTTGAGTGGTTGTAGGCGTTTTTGTTTATTTTATGGAATTATTAGTTTGATAAGAATAAAGTTTGGTATAATGAGAAATAATGTTGTTTTTTATTCTACACCAAACATCATTTTGAACTAGATATGATATTTTATAGTGATTAAAAGTGGTTAAAGTGAATTCACTTATGAAAATTTAAAAGAATTTGTTATACCTTAAATCGATTTGACTTTAATTTAGTGGCGTTTTAAAGGGTGTTCAATTGTTCATGGGTCCGGGATTGGACCAACCTAGATGGACCGACTCAGGATCAAAACCAAATAAGGTGAAAAATAAAAGACCGAGGACGAAACTGATTTTGTGTGTTTTGGGTCGATCTTGGTTTGGTATGGGTTCGTTTATTGATTTTCTTGGTTCAGCATGCAAGTTGCTTGCCCTTTATAGGTCAAACATTGAACCAGTGCCAAACGGAATCCAATAATTGAAAAACAAGGATTGAACTGATAATTTATGTTTCAGGTCGGTCTCGGTCTGGTCTGATGGTTCATCGGTTTTCCAAGTCAGCCTACGAGATGCACACCCTTACTTTCAGTTGAAAAAACTGTTGAAAAAACTATTGAAAAAACTATTGATCTGAATAACTTTTTATCATATAAAATGATGTGAAATTCTTTTAAGTGGCAAAAGGTAATAAGTTGGTGTTAGTAATTAGTCAGAGTTAAATATCGCATGTATCTTAACCAGAGCCATGTGTGTAGCCTCCGGTAATTATTGTCTTTTTTAAATATATGTGTACTACCCTAACCACCCGTGTATTACACGGATCGGACAAATTTACATTTCATGAAAATAATAAAAAGTTATTTATGCACGATAATAAACAACAATGTAAAAAGAACATCACGGTTAATAAAATATTGCTTACAATAAAATTACGTAAAAACTTTAATACATTGGACGAAATATTAAAATTTTACAAATCTATAAAAACCTCCTTATACACAACATTTGAGGTTTTATTTGTAGTCTCACCATTCTCGTCTAATATAACCATCTTTAATCCATTTCTTTTCGTAACCCTTGACAATGCGACGTAAAGTTGTCCGTGTGTGAAAACCGGTTGTTTTAAAAACAAACCAACTCTTGATAAAATTGACCCTGGCTCTTATTTATTATCATGACAAAACACACAGTTAGAGGAAATTGTCTTTTTGAAACTTAAAGGATAGACTCTTGTCAGTTGGTATCAATGAATTTAGGAATAAAAGTACGTTCTCCAATGTTACTTCCAGATATAACCTCTGGTTCTATAACACGTTTTCCTAATGATACGACTTGTAAACGTGTTCCATTACATAAACCACTTTTTGGTCAATATTTCTGAGAAGCATTACTGGAACACCGACCTTTAACACTAACCTGTGATTGGACAAACCGCCAAGTTTTGTTCCATTGAGTATATCTGGAGAATATAAAGTTTCATCTAAATTAGAATTCCGCATTTCTGTTTGCCATATAGAATCAGAACTAAGATATTCTATTTCTTCACCCCCGGAAAAGTGAAAGCAATCTTTCATATATCTCGTGCACCACCTCATTCTTTGGAGTTAAAATGGCTCTTTCATGAAAGTAATTTGGTTCTTTATAATTTTCTAAAACAGAAGGATATACAAAATCAATCAACTCTGAAACATGATCAACTGAATTTTATATGAGAAGATCATCCGGTATATCAATAACTGCTTCACCATCATTCTTACCACCCACGGTACCTTCACCAATGCTCAAGAGCCATTGTGCAAACATTCCGGTTTGCTCTATATCAGATGAATCATTAGTGGAAGTCAACCTTAGGTTCTTTGTCAATCTGAGCACCTTGCAATTTTTCCAATGTAAGAAGAACTCAAAAAAGCAACAACAATTTGTTTCCTACTACCACTTAGGACAACATGTAGAATTTGTCTATAAATACGTGTGATACACGTGTTGATAATAATAATATTTGCCTAAACTAATAGTTACATAATTCTTAGCCTTGTTTACTAATCATGCTAATTTTACATGAGAAAAATGACTATTTTGACTATTGTAGTTAAATTAGTGATAATATGTTAGATTTGACTTCATATAACAAACCAAAATAGAAAATTATTTTGTGTCGTTCTTAAAACCAGAATACATTATATAAATGGTTATTATTTGTTAAAAAAAATATATTCTTGTCAAATTTTAATGTCAAGTAACTACTTTCCGATTAAAAAGTCAAACTTGAATACATTTGGATAAAACAACCATGTATTTAATCTTCTGTGACAATAAACAAAGTTGAAGACTACGCATACGAATTGCACTTAAACTTCATGCAACTTTTGAAATTTTAACATGCGTGCTTCCTTTTATTTGATAATTAGAATACGTGGCAATGAATCTTCAAAACCTCCTTCAATTAATATGTTTCTGGTATTACATTTATTCATCAGAAGACACGAATCTCAGCTTAACTCCACTTAGCTTTTGTCAAAAATATATACTTTTAAACTAAAATTGTATAATCACATGTAAATTCATCTATCTTTCTATATCTTTTAATAAAAACCTGCTCAATTCACATAGAAATTCAAAACTGAAGCCCATGTAAAAACTAAAATTCTTGTTAAATTCAAGTCAAAAAACAAACCTGTACATTGTATGTGTCCTTAAGTCCAACATGCCAAGCCATCAAAACCTATTTGACCCATGAATTTAAGCATATCAAACTAACCAACTGAGGGCGAGAGGAACTTACATAAATTGCAATTGCATTGCTGAAATCACAGAATAAATATATATATATATATATATATATATATATATATATATATAATATATATATATATATATATATATATAAGACTTTGGCTAAATCCCAAAAAACATACATATATTCATCATAAGATGTCATTGAGAAAGGTCTAATTCAAGGTTCAAATCTAAAATATTTTTTGAAATAATAAAATAATAATTTCAAGTGCTAACCGTTTGAGGGTATTATAGAGCAATGAAAATGCAAATGCTTCCCATCATCTCCTGTAGAAACATAAGAACTTAATAAGTAATTGCATACAAAATCAAGCCTAACTGTTTTTTCATATTAGCAATAGTTATGCATTTTTTAAATTTATAATACTTGTTGTAAAGATGCCATCTCATTAAACTTTCTCTTAGTAGCAAAGTATTCAAATTGTGCAATTACAAAGATATCAAACATAGTTTCTTAGTTTCCTGTGATCTGTTTTCTTTTATAGGATTTGTTGAAAAATAAGCATAATGTGTATTTGTCATGTGCACTCTAACCAATATGCTTCGCATCAAAAATAAATCTTGAACCATTATGGGTTTTATGCAGGTTTCTCTTCTGTTTATGGAAAGAAGGTAATATTAGAATGGCAATTCATTATGCAGGTTTCTCTTCAATTTGAATCCATTCTTCTCCAACCTTAAAATTGTCTCTGCTACCTACAACAACCCCATTACCAAACTCATTTAAATTTAATCGATTTGAGTCCCTTCTTCTCCAACCTAATCATCACTTTTCAGTAAAGAAAGAAATGCCACTTTAGACCCATTTATCTACATAAAAACGATATTGATCAATAATTTATCAAACACTAAAATTTCATGTGGCATAGCAAATTGTTTCAGTGATAATCTCCCAAAAGAATTTAAGGCATAGCAAATTGTTTTAGTGATGATATTTACCATATTCATTATTTATAACAAATTGAACAATAAATAACTATCACAAACCATTCTTCACATTTGGACTCGAGCAAATCAAAATTCATTTCACCATTTTAAAGAATTCTCTGCATGAAACAGTAGGAAATATGATATCAAACTGCATTTACATGTGACATAAACTGAGTTCTGAGCCCATATTTAAGTCTAAAACTTAAAATTATCAACAACCTTTACATGAATTTTGAGTTTTGCCCCTCTTGAAGTATCAATTCACATACAATGCATCAGATAGAAATCGAATCGGACATGATAGGAAACAACCACATACAATGAATCAGACATACTAAAGACAACATGAAACAAAAGAACAGTAGGTTTGACACATACCAGTAGGTTTGAGCTTGTGTAAAATGGTTCAATCTTCACAAAAAAAACCATGAGAGTTCCTGGAACATAATGTGCAGATCAAACAACGAATTATAAAATTGAACCAGAGGAGTACGTATATTGTTTGAAATCGAACAAAAAGATACATGATCGAAAATTCCATTAACAAAATCAGAGGTAATCGGACTGATGAAATCGCGTTTCGGTTCGGCCAAGATACAATCGAATTAATCAAAATCATAAATGCTTACCTGACCACCATGATTAACTTGTAATCGGATTGCTGAAATCGTAGGTAGAGACAAAATCGACATTTTGGTGCAGAGAGGAGTGAATGAGAGAGGAGCGGCTGAAATGGAGGAAGATGAAATTAGGGTTAGAAGAATGTTTTTAGGCCTTTTTGAATAAACCCGGATAGGAACATGGGTCGGGTTTTAAACCCGCGTGTATTTTATTGAGAAGATGATGAGGTTGTATCACGTGGATGTGTTGTATAAAACAACTTGCCAAGCGGCAATGTGGTTGCTGAAATGTTGACAAGTGACTGAAAAGAGTTTCAGATTATAGATTGTATTAACAGTAGTTTTTAGATGAAACATTGCTATTGTTCTGCTGGCAAGTGGCATCTTTCTACCGTTTATATTTTTTTGAAAATTATCATCCAAGCATTTTTGACATGTGAGGTGGCATGCAATCAGAACATATCACAATGACTCATATGTTTCTATTATGGATTACCAAAATATCCTCACATATGTACAAATATTATAATGTTAATAGATATTAAATTACATGTATTTCTTGGAATTAAAAAAATATATGTTATATGAATATTGGATTTTTAAAATTGCATGTTGTATTAATATGTTTTTTTTACAATTATTTTATTTTACACTGATTTTCAAATATATTGTCGTCGTGACGTGTTTTTCATATTTACCTTTTTGTGTTGTTAACCACGTATTCGGTTTCGTGTTTCTAAACACTGTTCATGATTTCCGAATATGCAATCGCAACATCTTATTTTTATCTATATATTAATATTCATTATCGAGTTGTTGTAATGTAACATGCCCTCAATAACCTTAATGTCACCGTCACAATATATATAAGGTTCCGAATGTTATCAACAACATCTATGATTTGATATTAAATTACGTATGTTATCAACATCATCTTCTCTAAGTGAATCCACGGTAATGTTTCGACTTTAATTTTTTTTCACATACTAAATTGTAATAATAATAGATTTTTTAAGATCTCATGAAACATCCTTAAAGAGCTCATATGATCCATCCATTTAATTGTGGTCACATGAACCATCCATTTGATTGAAAGCAATTTAATATGGACCATTCGTCATGACTGACATAACATTGTTTTTTCGACAACTTGTTTTTTTATTCATTTCAAAGGTAGTAAAGGCCATATTTTTACTAATATTTTCAATTAGTTTTAGATGAAAATCAATCATGTTCTTGAAACAAATGCTTTATCGTCATGTTCTTCGTGTGTTATTGAACAAATCATTGGACTTGATAAAAATCATGTTCATCGGTTCTTGAAACGATGCTTTTATCATCGTGTGCGATTTATGGTTTTGATGAACAAATCATTAGATCTGATGAAATCGTTTGCGAAAATAGAACCTTCAAACAATACTTTATTGTGTTTATCGTGTACAATTTGCTTATTAGTTGGGACTTCAAGCCCCAAAATTAAAGCACAAACACTCAAAACATAAAGTTTACTACTTTCAATCTCACTTAGTTCATTCAACAAACTGACCGTTTAAATAGCCAAATACTCGACGCGAACACAACAAAATTAAGTAAACAACTACCACTAAAAACCCGCCACTGCTTAAACTTGGACTCAACAATACTTTAACGAAACACGTGTCTATTTAATTTAATCTAATGACCAAATGTGGACCCGGCTTGACCCATTTGATTTGAATATGAAGCTCCAATATTATGACTCGAGACCCTTCAAGATTAACCCAACACTCTACACACTTCTCTATGTGTATGCCCACACGTATATGCATACATATACATACTGTCACATCCCGGCGGAAGCGTGAAGCGATATTTTTTAATGTGACTCGTTTGATCAGAACACAATTGATTAGAGCAATTAAATCACAACAACAATAAAACATAAAGTACACACTTCATATATATATATATATATATATCATAATTTGGATTACATCATTACATATAATTCAAAATTTGATATAACCCTTATTACAACATATTATTTAACTAACATCTTCGGGTACGATAAAAGTGCGCATCCACTACCACACTTCCATCATAGATGTTAACTGTTAAGCTAACATAAACTCGCCCGACTACTTCTCCCCATCCGTTGTAGACGTCAAAGGAAAAATCATATTGTTAGTCATTTTTACCTGAAAAAACATTCTTAAACAGTCAACATAAAGTTAGTGAGATCATAGGTTTATTTCCAGACAAAACATTATATTGATGCACCAATTACAACCAAACCTGTTCACACACATAATCATACTGTCACGAAATAATTCATAAAATCAGATAATATTACATCTCAACCCTCATTCGATTAGGTGCAGAAAAATAGCATCACAACATTCATCCTGTTGGTGTAAATATTCTCATAAGTAGCGCTACTAATATTATCAGACGGTTCCTCATTCGAACTAATGGTTGTATCACAAATGACAGTAAGTCTCAAAATATTTAAAAAAAATAATGCATCAACATAACCAGTATGTTTTTTCCCTCAAAAACTTTACAAATACCAAAAAGATCAAAATGGGGCTATGAGTCTCACCGTGTCTCCAAATGATAACCTATAAAATAATTTATAAGTTAGATAAAATTTCTTTAAAATTTTTAGAACCTCAGATATAACAACCTTTGAGGTTTAGCTGTGAAATGATCAGCTAACATCACCATAAAATTCTCAACTTTTATTTCACCATATATAAATTTTTATAATTATTCTAAAGTTTCCAAAAATCACCAAAAATAGCTATTCTTACTCAAAAAATTACCAAAAGTTCACAAAATATATTTCAACAGTTTTTAACATCCCATAAATTTTATAACACCTAATTCCCAACAAATTGTTTTCTGTAATTTCTATAATATTCCCAAAATTTATGAAAAATAGTTATATAACTCTAAAATTCATGAAAGTTATATATTATGTAGATTCAGATTTATAATTGTATTTTTGATTTTCTCATAATTTATTATATAATTTAAGTATTTATTTCTATTTTCAACTGCAGAACACAAAAAAATTCATATCTCAATTATAATAAAGAAATTAAATCTAAAATATTTCTCTGAGTTTTAATACTTCAAAAGAATCATTCTGTGAATTTTCCAGAATTTTCCTAAATTTATTTATATTTATTGTTTATTTTGTCATTTAAACATTTTACACAATTTTATTAAGGAATCGGAACAATATTTGTTCCCACAATCTCATTTGCTTATTATTTTGCTTATTTAATAAAAATCCTATCCATATATATATGGAAGGTAGTACTTGATTATATGTGTCGGTAAAACACATATGTATATATATATTTTCATACATTGATATATAAGATTAACTAGGGTTAGGGTTTTGAAACCTTTTGATATTGTTGATGCTTTGCTGTGGGAACCAAAGGATACGGTTTCTTTGCTACAAAAGCCAAGAAAGAGAGTGGGAGATGAAGGCCGAGGGTGGTAATGGTTGCAGTTGGTGGTGTTTTTGATACTCGATGATGATGTTAGTGGTGATAATTGTCTTGTGTGGAATAGCCGTGAGGTGAAAGGGGATGTTTTTGTGTGATACATATACTATAAGGTTGTGTGAGGTGGTGGTGCTCCAAAGAGATCCCGAAAACAATGGAAGTAGGGTGGTGGTGTGTGTTTCGGATGGTGTCCGCATGGGTTCTTATGGGGGCTCGGCTAGGCTAGGTAATCATGAGCTAGACTCTAACTTAGGTGAGTCAAACCATAGCTCTTCTAGGTGTCACCATGGCAGCCGAGATGACTTTCGAGATTGCCACCTTGGTCCCGAAATGATGTAGAGATATGTGGTGGCGGCTTGTGGTGATCTTGGTGTCCAAGAAGCTGCCGAGAGGATGCCACATTATCCCTATAGTAATGATTAGGGTGGTGTGGTGGCGAGTTGTGGTATCATTAGGGTGGTGATTCATTTAGGTGTTTTAAACATAGGATTTAGGTTAGTTTTGCTTGTAGTTTAAGATTTAAACCGAGGGTTAAAGGTTGTGTGAACCGAGTGAATAATAATTAGGTTTAAGTGTATAGCGTTAGTTTAGTTGTTGTTAAGTTTTCTTTGTATTTTGATGATTGTTTTGTTTGTAAACTTGATCAAAGCTATATACGTATGTGAATATTATGCATGCATGTAATGCACCATAATAATTTTATACATGCATGCAAGCATACTAAATTTTCATATATATGCATGCATACGTAAATTTCTAATATATATATATATACATGCATGCAATCATGCATACGGAATTTTCATATATATACATGCATGCACACGTAAATTTTTCTAATATATATGCATGCATACGTAAATTTATATATATTTTGACATAATATCGTAATTAAAAAAAATTAGGGTTGTCACATTCTCCTGCTGTTAAAAGAATTTCATCCCGAAATTCCTTGGAGTGTGACTTCTTAAATTTTAGAAAAACTTAACTGGTCATTACCTCTGAATAAGTGGGGGTATTTCTTTTTGATCTCATTCTCTCTTTCCCATGTGTATTCTGGTCCTCTCTTTGCATTTCACTTAACTTTTACTATGGGAATTCTATTCCTTCTTAACTGCTTACTTCTTTTCATACAATGGTTATTGGTTCTTCCACAAAATGGAGTTTCTTATCTACTTTGACTTCTTGAATTGGTACCTCTAAGGTTTCATTGGTTAGACATTTCTTGAGGTTTGACACATGAAAAGTATATGTACTTCACTTAATTCTTGAGGTAATTCCAGCTTATATGTCGCAGGACCAATTCTATCAATGATTTAAATGGGCCAATACACCTAGGGTTTAGCTTACTGGATTTTCCAAACCGAAAGATTCCTTTCGAGGGAGATATCTTCAGATAAACCCTGTCTCCAATTTGAAATTCCAATGGCTTTCTTCGTTTGTCTGCATAACTTTTCTGTCGATCACGAGCTGCTTTCAATCTGTTTTTAATCTCAGTGATCTTGTCTGTGGTTTCTTGGATTAATTCAGCACCTGTGAGTTGTCTATCACCTATTTCATTCCAACACAAGGGTGATCTACACTTTCTTCCGTATAAAGCTTCAAATGGGGCTAACCTAATACTATAATGATAACTGTTATTGTATGAAAATTCTATTAATGGTAAGTGACTGTCCCAATTTCCACCAAAATCTATAGCACAAGCTCTTAACATATCTTCTAGGGTTTGTATTGTTCTTGCACTCTGTCCATCAGTCTGTGGATGATAAGCTGTACTTAAATTCACTTGGGTTCCTAAGGCTTTTTGTAATGTTTGCCAGAACCTGTAAGTAAACCTACTATCTCTATCTGATATAATGGATACAGGTATTCCATGTCTGGACACAATTTCTTTTATGTAAATTCTTGCTAATCTCTCAATCTTATAATCTTCTCGTATAGGTAAGAAATGAGCTTACTTAGTCAATCTATCTACTATAACCCAAATTGTGTCGTATCCATTTCTGGTTCTTGGTAGCTTAGTTATGAAGTCCATTGTAATTTGATCCCATTTTCACTCTGGAATCTCTGGTTGCTGCAGGTATCCTGAAGGTTTTTGATATTCAGCTTTTATTCTTGAACAGACATCACATTGCTCCACAAATTCTCCGACTGATCTTTTCATGCCTGGCCACCAGTATTGGCTTTTCAAATCCTTGTATATTTTATTATTCCCTGGATGCACATAATAACTTGACTTATGAGCTTCTTGCAGAACAATTGTTCTAATCATGCTGTTGTCAGGTATCCAAATTCTTTTTTAAATCTCAGAATTCCATCTGCTTCTTCTTTCATGTCTTTTAATTGTCCTTTTAGTTTTAACATATCTTCTTGTTGAGCTTCCGAATTTGACTTAACAGATCTGAACATAGTTCCATTCTCATAGCACGTACCCGTAATGACTTAGTTCTTTCTTTCCTACTTAGAGCATCAACAACTACATTCGCTTTACCGGGATGATACTTGATTTCACAGTCGTAATCACTTAGTAATTCTACCCATCTTCTCTGCCTCATATTTAACATCTTTTGATCAAAGATGTGTTGCAGACTTTTATGATCCGTATATATGTACACTTAGTCCCATACAGATAATGTCTCCAAATTTTTAGTGCAAATACTACAGCTTCTAATTCTAGGTCATAGGTGGTATAATTCTTTTCACTACCTCTAAGTTGTCTGGATGCATATGCAACTACCTAGTCTTTCTGCATTAAAACACATCCAAAACCTTGACGTGATGCATCACAATACACTATAAAATTATCTGTCCCTTCTGGTAATGCTAATATGGGTGCACTGCATAACTTACTTTTGAGGAGTTCAAAAGCTTCATTTTGTTTTTCTTCCCATATATACTTTCTATCTTTTTGGGTCAATTTTGTCAATGGTTGAGCTATTCTTGAGTAATTTTCTATAAATCTTCTGTAATATCCTACTAAACCTAAAAATTGTCGTATTTCAGTTGGGATTTTTGAAACTTCCCATTTCTTGACTGCTTCAATCTTTGCTGGATTAACCTGAATTCCATTCTGGTTAACTATGTGCCCTAGGAATTTCACTTCTCTTTTCCAAAATTCACATTTTGAGAATTTTGCATAAAACTTTTCCTTTGTAGCAATTCCAAAGTTAACCTTAGGTGTTATTCGTGGTCTTCCTTATTCTTAGAATAAATCAGTATGTCATCTATGAAAACTATAACAAATTTATCTAAATAAGGTTTACACACTCTATTCATTAAATCCATAAATACTGCTGGGGCATTGGTTAACCCAAATGGCATTACAAGAAATTCATAATGTCCGTACCTAGTTCTGAATGCAGTTTTGGATATATCGTCATCCTGTACTTTTAGTTAATGATATCCGATCTTAAATCTATTTTTGAAAAATAACTAGATCCTTGTAATTGGTCAAATAAATCATCAATCCTAGGGAGAGGATATCTATTCTTTATAGTAACTTTATTGAGTTCTCTATAATCGATACACATCCTAAAAGTTCCATCTTTCTTTTTAACAAAGAGAACTGGTGCTCCCCAAGGTGATACACTAGGACGTATAAATTCTTTATCTAATAATTCCTGTAATTGGGTCATGAGTTCTTTCATTTCAGTTGGTGCTAAACGATAGGGTGCTTTAGCAACAGGGGCTGTTCCTGGTATTAACTCTATTTTAAACTCTACTTGACGAGGGGTGGTAATCCAGGTAATTCGTTAGGAAAAACATCAGGGTACTTATTTATAACAGGAACACTTTCCAAATTTCCCTTATCAAGTTTTGCATCAATTATGTGAGCTAAGAAAGCTAAACATTTCTTATTTAAGCATTTTTGTGCTTTTTCACAAGAAATCAATTTCACAATATCATTTGGTCTATCACCATATATACAGAGAGTTTTGTCTTCCTTAATCAAAGGAATTTTTATCATTTTCTTATCACAAATGATTTCAGCATGGTTCTTACTCAACCAATCCATTCCTACTACAACATCAAATCCTCCTAATTTAATAAGAATCAGATCTATATCAAAACAATATTCATCTAAATTCAAGATGCAGTTAGGAATGATTTCATCAGCTTCTATTATTTTACCATCAGCTAATTCTATCATATAACCATCATTTAATTTCTCAAATATTAAACTAAGTGATGGTCTAAAGATGTTTGAAACAAAACTACGAGTTGCTCCTGTATCAAATAATAATTTTGCGTACTGGTTATTGATAAGGAACGTACCCATTACCACTTCCTGTTCATGACGAGCTTCATCAGCTTGTATCACAAAAGCTCTTCCACGGGGGTTGTTCTGGTTAATTGGAGCCTTGCCTTTTCGTTGTGGACACGCATTACAAAAATGATTTTCACTTTCACACTGAAAGCAGACTGTTTTAGGGTTGGTAGGGTTTTTGCAGTCTCGAGAGATATGCCCTTTTTTTGCAGTTGTGACAAATCACTGTCATACAGTTCCCTGTATGATACCTTTGGCAGATATTAAACTGTGGTTGTTTATCCATCTTCTGAGCTGCTCCTAAGAAATTTCTTGGTGGAGGTCAAGTTATCCTTTTCTGAGGGTTTTCTCCAAATCTTTTTCCTGAGTGGTTTTCATTCCATTTTCTTTTCTCCCCTACCTGTGGATGGCTTAATGATCCATTTCTGATCATTTCATCTGTCAGACTTCCTGACAGGATTACTGCTTCTTGGAAGGTTTTGGTTCTTGCAGATTTCACTAACCCTCTTATTTGTGGTACTAGTCCCCAAATATACCTCCCTATTCTTTTTTATTCCGCGGTTATCAGATGTGGTACTAACCTGGACAGTTTATTATACCTGTCAGTATATTCCCGGTGTGCAGCTCCTTTCATTTCTAGTGCTAAGAATTCAGCCTCTAGTTTTTCTATTTCATTATAAGGGCAGTATTTTTCTATTAATAGCTTTCTAAATTCCTCCCAACTTATTTTATTCATGACATTCCTACCTCTAGTGTGTACCTCCATTTTCCACCAGGATTGTGCCTCTCCTTTTAGAGAATGCGAGGCAAACAGTGTCTTGATATTTTCAGCATAGTTACTGATTTCCAAAACTCCTTCTATTTCATCTAGCCATCTTAAGGCTTGCACAGCTCCTCCTGTTCCATCAAATTCCCGGGGTCTACAGGACATGAAGGTCTTGTAAGAACATCTTTTTGAGACTCCATTCAGGATTTCTTCTTCATGTCGCCCATTTGTGTTAATATTTTCAGGCTCTTCTGGTGGGTATGAGTTGGTTCCAAAGTTTAGATTTTGTTGTAGTTGAGTTATCAAGGTAGGTAGGGTAGCTTCTATTTATTAGGCTACTATTTGAGAAATCCTGTCATTCTCATTTGTGTCAGTGTTCACAGGCGTTTCTTTCCCAAGTTGGGTTCTGGGTCGTCCCACCCGAGCTGTTCTTCGGACCGGCTGAGTGTTTCTTTTTGACGGCATGATTCACTATAGTGAATTATAATATTAGTATCATAAATAAATATTTTAACACAAAATCATTTAGCATATATTAAATAAATATTTCAACAAAAAAGTACACATATCTTTTGGGTTCTTATTTCTTTTATTCTGATGAGTTAAGACTATAGTTTTCTAGTTCCTGCGAATCCACTTCCATATCCTCGTGAAGATATTCTTCTTGGGTGTTTTGAGTTTCTTGATGTCCTTCTGGATTCTCCAGATTCCTAGATGTATTTTCTTAAGTTTTCTAAGAGTTCGCCGAGCTGTCTTCACTTGATCCAACTTTTGTCTTTTAGTTATCTTATCTTTACTCTCGGAGGAATCAGAATGTTGCATTTCTATGTCCTCAGTTTGCTTAGTCATAAACCTGTTCCCACGTTGTATCTTTTTACTAGGGGTCTTAATTGTATATCCTCCAACATGTACTGGTGCACGTCGAACATAAAATTTTGATTTTTTTCCAATTGAGGGATTTTCATAGCTTGTTGGGGTTCTGGTTCAGGTGTTATTTCCTTAGAGTTGCTATGGTCTGGACATTCGGAAGGATCGGTCTCATTGTGGTAACTATCTGAATTCATAACTGCACGAATTTCTTTATAATATTTCACAAAATGGTTAGTCACATATTATTGTAATTATTAAGCATAAAATCATAAAATCATAGAATTTCACATAATAGTTATATCACATAGGTATACCAATATTTACCATTAATTGAGCTTATAGTTATAGTCTAAATATTTTTATTATACCTAATTCTCTATAATCAATGGCTCTGATACCAACCTGTCACATCCCGACGGAAGCGTTAAGCGATATTTTTGAATGTGACTCGTTTGATCAGAACACAATTGATTACAGCAATTAAATCACAACAACAATAAAACATAAAGTACACACTTCATATATATATATATATATATATATATATATATATAATAATTTGGATTACATCATTACATATAAGTCAAAATTTGATATAACCCTTACTACAACATATTATTTAACTAACATCTTCAGGTACGATAAAAGTGTGCATCCACTACCACACTTCCATCATAGATGTTAACTGTTAAGCTAACACAAACTCGCCCGACTACTTCTCCCTATCCGTTATAGACATCAAAGGAAAGTTCAATATTGTTAGTCATTTCTACCTGAAAAAGCATATGATGTGTGCTAGACTATACTAAATTAGACTAACAAATAAAACTCTAACTAGACACTAAAAAGCTTTAAATTTATAAAACTAAGACTCGATCCTAAGCAACACAACCGGCAGTGTACCGGTCGACTGCAGAATAGCTATTAAGTCCGAGTTATCGAACCCAAAGACTTCTGTATGGAAAACGTAAACTGAACTTACCTAAGACATCGACTAAAAATACTAAATGAAAGTAAATGAGGGGGGTTTGTTTTAAATTACTTTAAAAGAACTAATACTGGACAGAAAATAAGGAATTGACTAGATTTAAATCAGGAGAAGAAATCACTACCTAGGTAAGAATCCTATACATGTTTTTTGGCTTTTCTCCTAACGGTTTTGGAAAGACTTGTGTAACCGGGATCTGAAGATACTAACTTAAAAGGGACCTAGAGAAACCTCGACACTTTCAAGGGAAGCAACTAGATTGACCTAATAAGCCGATAAAACACCGGTTTGTGGATTACCCTCACAGGTTCTCCAACTAAGCTAACGACACACCCGAAAGAAACTCTACCTCACGGCGCGAGTGTCACAATACCTAAAGGTAAGGGGATAGATCTGGAATGCCTAATCAGACTCAGGAAACTATGATATGAAAGGGGAACTAGACCGAACTCCTCACAGAGACTCTAACCTAGCAATCAATCACACAAGACAACCTGATAATCTATTAACCTCACAGTATTAAGATTAGTTGCATATTTAGTTAGTTCAATTCAAGATAAATCACTTCAATGATTCAATACGTCTACCAAATCATCTAGAAACCGCAAACCCTAGGTAAACGATCTAGCATGCATCCATTATATGAAAGACATTCATCAAGACACACGTGAAGCAATAAACCAATCACAAGAACAGATCTAAATACACGTACACAACTGATCATGCAAACCAAATCATTATCATTAACTTTAAACACAAGCACAATCCAAAAACCGAAAGAATACTAAGTTAAACATGCATAATCATCAAAACCTAGGAAGCTACAGAAGTTTAGCCTCTAAACATGATCAGAACAGAAGTATAAGTCATGGAAGAAGTCATTGATTACAAAGGAATGAAAACTAAGAAGAGAAACGTAAAAACCGGGACGATTAAGTCTTCGAATCTTCACTTCCTAGCTCCAAATCTCCAATCCTTTGCTCTCAAGCTCCTGGAAATCGCCTATGATCGTCCTCAGCCGCTCCCAATCGTCCAAAAATGTCCTCCTCATCGAATTAGGGTTTTGGTTTGAGTTTTAAACAACTTTGCCGATTTTAGCACCCGTCGCGTAGCGCGACGGGCCTTCACATTTTGTCGCGTAGCGCGACAATCACCACAACCCGACAAATTAGTCGGGTGGCAAATCCGGTAAATACCCGATTTCATTAAGGGCAAAATGGTAATTTACAAACCCTCGCGTAGCGCGACGGTTTGTCTCTATCTGTAGCGTAGCGCGAGAGAAGCAAAACTCCGATTTTTTAATTCTTTTAATTCCAAACTCCTCGGCTCGATCCCGGCATCTCGTTAAGACTCGTTTAAGCTCCAAAATGCTATCTTTAAGCTCGGGATCCTACAAAACCCACAATTGATCAATAGAAACGAATTCTGAGATAAAAACGAACATAAATAATGCAATTATTATACAAAATATACACGGGGAATCCAACTAATTATCATCATATCAAATATCCCCACACTTACCTCTTTTTCGTCCCTGAAAAAGACTTATGCAAATGGAATCATAGTCAAGTTTAAATCTGATTTCCAACATTTAAGTCTAATTACTTATTAAAGTTTACTAACGTGTTAACCGCGATCACAAGGTATATTTGTCCATTTAAACCCAACCACCGATCATCCAAGTCCCCAAGAGTATAGCATTTAGGTTCAAGTATTCTATTTTATTAATCATGAATTCTCACAAGTCGGTATCTATTCCTGTTATCAAATCTCCGAAGCATAGACTAAATCAAAAATCCATGATTTTCTACCACTGTAACCCAATACCCACATGTATTTAAAACTAACTTGTTTTGATGGAAACTAAGCTACACTATTAATATTTTTCTTTTCAGCACTTATTCTTCTTTTGCAACTTTTCATATATATATATATTATATATATACATATATTTTTTTTTTATAAGACTTCACCTAGAGGGCTGTTGCCCACTGAGTCACCATCCCCTTGAGCAACACCATAGGCTTTGTCTTTCTTTTTTTTTTTTTTTTTTTATTTATTTTGTGCAAGATTTAAAAACAACAGGATCACGACCCTAACTCAGAGGTGTTGCCAGCCAAGTCGCCATCCCAGCTGTCAAGCACATAAGCTTCAGGCCACAATCATTAAGCACTGGCCTAGAGGTTTTTGAATGCCCTCTCGCACCTAATTGTCATTTTCAAACTCACACAATACTAATATGGAATCCAAAGGCGCCACATAACGTGTGCCAACTATGCTAATCTTAAATACAAACGGGTATCAACTTACAGTGGTGCTTTTTCAACCTTCCAACAGTTTCGACTTCCATCTAGTGAGAACACAAGTAGTAAATTAAATATTTAATTAGATGGATTAGAATACATCTATGAAAACCCTTCAAAATCGGCTGGGCCTACCCGTGTATCCCAAATCAGACACGCTTTCAATTATTTATTATCTCATACATATAGTAGTTGAAAACCAGGCACCTGACTTTACCTATCATTTTCCATTTTTAATATATGCAGACATCAAAATCAGGGAAATTTTCTAATTTTTTGATTTTTTTTTCTTTTAAAGACACACTAAAATAAAATTAACTAAACACACGCAAAAATTAAAAGAATGACTCAATGAAATTAAACCTAAGACACATGTCTTCCTATCCCCACACTTAGCTGGTTAAGCAGTGTCCAGCTGTGCAGAGTCTGAATCCAAAACCTCTGATCGTATAGCATTTCATTCGCGATCAGGAATCACTGGTTGCCTCCTTATAAAATTGTTAGATATATTCACCCGAATGGAGATTGAGTACGGGTGAATTATTCCAGACCTGCAAAACAAACAACTAACAGGCAAACACAGCATCAAACAAACTCAATAAAAAAAACAAAAACGACTCACAAAACAGAGAAACACACGTATGAAATTCAAGTTGCTTTAAACAAGTGGAAAAATGGATGACATGATGGTAGAAGGTAGAAAATGGTGGAAAATGGGTGAAATGGTGAAAATTAGGTAAAATAAAAAAATTTCAAAATTCTGGGATCCCTCGCGTGTCGCGAGGGATTAGGCATGAACATGAAGCGATACGCGAGACTCTTCGCGCTACGCGAGAAAAAATCAAGCAGCCTGGCGCGTAGCGCGAGGTTGCACTTTTTGCAGAAAGTTACGAAATTTTTTCATGCCTTAGCCAAATTTTGGCCCCAACCGTTTTATTACCTCTATTAACATGAACCAAGTGGGAAAACTTACCTGGTAGCCTCCCGGTCATGTGTCAAATCGCAACCATAAGATTGTTTCCCTACAAATACTTAACAAGACACGAAAACAAAACACACGAAGCACAAAAACCGACAAAAACTACCAAAAACCAACTCTACAAACTCTACAAACGGGTCACTACCCAAAAACCATCACTCAGATCAACTTATGGGGGATCATGAAGACCCAGCTCACCCCCGAAACTAACAACCTCACATCCAAGCTCACCACTAAACAAGAAACCACCAAATTCAGAATCAATCAAATCACAACAATCCCTACACTTGGGTTTTGCTAATGGTGGCGGTTCTTTATCAAACTCTAACATCCCCACACTTGGGGATTTGCTATCCTCAACCACAAACTTCTCAAATTCACAATCAACTAACTCATCATCACTTTCACAAACTCTTATAAACTCATCCACAACTCTGTCTAACTCATCATCCTCCTCAACCGAATACACTCTCTCATTCTCCATCATCCTATCATCCACCTCACACGAATTGATCAAGGACACCGACCCTTTCGGAATACTAGGACCCCTAATCGATTTGGCAACCTCAAACACTACACTCTCCTCTCCCACGTGAAGTGTGATCTCGCCCTTAAACACATTAATGTTAGCTTTAGCAGTACACAAGAAGGGTCTACCTAGAATGATAGGAACTCGTTCATCAGCCTCCATGTCTAACACTACAAAGTCCACGGGGAACACAAACTTATCAACCTTAACCAATAAGTTCTCTACAATTCCCCGCGGATGCTTAACAGATTTATCAGCAAGGGAAAGTGTCATGCGCGTTGGGCTCAACTCACCTAAACCTAGCTTCTCATACAAGGAATATGGCATAAGATTGATACTAGCTCCTAAATCTGCCAACGCGTGGCATTGAACTTCACTGCCAAACAGACACGGGATTGTGAAGACCCCAGGATCTGCCAATTTCTCCGGTAGTTGGTTCATGACCACCGCAGAACACTCACCCGACAAGGAAACACTCGAAATTTCACCTAGTTTGCTTTTATCCTTCAAAAGGTCTTTCAAAAATTTAGCATACCTGGGCATCCACTTAATTACCTCTATGAACGGGAGATTGACCTTCAATTGTTTAAACAAATCCAAAAAGTGCCCGTAATCCTTTTCATACTTTTGATTCTTAAGCCTATCGGGAAACGGGAGACGGGAATGATCAATCACCGGAGAACGCTCAAACACACTAGGCTTCCTAACAGCACTATCCCGAGAGGGATTCTCTACTACCTTCTCACTCTCATTCTTCTCAAACACGACCTCCTCAACTATAGGGCCTCTCACCTCATCTAACTGCCTACCCGACCTAGTTGTAATGGCCTTAACATGTGCATTCGGGTTCTGTTGAGTATTACCGGGCAACTGACCTGGGGGTCTCTCATCTAACCTTCTAGCTATGTCCCCTACGGTCCTCTGGAGATCTAGGAAAGCTGACTGTTGGTTTTTCAGAAGATTATCATGCTCAGCTAGAATCTGTTGTGTTTTTGCATCTTTGACCACTAATTGAGTTAACAGATTCTCTATCCTACTCAACTCTCCATTACCCTGACTAACACCTTGATTCTGACCACTACCCTGCCCCTGGTTTTGACTAGAACCCTGTTGGAAACCTGGGGGAGCACCTGAAGAACGCCAACTAGAATTGTTTTGATTTCTCCAACCAGAGTTATAAGAATTATTAACATAGCTAGCTTGTTCTTGACCTATCAGAGGACACTCATTAGTGGCATGGTCACCTCTACATAACTCACACCTATCAACCTTTTTCTTCAACTCCCTCACCTCACGAACTAGACTATCAAGAGCAGCAACCACACTAGTATCCATGGTGACATGGTGAACTCCTCTGGATGAGGTACTAGTAGCAGGACTGGATTTCCTGTTTCCAGACCGCTGCTCATGTTCTGCTTAGGCAAAACTCTCAAACATTTCATTACATTCATTCACGTTTTTCTTACCCATTAAGTGCCCGCCCGCAGAAGTATCGAATCTAGCCCTAGTTTCATAATTCAACCCATTATAAAATTTCTCAACTAAAGCCCATTCGGACAAGCCATGCTGGGAGCAACGACTAAGGAGGTTTTGAAACCTCTCCCAAGCACGATAGTAAGGCTCGTCCGGCTCCATCCTGAATGAGTGGATCTCATCTCTAAGCCTAGATGCCTTGGCCGGCGGAAAATACTTATGAAGAAAACGCTCACGAAGAGCCGGCCAAGTGGTGAATGTACCAGCTGCATGAGATTCGAGCCAAGTGGCGGCTCTATCAGCAAGTGAAAATGGAAACAACTGTAAGAAAATGGCATCATCAGACGCACCCTGCAACTTGAAAGTTCTACCAATTCGCTCTAAGCGACCTATGTGTGCAGGTGCGTCCTCATCCTCGCGTCCATGGAATTGACAGTTATTAGAGATAGCTGTCATGACGTAGGATGGGATCTGCCAGGAGTTATCATTAGCAATGGCAGGAAGTGTGATTGGATTGCTAACTCCTGTGAAGCCATTGGTGGCTTGCTGATGAACAGTCTGATTCTCAGCCATATGTGTGTGTGGTGAACTAGGTGGGCTAGAATATGCAGAAAAGGTAGAAGAAGATGCTGTAGGAAAAGGTGTAGAATCAAAAACAGAAAGAGAAGAAGTACCACCCCTAAATTTGGGCAACGCAAGCTGCAATTCTTGATCCGGAGGTGGTCCTTGTGATCTCAAGCGGGGCATAAACCTGTAAAACACAAAATTAAAAACCGTAAGACTGACTCAAACAAATAAAATAAAAACAAATAGAATTAAAAACAAACTAATTAAAAAAAAAAACTTAGCACAAATAGCAATTAAATCAAGTAAGTCTAATTTACGCAATCGCCAAGAAATCCCCGGCAACGGCGCCAAAAACTTTGATGTGTGCTAGACTATACTAAATTAGACTAACAAATAAAACTCTAACTAGACACTAAAAAGCTTTAAATTTATAAAACTAAGACTCGATCCTAAGCAACACAACCGGCAGTGTACCGGTCGACTGCAGAATAGCTATTAAGTCCGAGTTATCGAACCCAAAGACTTCTGTATGGAAAACGTAAACTGAACTTACCTAAGACATCGACTAAAAATACTAAATGAAAGTAAATGAGGGGGGTTTGTTTTAAATTACTTTAAAAGAACTAATACTGGACAGAAAATAAGGAATTGACTAGATTTAAATCAGGAGAAGAAATCACTACCTAGGTAAGAATCCTATACATGTTTTTTGGCTTTTCTCCTAACGGTTTTGGAAAGACTTGTGTAACCGGGATCTGAAGATACTAACTTAAAAGGGACCTAGAGAAACCTCGACACTTTCAAGGGAAGCAACTAGATTGACCTAATAAGCCGATAAAACACCGGTTTGTGGATTACCCTCACAGGTTCTCCAACTAAGCTAACGACACACCCGAAAGAAACTCTACCTCACGGCGCGAGTGTCACAATACCTAAAGGTAAGGGGATAGATCTGGAATGCCTAATCAGACTCAGGAAACTATGATATGAAAGGGGAACTAGACCGAACTCCTCACAGAGACTCTAACCTAGCAATCAATCACACAAGACAACCTGATAATCTATTAACCTCACAGTATTAAGATTAGTTGCATATTTAGTTAGTTCAATTCAAGATAAATCACTTCAATGATTCAATACGTCTACCAAATCATCTAGAAACCGCAAACCCTAGGTAAACGATCTAGCATGCATCCATTATATGAAAGACATTCATCAAGACACACGTGAAGCAATAAACCAATCACAAGAACAGATCTAAATACACGTACACAACTGATCATGCAAACCAAATCATTATCATTAACTTTAAACACAAGCACAATCCAAAAACCGAAAGAATACTAAGTTAAACATGCATAATCATCAAAACCTAGGAAGCTACAGAAGTTTAGCCTCTAAACATGATCAGAACAGAAGTATAAGTCATGGAAGAAGTCATTGATTACAAAGGAATGAAAACTAAGAAGAGAAACGTAAAAACCGGGACGATTAAGTCTTCGAATCTTCACTTCCTAGCTCCAAATCTCCAATCCTTTGCTCTCAAGCTCCTGGAAATCGCCTATGATCGTCCTCAGCCGCTCCCAATCGTCCAAAATGTCCTCCTCATCGAATTAGGGTTTTGGTTTGAGTTTTAAACAACTTTGCCGATTTTAGCACCCGTCGCGTAGCGCGACGGGCCTTCACATTTTGTCGCGTAGCGCGACAATCACCACAACCCGACAAATTAGTCGGGTGGCAAATCCGGTAAATACCCGATTTCATTAAGGGCAAAATGGTAATTTACAAACCCTCGCGTAGCGCGACGGTTTGTCTCTATCTGTAGCGTAGCGCGAGAGAAGCAAAACTCCGATTTTTTAATTCTTTTAATTCCAAACTCCTCGGCTCGATCCCGGCATCTCGTTAAGACTCGTTTAAGCTCCAAAATGCTATCTTTAAGCTCGGGATCCTACAAAACCCACAATTGATCAATAGAAACGAATTCTGAGATAAAAACGAACATAAATAATGCAATTATTATACAAAATATACACGGGGAATCCAACTAATTATCATCATATCAGCATACTTAAACAGTCAACATAAAATTGGTGAGATCATAGGTTTATTTCTAGACAAAGCATTTATTGATACACCAATTACAACCAAACCTGTTCACACACTTTATCATACTATCACGAAATAATTCATAAAATCAGATAATATTACATCTCAACCCTCATTCGGTTAGGTGCAGGAAAATAGCATCACAACACTCATCCTGTTGGTGCAAATATTCTCCTAAGTAGCGCTACTAATATTATCAGACGGTTCCTCATTCGAACTAATGGTTGTATCACAAATGACAGTAAGTCTCAAAATATTTTTAAAAAAAATAATTCATCAACATAACCAGTATGCTTTTTCCCCCCAAAACTTTACAAATACTAAAAAGGTCAAAATGAGGCTATGAGTCTCACCGTGTCTCCAAATGATAACCTATAAAAATAATTTATAAGTTAGATAAAAATTTTTTAAAATTTTTAGAACCTCAAATATAACAACCTTTTGAGGTTTAGCTGTGAAATGATCAGCTAACATCAACATAAAATTCTCAACTTTTATTTCACTATATATAAATTGTTATAATTATTCTAAAGTTTCCAAAAATCACCAAAAATAGCTACTATTACTCAAAAAATTACCAAAAATTCACAAAATATTAATTATATAGTTTGTAACATCCCATAAATTTTATAACACCTAATTCCTAACAAATTATTTTCTGTAGTTTCTATAATATTCACAAAATTCATGAAAAAGTTATATAACTCTAAAATTCATGAAATTTATATATTCTGCAGATTCAGATTTAACATTGCATCCATGATTTTCTTAGAATTTATCATACACTTTAATAAAGAAATTAAATCTGAAATATTTCTAGGAGTTTTAATACTTAAAAAGGATCATTCTGTGATTTTTCCAGAATTTTCCTAAATTTATTTATATTTATTGTTTATTTTGTCATTTAAACATTTTACACAATTTTATTAAGGAATTGGAACAATGTTTGTTCCCACAATCTCATTTGCTTATTATTTTGCTTATTAAGTTTTCTTTGTATTTTGGTGATTGTTTTGGTTGTAAACTTGATCAAAGCTATATACGTATGTGAATATTATGCATGCATGTAATGCACCATAATAATTTTATACATGCATGCAAGCATACTAAATTTTCATATATATGCATGCATACGTAAATTTCTAATATATATATACATGCATGCAATCATGCATACGGAATTTCATATATATACATGCATGCACACGTAAATTTTTCTAATATATATGCATGCATACGTAAATTTATATATATTTTGACATAATATCATAATTAAAAAAAAGTTAGAGTTGTCACACATACACATACATATACAAACATATATACGTGTATATGAGGTGGTTCCAGCAAAAAGCGCTTTTCGCCAAAGAAGGGTAGGACGCAATGAGGTCGGGCAACGACACTTGTACATGATATCAACGGGTATTTGCATCCATTTATGTATCTGAGTTTATTGAAAACATAACAATATTTTATAAAAACATTATAACCACACTTTTGTTAATGCTAATCAAACCTCGTTCACGCCTTAACACACATACACACTATATGAATTCATTAGACAGTACGGTCGCACCATGCAAGTTGAGAAGGGTAGGACGCAACGAGGTCGGGCGACGACACTTGTACATGATATCAACGGGTATTTGCATCCATTTATGTATCTGAGTTTATTGAAAACATAACAATATTTTATAAAAACATTATAACCACACTTTTGTTAATGCTAATCAAACCTCGTTCACGCCTTAACACACATACACACTATATGAATTCATTAGACAGTACGGTCGCACCATGCAAGTTGAGACACTTGCACTATGTAAATGGTAAAAATGCGCGGTTGTATGACACAATGCATTATTTTTTTAAATATCATGTTTGTAGGAAAATATACAGCAGTATTATTCACATATTAGAAAGATAAAAAGTTTAATTTTTAGATATAATCTCTTTTCAGAAAGTAATGAATTATGTATAAATTATATAAACTTAAAATTGGTGAACTAATATTTCATTGTTAATTAAAGCCAACACGAGGGACGAATTCCCCCTTTTACCTCCCTCAACGGTTACTAACTTTCAATTAGTAATAAAATTGCTACCGCCAATGAGTCCTAGATCAACTGGTTTAGGAGGAGACACCCTATGACTTTTCAAAGTGGAGGTCATGGGTTGAAGTCTCACTATGTGCAATATGCTCCAAGTGGGCCAATGGTTTTATCACAGTGGGTCTTTGGGTGGTGGGTTTCTCTTGGAAGGATGGTCGGGTCACCAGCGCCGTCTGTGTTCGCGGGCGTGGGTGACTTTTCGCCAATAGGTTTACCCAGATGATTGGGCTTAAAAATTATTCGTTGCCGTTCAAAAAATTATAAAATTGCTACCTGCTTTAATTTTATAAGTAAGTTAGTTTAATCAAAGACTCAGATTGTTTACCATGATGTTTATTAATCAAAGTTTTTATTTGATCCCATGTCTATATAATTTGTGGTCTATAAATGTATCACTTTGATATCAAAATCTTATTGACAAATTGATTTCATTTTCATTGGTCCATATTGTTCTGAGAATTCCCTTTCATATTGCATACCCACAAGTGAAACACCTCCAAAAAATTGTAGACCAATAACTTCCACACATTATACACCACCACACATTTCACCACAAGAAAGTTAAGAAACATGTGCATTGATAGCTTATTGGATTAAGTGCAACTTGCTTAGCAGACAAATATATATTTGTTGAAAGTTAAATTAAACTTTAATAATTTAAATTATTACTTATTGATCGATAATAGTTAATACAATTAAATTTGGCAGGTAACACTTACAATTTTTACTATTATTACTAACAATAGTCCCAATAACATAATATCAAATATGTATGCTTTATGTGCATTGATTTTAGGTCTGATTTATAGTCTATGTTTTCTCATTTCATTCATAATAATTATTGTGAATGAAATCGTGTGCAAATCAAGCGTAAATATATGATAATTATATTAGTAAGACTGTTCTTGTTAATAAAAAATGAAAGTTAAGAGTGCTACTGGTAAATTAATAGCATGAATTATTATTGGCCAATGAGTAAAATTAAGTACCGTTTGAAATTGAATTTGTCTTATTTAAGTACCGTTTTTAAATGAAGAACACTTCCTAATGTCCATATCATATTCTTGTCTCGAGCCTTTAGGAGTAAGGGTGCAAACGAGTCAAACCGACTTGATAGTTACTCGAGCCAGGATCTAAAAAATCTAACATTCAATCTTCTCTGCACTACTATAAAAACTGCAATAGATTACGCGCATTGCGCGTCATCTTTGGGGTCAGATGACGCGCAAATGCGTGTCAAGGAAGAGGTAGTCATAAATGATAGATGACACGCATCCGCGCGTCATCTATTTATGACGCGCAAAAGATGACGCGCATTTTATGACGTGCAAAAGATGACGGGCAATGCGCGTCAAGGAAGGGGTAGTCATAAAGGACTAGATGACGCACATGCGCGTGTCATCTATGAAATTTTTATGACGTGCAATAGATGATGCGCAATGCACGTCATAAAATTAGCTGCATCTTTTAATTTTTTTATTTTTAATAAATTTACCTGTTGCTTTCTAAAATAAATTATCGAATAACTCTAAAAGCAAAATCCATTAAATACCAACAAAGTTTACAAAAGTTGTTAATTAACAACTATAAAGTATAAAACAAGTCCAAATTCAATTAGTACCAATAATAATACAAGTCCAATACCAATACTAACACAAGTCCAATACCAATACTAACACAAGTCCAAATATATCATTTCAGACCCACATATAAATGAAATTCGATACGTAGCGCGCCCAGTCTTCACGAACTTAAAATGAACACCTGAGACAAAGGAAACACACAATAATAGTAATATAAAATATATATGATAAAAACAGAAAACTTAAGAAACCTAGAATTAGCAATTACAAGTCAAACTGAAACCCAAAGTTCAAAAGTAATAACAATTCAGTAAAAGATAAGTTATTACTATTCAACATCACTCGACACAATATATGTTTGATAATCAGTGTAAACATGTTTTGTTTTTATACGCTTATCACTTTCCGAAGCCCTTTTCCATCATATAATCTAAATAAAATTACTTCTTGTTAAGCAAGCATTAATTCAACATGTCTCCAACAATAACGATTAATACATGATATCAAGCATACCTGATCTACGTCCTCACATCTCACATCCAGCAAGTTCCTCATCGCCTTAAGGTTGACTATTTCAAAGCCAAAAGGAGAACACTATTAAAGTAAATGAAAAGGAAGATAAACATGCGTCGAATTAGCATATACATGAAGAGTTCTGCTTACATACAGTAACCCAAAACTAGAATACAACTTCCACGCTAAAAAAAGACTATTTAGGAAAGTACTCGTGGATTCCAAAATAATAAAAAGAAATGCATACCTGGCAAAACCATTAGAAATCCTCAGGATATGCCTTGGAAAGACTATTTCTCATTATATCAATGTTCATATCATCCAGATCCTGCGGATAGTACCAGTTTGTTTCTAAAGAATAAAAAAATAGAAAAACCAAGCAATAACATTCGTTTCTAATGGATAGGACAATAGTAAAAAAAACAAACCAATTTGTTTCTACATTACCTTCCTTGTTTGAACCAACAAATGATATAGTTTTAATGTATTTGTCATCACAAGATAGCATTCTCAATTACCTGCCTCAAACAAAAAAGAGTATTATTGATACTTTTAATTTGTCAAAAAGAGCAATGGTTCTAGCATCTCTACAATAACAATAAATAATGTTATGCATACCTGATATATGTCCTCACATATAGCAGGTTCCTCAAGGCCATAGGGGTAACAATTTCAAAGTCAGAAGAAAAGGATAACAAAATTAATGTTAAGTAAAAGAAAAGTAAGTCAAGCAAACATCCAAATTAATAGGAAATACGTATGTTGTGTTCACTTACAGTACAGGGAAGCAAAACCTAGAATACAGCTTCCTATGGTCATATTGAGTGAGCTCTGTTCACAAACGAAAGCGACAAAAGAAGGAGATGCCCCAAATACTAAATCTTGCAATTATACATTTCAAGTGGATTAAATGTTACCTCGGTCAAATCATTTTTGGCATTGCTCACCTTCCCCTCTTAGACTAACACCACTAGATCTTTGAATCAGAAGTAGCTGTTAGTAGCTGTGTAACTAAACAGCTAATTTCAGAACAACTCGATAAGAAAATTTGCGAAGGGACTGCCGTGGGTGGCCGGAGGTCGAAGGGGGTGGTTGATTGTGAGTGCTGAGAAGTGGGTCGAAGGGGGTGGTCGAAGGGGGTGGCCGATTGTGCGACGAGGGTGCGGTGGGTGGTCGATTGTACAACAGGGGGGTGGCCGGTGGGTGGTCGATTGTGCGGGGGGGGGGGTGGCCGGTGGGTCGATCGATTGGGGCGAAAAGGGGATTTTGAGATAGGTGCTTGGCAGGTGGTCGATCTATTGGGGGAAAAGGGAATTTTTAAATAGGTACGTGGGTTTAAGAGAGAAAGAGGGGTTCAATTATTTAAGTTAAAAATTTAAAAATATGATAAACCAAGATGACACGCATAAATGCGTGTCATCCTTTCTAAAAATAGTTTAAAATATGACATATATTTTATGATACGCGTAAATGCGTGTCATCTTTTTCGCGCGTCATCTTTTGCGCGTCATCTATTTACAGTTTTCTAGTAGTGCTGCATGTTAAATTATTATTTCATGTTTATCTGTTCTTGATAGTTTTTTGTGTGCTTTGAGTTTCGTTCGAGTGAAAACCAAATCTTGTGTGTGAACATGATAGACAAATTTTTATGAATGATATGTGTTGTCAAATGGTAAAATACTAAATAATTATTATTGAATAACTAAGTTACAATATAGAGATCGCATGGCACTCTAGAAGTCTAACTTGACCCTTGAGCTCATACAAAAAATTAACTCTATACTAATAAATCCTAATATACATGTTTCAATACTCCTCGGTCGAAGCGAAAGGAAACATGAAGCTTAGACTGAGAAAAAGCCAATAATAAGAGTAATCACATATATAGGGTCTGTTTGGTAGTATCTGAATGATTAAGTGCTGAACCAATAAGAGGTCTGAATCATTAAGTGCTGAACCATTAAGAGGTCTGAACCATTAAGAGCTGGTATATCACTTAACTATTCAAAAGCAAATGTCTGACCAATTCAGATAAGAGATCTTAACCATTCAGCATTAGACCTCTTAACCATTCAGCATTTGTATAATGCTTAACCATTCAGAGGCAAATGTCTTAACCATTCAGACATGTGCTCGTGAGACAAACAGTCTGAACCATTAAGTGCTGAACCATTCAGCATCTGAACCATTAAGAGGCTGATTAAGAGGCTGCCAAACAGCCCCATAGTCCATGTGGTTTATCGAAAATAACAGGTTTGAGTATTATGAGTTTTTTGTAACAGGTTATGGTATTATGTTTTTAATTTTGAAACGAGTATGAATATTAAGACTAACAAATGTTAATTTTTCTGTTAAGTTCAATGACATTTCAGTCCTTTCATATCTAAGGGACAAATTATGTAGCATCTATATTTGGTGGGTTGATTATGTAATTAACTCTGATTAATATACAAAATATCAATAAAAAAAGTTCTCCAAAACCTCATCATCATCACCATCTGAGCATTAACTCTGCTACCCTCACACCACCACCATCTATCTCTATTTGCCATCTGTGTTACAGCGACCACCAGCAGCCGCCTCCACCTGCAATATCCCATATCGGTTGGGAAGGTAAACGAAAGTCTCTTTATAAGGGACTGAATACCTTCCCCTATCGGGCGCGTTTTAAACCTATGATGGGGATATTCTCCCTAAGTAGTGGACAAAACCTAGTGTGGTTTCCTGCTTGTTAAGGTTGGTATCAGAGCCAGGGCGGGCCGGGCCGGTGTACCAGCAAGGACACCGGTTTTCTAAGTGAGGGAGGATTTAACATCCCACATCGGTTAGAAAGGAGAACGAAAGTCTCTTTATAAGGGGCTGGATACCTTCCCCTATCGGACACGTTTTAAACCCGTGATGGGGGTATTCTCCCAAGTAGCGGACAATATTCGGTGCAGTTTCCTACTTGTTAAAGTAACTGTAACATCCGACCCATTTTCAAACTAGAAACCTAAACCTGAACCCACTTGGTTTTTATATACAATGGAGAAAAGAAATCATTATTGAATTAATACATTTATTCTGGTGAATAAAATGCAATCAATATTATGAAAGGTATTATTCAATTTTTATTTTTATATGTCATTTAATCAACTAATAATAATTTTAATATATTAAAATGAATCTTTATAAAGTTATGAAGTTTTATTTGTCATTTATGAGTTTTAATTGTTAAATTAAAATAAATAATTAAAATTTAAACAAATTTATAAAGTTATAAATGTTTTATAAATAATTTAGGCTATTTTTAAATTAAGGTTTTAAAAGATTAAGGTTTAAAAATTTAAAACATAATTTATAAATTTTATACATGGAATAATAAGTTTTCTAAAACCAGGGCCTAAACTGTAGGCTTAACAAATTGGTTTAAAATTAATAACCCATTCAAACATTAGGGACCTATCCCATCTGTAAATATCCTAAAACCCAACCCTTTTTCCCGTGGTCAACCTCCCTCATACTATTTTAAATCAGTTTTTTTATTTTAAATATCAAAAAATATATTAATATATTATTAATAAAAATTATTTTATTAGCTAAATTTATTTGATAAATTATTAATTAATTTTTGGAAAATTCTGAAGGTTATAGTTATATATTATATTATCTTTTACAAAAATAAATGTTTTACAAACATATTTATTTCCTTCGAAAGTTCCAAATTTTTTAAAAGCTATTTTAAATCAAATATAAATTAATTCAAATTATTTAAAACTGATATTTTATACAACCTTTAAATAATCAATTATTCAACTAATTATTTTGATAAGTTTTAAATAATCAATCATTAAAATTTGATCACTTAATGTTCATACTTTGATACACAAATTTTACTTAAATCATTATTAGAAATAGTATTTAATAACTCTATCTCACTAATTACTTATTATTACTATTATTTAAACATTTTATTTTAGTTTTATTTAACCAACATATATAATAAGTTATAATATTTTTTTTATAATCACACAAACCCTAATTATACCCTAATTCATATTTAGTCTTTAATCATATTATTATCCTAATCAAAGACACCAAACCTTATGTTGAGCCGTGAGGAACTTTTGGTGTCAAGTCTAGCATTCTATCATTTTCAAATCGATTATAATTACCAAGTGAGTATTCATTACTCCTTTTTATGTATTTTATATTTTGGGTAAATCATGTGATTTAATATTCAATCAATGATATTCATTGTTATTCTATTTCAATCTAAATTCAATTCAAGACATGCTATGTTATTACTTGCAATTATGTATTCATAGTTAGATAAACTTGATGATAACACAATCATTAATTCATGCAACCATGGTAACAATGATAGATTTATTGTTTTTGACAAACCCACCCTACTTGTTTAGTCTCGGGGTGATTAAAACCGGAATCATTTATTCTATAAGGCTTCGTCTGTGGACCGAGTCAATCAGTCATTAGGTTTGATTGTGTTAGTTTATCTTTTATGTTACACTATTACATTATAAGTCTTGACATTAACATATGAATTGAATTGTTTTCAATCTTTGTTAATCAATCTATATATGTATTCAAACCCATGATTACTCAACGGCTAATTATAAAAGTTATAGTAACATCATACTTTATTTAAAAAATAAAATAAAATACTCATTTTTGCAATGCAACTTTAATAAAAGTAGTGCACGAAAAAGTAATATATAACAATTTAAAATCACTTCGTGAGTTCGAGCCAATGAAGCTGTGAATTTCACTTCGTGAGTTCGAGCCGAGCCAACTCGGATTTTAGTCCCGGAGTGCGTTACGCTAGCGGGTTTCGGCTCGTGTAGCGGCGCAACTATTGTCAAGTGGCAGTAGGCTCCATGGTTTCCCGAGGAACGCCAGCCCCTTCCTCTGAACCCGCGGGCCCGGTTCAGACAACGTAGTGGTCAGGTATGAGGGGTGATGGGTCTCCGACTTGTCGGAGATGCGACTGTCACTCAAAAAATGAAAGTCGCCGTTCAAAAAAAAAAACTATTTAAAATCATAGGATAATTTTATTTATAAATTAATAACTGTAATCATATAATTCACATGTACGGTAAACATTAACTAAGATAGTCAAATTTATTAAAGAAAATTTTATCTTTTGAAATTTAAACTTTTAAAAATTAATACAAAAAACAATTTCGTCCAGTATTATCTATACTATTATATAATAGAAAAACCATGGCTAGTTTTGTAATTTCTCATCAATTTTAAGATGAGATATGAAAAGTTACAAGCTTTAATGTGTAATGTAATAAGATTTATTCCTATTATATCCGTTTTAAGCTTTTAATACTTGTAATCCATCATTTTCTAATTAAATTTAGGCCCTGTTTGAAACCTGCGACAGTGAAGTACTCGCTCAGCAGCAAGGGAAAGCGCGCCGGACCCGGTCAGAAGCAAGGAAAAGTGTGGGTCAGAAGCAGAGGACTCGGTCAGAAGGTGAGAAATGGAAATCAAACAGCCTGACCACTTATCCGATCAGCAGTCGGCTCTGACTGGACCGGATAAGCTGATATCAAACAACCCCTTATAAGTATGAACATTATATTTAATGTTATATTAATCTACCTATATCTACACTACTATAAAATACTAACTTTTTGGATAACATTGTAATTTTAATCTATTTTTAAGACATTAAGAATAATTTTGTTACATTTGATACAAGTGATTATACATAAACAACTTGTTATTTATAAAGTTGCTAATCCTCATAGTAATATAGATTGTTTGAAATCTCATATTAATCAAATAAAAAAACAAAATGAGAGTTAACACAATAATGATAGTTAGCTAAAGATACAGTGCTAAAAATATTTAAACCATCGTCACACCGCGCGAGTTTCACCCACTAGTAACATAACATAGATATTCACAATTCATCATCTACAAAGAAACAAATATGTAACAATTATAACCCGCGCCGTTCGCATTTGAAGAAAAGTTTACAATTGCATGGAGATTCAAATGCATTCTTATATATACAACCACATGTCCACATGCATACATATACAAGCTAAGCCAGCCCAAACCCTAAAGCACCCAAGTTGTTGGTGGTGGTGGTGGTGGATGATGCGACCGATGACGGTGCGAAAGTGGTGAACACTGCAAGGGATGGTGATGGTGCCCATGTGTTGGAACCCATACTCCTCTTCGGCCTCCTGCAACAGCTGCATGAACAATGGGTGGTTGCACCACACAACCGGAACCACAAACCTTTGTTGCTCGCCACCGGCTGCACCAACTTTCACCGCTAAACAACCCTTTGGCACTTGCTGCTTACTGTGGGTTGTGGTGGTGCCCATTAAATCATTAATGGTGGTGGAGAGTGAGAGTGATCGAAAGGGGTACGTACGTACGTACGTAAAGAGAAATTATTATGAGTGTTCGATGAGGTCGAGGTTAATGGTTTAAGGAGATGGGTTACGTACACGTGGATAATCGGTTTAAGATACGTGGAAGATTGATGCTTGGGGTTCATTTGCATACTTCCCATGTGTTTGTTTGATTTGTCTTTACCACACATATGTGCAAGTTTAATTTGTTTCTTTTTTGTTATGTTTATTACCGACAGGCTACAAATTTATACAAGGAACCAGAATTTTACAAGAATCGGAGCTATTTTGGTTTCTAGATTATTAAATGTCATTTGTGATGCATTCACTACCAACAAAATGACTTTAATAAATTTTTTTCCAAAACAACCTTCTGAAAAAAAATTGCACTAGTTTATAAAAATGTTACATAGCCAACAAAAAAGTTGTATTATTCAATAAAAAAGTTACTTTCTATATAATACAACTTCACCTAATGCAGCATTTGATAAAAAAATATTTTAGATAAATGTAATTTTTGAGGCTTAATGTAACTTTTTCAATGTTTGATGTAACATATGACAAGAGTTGTGTTAACTTTACTTTCTTGTAGTGAGTGATGATGTACATGAGATCATGAATCTCATTTTATGGTTGCCATATAAAGCTAAAAAATAAAAGTAGTGTAAGAACACCGTTCACAAAATAAAATGAAATATAAAACGATAAAAAGTACATCATACAAATGAAATCAAGAGAAAACGAGCTAGGGTGGTGACCGAGGATTTTTGTATACCAGATATCCCTTAAAATCGATTTTGGGTCATCGATCTAGGTGAACCTATTTGTCTCCCAATGTACAACAACTTAGCATATTGTATTGTCGGGATTAATAAAACAACATTCGAAACTATACCCAAAAACAATAACATTCAATGCGTTAAAGGCTGGAAATTTTACAGAGCGTGTGTACTTGTTGAAACATGTAAATTTAAGTTTATCTGGAACAAAACACATAAGCCTTGTATATATGCTTGAAGTTTTGCAAGAAAAGAAATGTGAGGTGGTACAACAAACTACAAAAGGAACTTTGTAGCTAAATCACCTTTTCACGGTCAAAATTATTGGCTTCGGGTAACAAATTAAAGAAAGGTCAGATTATTATGTCCAATCTCACATGCTAAGGTTAGATCTTCTTGAAATGATGTTATTCAAGGTTTTAAAGAGTTTTAATGTAAAATGTTTGAAGCTTGACTTGTTTTGATCAAAGTGAAGGAAGATCTTCATTACTATATAGGGCTTTCGAAAGCTTCCTATTAAGGAGAATGTCTCCAGAATTTCAAGCAAAAGTCTTAAACTTTTGGTTGAAAGAAAGGGTGAATGTATGATTTTTTCTTTTAAATTAAGCAAAGATAATAGAAAAATACTTTCGGCGGAAGGCGTGGCCGAAAGTCCATAAGACAAAAGTCCAGTTTCAGACTCTAACTAAGCAACACTCTAACCTTTATTCTTAGAAAGATGGTGGGTGGGTTGTATCAAGAGAGTTTTGCAACACTCGTGGCCTTCATATTGAACTTTTCAAGGATCTTGTGGAATTCAGGTACAAGTTTTCACAATAAAATTTGCATACTCGCTCATTCTAAACAAATCTCTATGTATTCTCTGATTGAAATTTCATATGACAAACTACATGTTTTAATAGAAAATCATCAAACACGATTCAGAGTGATATACACGAATCAAAAAACCACCACTGTTTACCACAACATTTTTTAGTCATAATTAAATCGGTTGTAAAGACTACTTGTGACCGAAGATACATTCACATCTTTCTGTGGGACAAGGGTCCAATAATTGTAACGTGCGTCAGAATGAATTTCAATTGCAATTACAATTAGTTTACATGTGTAATTTTGAGATTCACTTATTTCCAACAATAAACTCTACAACCAACATATCACACAACAAATAATGATTCGAACACCCAAATTAGGTGAAACATATTCACTCAATTAAGCTTATTAACACGAGCAAGATGACATCTTTTTCATCTCACTGATCTCCGTATCATGACTATTGACATCGATTTTCAAAACCCTTAAGCGTCGCACACTCCCCATTCGATTTTGCAACATCAAGATCCAAAGTCTTCTTAGAAACCACATAATAAATTTCCTCTAGTAACTTAAAGAAAGCTGCTTCCACATTGTCACCGGTGAGGGCTGATGTCTCAAAGAAATATAAATTTTGATTCTCCGCAAACTCCATGGCATCTTCGGATGGAACCGCTCTCTTGTCTTCAAGATCAGCTTTGTTACCAATCAACGCGATGACAATTGAGTTATCTGCATGGGCGTGAAGTTCTTCGACCCATCTTGCAACATGATCAAATGACTGTCTTTTGGTTATATCGTACACCAACATTGCACCTAGTGCTCCTCTATAGTATGCACTTGTTACGGCCCGATATCTATTATAAACAACTTGATTTGTTAATTATCTACAAATGTCTCATGATTATTGAGAACGTTGAAAATTAAGATATGATTGATGAAAAGGTAAAAGCAATAATTGAAAATTAATAATATTTAAAGAAAGTGAGATTGTATGATTAGAATGTAATCCTCATGGGGCCTAACCAGTATGGCATGAAAGGCATATGCACATGCAAATGCCAACCACCTTGGTGCATCATTCGTGTTGTCTAATAATGTTTATAGGACACCATAATAATAACTAATGTAATGTTAAATCTTACTTTATATATATAATTTATAATATTAATATAAAGTGTGAATACCATCTAATACCGTATGAAGCAACGAGCTCGTGACATGTGTATATGACTGAGTTTAACGCACATGAAGTGTTGCTTTCATTTATGTACACACGCTTATCACTACAAGGAGACAGGTCTTTAGGGGCGACTAAAGTCGCCGCTAAAGACCCAATCTGTCGCCGCTATTGCCTTTAGCGGCGACGTGTCGCCGCTAAAAAGTCGCCGGTAATAAAACGTCGCTAATAGTCAAACTTTCGCCGCTAATGTGTCGCCGCTAATGTGTCGCCGCTAATTCCTCCCTGTCGCCGCTATTGAGTCGCCGCTAAAGGCCTCAAAAATGACGAAAAACTGTCGCCCCTAATGCCTTATTGTACGACGTTAAAGGCGTCGCCGCTAATGCCTTTTGTACGACGTTATCTTAGCCGTCAGATCTGCAGTTGATCAACGGCCAGAAATTTGTCGAACACGAGTCGCCGCTAAAGGGGTATGTCGCCCCTAAAAGTGGCGCCACTAATAACAAGATTTCTTGTAGTGTATATCACACATAACAACATTGTGAAAAAATAATACACTAGACAAAATGATATGACTATGCATGTATACTGTTAATGGTTTAACTCACGTTTATGTAGCACATTGCATTAAAATTTTAACAAAGTATGATTTTTTTATGAAAAATTAATATAACAATATTATACGTATTTTTAAAAAGAATAAAAATTTTGCTTTCTGTTTTTATTTTTGTAAAAATTACAATAAGACATATAAAGTTATATAAGTTAATTGATAATAAAGTTGGTATTCCATTAAAAAATATTATTGGATATAAATAATCATAACTTTCATTTATTGGCCGTAATTAATCTCAACCTAAGAAATATTTATAGACACTTTAACATTTGATATTATTTGCTTCAATGGTCCTTTAATATAACTGATAGTTAACCCTTAATTTTTCTTAAAACAAATCTTTTTTATTTTTCTATCCATCATATATATTATCATATATATGGTTGATGCAATGATTATTTCCAACTCCTTGTCCTTTTTCACCAAATTAATTTCATATCTCTCTTTTTTCAATTTCACACCATCGTTTTTACTGTTTACATGGTATTATATCCACCTGCTCCAACCAAAACATGTTGAAACATGAGCATAAATTTTTTATGAATAATCATCTCATCTTTCTCACAAACAATCTTAATCAACATGTCATATCAGCTTTTCATTCAAATTCATTCATTTTTCCTAAAAACATTTTTTTCCCACAACATCATTCTTCCTACAAACACTTTTATTTTTTCACCTCACATTTTCATTTTTATTTACTTTAAATAAATATATTTAAATTATTGTAAATATATTAATTAAAATTAATAATAAAATTAAATATAAATAATCAAGTGAATACTTAAATAATTGTGATTTAAAAATATTAGAATTTTTTATTTGATTAACATATTTTAATTAAAATACTATACTTTAAATTATTATTTTAATTAAAAGATTTTTTTTAATTAAAAATATTTTAATTTAAATCAATTAAAATTTTATAAAGTGGGACCCACCATTTTATTTATGTTTTTTAAATTAATTTTAAAGAGTTGGGGGCCCACCACCACCATATTTGAGCGGCCCTTGGGGACGGACGGATGCCCTGCCGGACGTCTCCCCCATCGCCGCCCTTTCGGCGGGCGTGGTCCACGTTGGCGACAGACCGGCCAAGGGCGCCGCGATGGGTACAGTCTAAGGGAATAATTTATTAGTTATACGGAACCATAGCATTAATTCAAAGTACCTTGCAGTGATTTGTAACGTCGTAATCATATTAGAACATTCATAGTCCGTTCTCTATTTTAATGTGATTGGATGGCCTATATATTATAGGGGATGATTGTTAGTGGTGTTTCTCAACCCCATGATATCGATTCCTATATATTATAGTGAAGTAGTGAAAATGTATTTGGGGATTGTATAACCCTAAAATTTTTAATATTTTAAAAGGGGATGATAGGGGATGTGTTGTTAGTGGTTGTGAGTGAAAATGATAGAAAATTTCCTCGTGTATCAACCCAATAAATTTTTTAGTATTTTCGAAGTATATTGGATAAGAGAGAAAATGTAATGAATAAAGTATGCAAAATAGGATTTTATTGTAATATAAGTATTTGAATAGGGGGATAGATTGTGAGCGCTTATTGCAAAAAGGAAATTTACGTTTTAATATGTTAGGAAAAACTACATTAAGGTTAAACTAATATTGAGATTAATGTTGATCTTATTAAAAATATAACCTAATAGTTAAAAATATTAGTTAATTATCGATACATTATAATTTACGATCATCGATCCACAAACAATTATGGTAAAATTTTTATGTATACCGAAACCATTACATGTATGTCGTTCATATTCAAAGATGTGTGTAAATGAGATATCGCTTTCATTGTCTTGAACTATATCGTGAAATAAAAATCTTTATATTCTAGAAACAATATGAAGTTATGATAAACGGACCCCACTTATATTAAGGGGCGTTAAAGGCCCAACATGACAACGAGCTGAAGAATACCTATACACACAATGACTTAATATTTTTTTTCAAATTAAATTGATAAAGTGAAGGAGGCGCAGCTATTCCATGTGTGTGAGATCAAGTTGAAATGAATGATTTGGACGTTATTTAAGCAGTGTTGTTGAGACCGATGGACCGGCCGGTCCGAACGGTTCGACCGCGAACGGGGCCTGGTCGGTCCGGTCAGGGGTAGTTCGTTTTGGTTGAGTTGAACCGGCCGGTTAAAACCGAGCGGCGGTTGGACGGCGAACCGGACCGCTTCCGAGTTCGGTTTTCACAAACAATTTTGGTTTTTTTATTTTAGTGGTAAAAATGGGATGTTAAAAACCAAAAGTAGTACTTCGGATATACAAATATAGTTAAGTTTTATATATAACTATATAATATAGACTAAATCATATATAAAATTACTTATATTTAAATTACATATATAATATAATTAAAATAGTTAAATCCGGTCCATCCGGTCCGACCGGCGACCACCAAACCAGTAAGCGTCCGAGTCGACGCCGTCCGTTCTGAAAACATGGATTTAAAGTTAAAGGGTTTAGAAACAAGTGCATTTCGTCTAACCTAAATCAATATCATGAGAAAAACCGATTTTGGGAAAAAATACCATTTAAACAAACTAGAAAACTTAAAAAATAATAAGATCATACGAATGTTTCCTGCAACAAATAACAAAGATATCGAGTGTATGGTTTACCTTTCTTGACCAGCAGGTCCCATATCTGAGCCTTGATAACTTTCGACTTAATCGTCAACGTCCTCGTTTGAAATCGACTCCAATGGTCGATTTCGAGTCGAAACAGAACTCATTTCTCGTGAATCTCGACAGCATTTGCGTCTTCCCGACCGCTGAATCACCGATCACCACCACCTATACACATAATCTATCTTCGATCATCACAATGTAGTTTCTCCCCGCGGGATTCCTCCGGTTCTCGGCGCCACACCGCCGGAGTTCATTCTGAATTCATTAACGTTGGTGATGTGGGTGAGGGTGTTGGGTGTGTGTTTTTAAAGGAGGGTAGAAAGTTTGTGGTGTTTGTGTGCTATATACCTATGGGTTTATTGTTATTGAATGTTAAAGTTAAAGGGGTTCCAGTTGAGCAGTTTTTAGCTGTGATAAATGACAACCATATTCCAACTGATTTAATCATTTCTTTTTGGATAAACAAACTAAAGGATTACTCAAAAAAGTACCTGGAATAAATATATAATAAACAAAGTTAAATTATAAAAACGTATGTATCTTGTAATTTTTTTTTTCACAAATGTCAGTTGGGTTGGTAATTAAATGATAAAAGTTAAATACTTTTAAAGAAGATAGATTGTTCAAATTCTAAAATAAGTTTATTAGGAGTTATGGTCAAATCTTAAATAAGTTGTATTAGGAGTTGATTTAATTTAGAATAGTAGTAGATGGTTGTATGAGAAAAATAACAGAGAAAAATATTAGGAGTTATGAGTCGTATATTTGACTAGAGAAAAATAACAGAGAATGTTGTACTTGTTATAAAAAGAATGTCTTAAATATGACAAACAATATTATAACAATAACTCTAACTAGATATTATATATTATTAATTATAATTTTTTTTATGTTTCATGATTTGTACTTTAAACTTTAACTAGGAAGTGAACCCGCGCGTTGCCGCGGGGTTATTTTTGAATGTCTAACAGACGCAAGTGTTAAGTAATCTTGTAAATTGATACAATAAATTGTTAGTATTAAAGTAAATTTAGTTTCAAATTTTTATTTACCAGAAGTCATCAAAGTTATGGGAACCATATCGCGCGTTGCGCGATATCATGTTTTTTATATAAAATGTTTAGACATGGCTATCAATTACATTCAAAAGAGTATATCGAGTGTTATAGATTACTACCTTTTTCCACTTGGTTGCCTTGAACTTCAAAAGAGTGTTATAGATTGGAGATCATGTATTAACAAATAGTTGGAGCATTGTGCGTTTCAGGCGGGTATCGGCAACTTCAAAGGTTGTTGTTGTAAGTTCTTAGTCGTCTTTTGGCTTTTTTCCTGCTGGTGGACTGTTTTGAATGTGTTTAGTCCATAAGGTGGTAACATGTATGTTTTGTTGTTCAATTTAGTTATGTTATTCTTACTTTCTTCACGAAATAGCGATCTAAAATCATATTGAACACAAAAATATACAGATAAAACTATGTAATTTCACATTACTAAATAAGAAACGACATATATGGGCTAAAGACATACCTGGTTATGCAAGGAATACAAACCGTCAAACACTGAAGTTGTTGAAATACAACACGCTGTAAAGAAAAATAAAATATGTAATAACATCAGCATTAACTACCATACAAACTCAAAGGAAAATAAAATATGTAATAACATATGTAATAACCATGAATCCAAGAACATTGTGAACTGAGTTTGAAGTCGTCAACATGAACATAAATAACATACAAAAAAAGTCCCGATATCTAAAGCCACCATCTTCAAAACCAAAAGAGATCAATAACTCACAATAAGTCTGGAATTGATGTTCTAATATTTGCAACAGACACTACAAGGTTTAATTCAAATACAGGTTGAAATTAAACAGGAACTTATAACCTCAAAGTAACCGTAAATGAAATTGGGAAAAAACTATAAGAACAGAGACAATTATAATAGTGCAATGGTTGGAAAATTCACATACATGAAGGGGGAGTCAACTTTGTATTATAAAATAGAGTAGAAAGAAGAAGACTCACTACTCAATTCACGCTGCTCTGAGATCAAACACGACCCAATATGTGATCAACAAAAGTAGATTCATACAAATATTAGTTAGACACAAATAGCCAATACCAAACAAAAGCTGTTATGAATGCCCAAACAGAAAGTGCATAAGAGGGAAAAAAAAACAATCAACAACAGCTGTTAACACATAAATGGTTCATTCAATATAGAAGTTACCTCTGCAAGTCACCAGCTGAGAGATAGATATCAAACCATAAGCTAAAATCTGATCAACAAAAGTAGATTCATAGAAACTTAAGACTAAATAAAAACGGCTCAGATTGCAATTATAATTCCTATAGGGCTCGTGGGCTTTTATAAAACAAACTTTAAGACTAAATTGTTTACATAATTATTCTATTAGAAACGCATAGAAATACGTTAATAAAGTAAGTAAGAAATCAAAGTATAATACTCAAAACATGAAGCAATTTGCTCAGATCTGGGTTTTTAGTTACTATGACTGCAACTCAAGTTGGAAGTGCAGCACACCACACTTGCCATCACCAAGTCTGCCACGCCAAGAAACCACCTTACCACAGTCATCATCATAGCAAGAGGGAATAGCCACGATTAGGCCAGCTAAACCGAAGCAGCGTTAGCAGCCGATCGCCCACCGCCTCCACAACCACCATCCACCAACACTACCACCCACAATAAACTACAGACACATAAACAGTTAGGTACAGTAGTCAAGCAGGTGCATAACAGAGAACTTAATGAAACTATATGATTTTTTCAAACATAACATCCTACAAAGAAACAACAGTTGAGAGCAACAAAGACACGAAAAGAGGGCTAAATCAACAGCTTCCTGTCGTATGTTAGGCTCAGAGTTCGCAAAGCAATGAGTCAACCATGGCTGTAGGGCGGGTTGCAGGCTATAACCTACCATCCTCCAACCTATCACACATAGCCACCGTCCTCATCCAACTTTATTCAGGTTAATGAACTCATCAACAGCCCATTAGAAACACTAAATTTATATCAAAAGATCAACATGCAAAACCAAAAGGCATCCAAGAACCACTTTTTACCTCTATATAATGTGTAATAGAGTTGTATAACCAACAATCACTACAAAACACACAAATTCATGTTAATGAACTCATCACAGCCATTAGAAACACTAACTTATATCAAAAGATCAACATGCAAAACCAAAAGGCATCCAAGAACCACTTTTTACCTCTATATAATATGTAATAGAGTTGTATAACCAACAATCAACTACAAACACACAAACAGTTAGGTAACAGTAGTCAGGCAGGTGCATACATAGAGAACTGAATGAAACCATTAAAATAAACCAAAAGCATCAACATATACTGTATATGATTTTTCGACATAACATCCACAAAGAAACAACAGTGAGGAGCAACAGAGACACGGAAAGATGGTTAAATCACAGCTACCTGGTGTATTGTTAGGCTCAGAGTTCGCAAAGCAATGAGTCAACCATGGCTGCAGGGAGGGTTGCAGGCTATAACCTACCATCCTCCAACCCTATCACACATAGCCAAGTCCTCATCCATTTTTATTCAGGTCAATGAACTCATCACAGCCTATTAGAAACACTAACGTTGTATCAAAAGATCAACGTGCAAAACCAAAAGACATCCAAGGCAACCTCGACTCTGGAGCATGTCTTAGGTCAGATAAACCAAATCGAAACTCTACAGACAACAGATGCCACGACCGGCGACAGGTGCCGCGACCATCACCCCACATCAACGTCTTCAATGAGCATCCATCGGACCATCGCCACCTAGGGTTCTTGAAGAACCCAGCGGGGATCCCGATTTGCCACAACCAGAGCATTGCCATCTAGGGTTCCAAAGAAACCCGGCGGCCTTGTCGAATAGGTGGTGGCAACGGCGGGGGTGGCACGCCTGCGGTGGACAAATCAAGCACCTCCCCTCAACCTCCCAAAATTCGCGACCATCAACACCCACATCAACGTCTTCAATGAGCATCCATCGGACCATCGCCACCTAGGGTTCTTGAAGAACCAGCGGCGAGCCCGATTGCCACAACCAGAGCATTGCCATCTAGGGTTCCAAAAGAAACCCGGCGGCGTGTCGAATAGGCGGTGGCGCAACAGCGGTGGCACGCTTCGGTGACCCAAATCAAGCACCTCCCCTGTGTGTAGACATGTGCTTTGAAGGTGGAGTTGCCAGAATGAAGAAGATGAAGATGAAGTGTTGCTGATGATGATGATGATGCTGAGAGGCGGGTAAAAGGTTAGGTAAAGAACACGTCACTTGCAATGTAAAATACTAACATACCCCTGTATTCCACCGACATAGGTCTTTAATAAGAATTGTAATGGGTGTATTACTTTTAGGGCGTTTACTTTATTATTTATTATTTTTACTTTAATACTTTTTACATCTTTTATAATTAACCCTTAAAATTTTCACTTTCAACTTTGGTCCTTAATATTTTTTATCTTTTACAAAATTTTTTCTTACGTTCAGTATATTTTTTCCTATCAACGGCTCCGTCACGATGTGCGAGTCCTAGATCGCTTAATAATTATTTAATATTTTATGTTTCACGTGCGTGGTTTAACGTTTAATTTACATCTACTTTTCATTCAGTTTTTATCGTTTTTATTTTTTTAATACGAGTTTTTCCGGTGTTGGTGGTTGTTGACGGTGCTATGACATTGGTGTTACTTGATATAGTTTATACCCCGCGGCCGCAATGCAGGAGATTATACTAGTTATTTCTAATAATTGGGGGGGGGGGGGGAGGGGAGCGGTTTATACTAGTTATTCTGTTAAATACTAGGAACTGTAAGAAATTTCATGCTCGAAATGATAGTCAACGAATATGTTGAAATAAATATTTGATATAAAACAATGAATATGTAGTTTAAGATTGGTGTTATTAGGAAAATATACAATCTTGAAAAAACAAAATAAAATTTTTAAAAAGTTAAACAAAAAGAAAACTCGGCAAACTACGGTGATGACGTGAAGCAATAGGTGTCAAATAATACAAGAAATTATATTCTATTGACGTGAAGCAACAGTGTCAAATAATACAAGAATATATATTCTTTAGCGGATCAAGTATTATAAGAATAATTAAGAGCATGCATAGCCTTTAAGTCTAGATTACCTTATAATAAACAAGATTTATCTAATTAACTCAAAAGTAAAACATAAACTAATAGAATAAAGAACATGGATTAAGGAGGAGAAGGTAAAAGCTTCATGCTCCAAGTGGTTAAAATTTGAGATATGTTGTGTTAATGAACCACTTAACAATACACTTTACTGAGTTAATTTAGGTCACTACGTGCCATTTCAGAAGTTATGTGAGGGGTAGGGGTGTCATCGAATCGAATCGAATTCAAATTAATCGAAGTGAATTCGAGTTAATCAAATCGAATAAGTGAAATTTTGAAATTTCACAACAGGACTCGAATTCGAAACTTTCTGACAAGATTCGAATTCGATTTGTATTCGAAAAAATTTCTATCGATTTCGAATTTATTTAATTCGTATTTATGAAAAATAACTAATCAAACATTATTTTTAAAATTTAGAAAGATTTAATATCAAATTCTTGAAATAAATAAATAAGCATAACATACAAATAATTTAAGTTCTAAATATCTCAAAAGGTACCAATTGTGATTTAAAAAATTTTAGATTATATATATTTTGGAACTTTTAATACTTATATTCTCTATGCATATATCTAAATTATTATATAAATAAATAAAGTGTAAGTGTGTGCATTCTAATTTGAATCGAATCTAATCAAAATCATAAATTAACAATTCAATTCGATTTGATAATTAGACTTCAAATTAAATCGAATTTCGGATCAATGATTTTCGACTCGAATTTCAAGTTTTTCGATACAATCGAATATTTAACACCCCTAGTGAGGGGGTATGACTTACTTTTGATGAAATATCCAATAAAATCATCACTAGTAGCTTTAATGGACTTAATATGTTAATAGTTATTTTAGATTACACTATGCCATCTTAGGTTTTAACAAGTCATTGTTAGGTGTCATGTTATGTTGCACTATCATTGGGCCTTATTACGTGTTGATGAGGTATCTTATATTACACAACGTCATTTTAGGTTACACTACATAACTTCAGGTTACAAAAACTTATTCACAGTAATAGGTGTGCTTTTAGGTTACAAAAAGTTATGTTAGGTGTCGATGATGAATCCACTAATTACAGTAATGGACTTAACTGACCTTATGTTTTAGTGAATGGATTTGGTTATAATGTGTCATATGAAAGTTATATTAAGTGTAATAATTGTTAGAACATGATACCTAAGTAATGACATTTGACAGTGTTGCTAACGATACAAGATTCAAACGTTACCCCAGAGCAATGACTAGATAATAGGTTTTTTTAGAGTTAAATAGTTTTAACATGAAATGGAAATAAACAAACCAACAAAAATATACAAGAAAGTCCCATTCAATAGTAAGGATTTGGGAATCGTGAAATGAGTCTTACCTCTACCCCAAAGATAGAGAGACCACATTCAAAAAGACCTTCAGCTGAAAGAAAGACAATACTACATAAAATATAAAATATTTATAAAAGCGCATAACATATCAAATTGTAGCAGTAGAAGACAAGTAAAGACGTTTACACTAAGGACAACAAGAGCAAAAAGCATAATTAAAAAAAATCATTAAGCTAAGATAACTAAACTAACTAAATGCACGTAAACTACTGGTGCCTACTAAAGGTGTAAGTAGGAACTACATGCACATTCTATTACTAAAGTCACGCCTTACTTATACATGCCCAAATTTACGACTACCTTTAATCCTTAAAGAACTCAAAGATAACCCCTTACTGCAAAGGCTACTATAAAGCATCCAAGTTCATCTCCTTAAGACTATATGCACACCTAAGAAGCATCACAATATACACCCATCGACTAAAGGGATCTTGCGTACTCTACAATGAGCAGGAGATCCTAGGGAAATGACAGATGTATGCGTTCATCTAAAAATAACTTGCTTATCCTACATCTCCAATTAGAGAGGTGTAGGTCCACTAAATCCCGCCTGTCTACTAATCCTATGTCAGTCTCGGTCTTCCTCAGCTCCTCCTTCTACTATTAGGTTTCCACACGTCGTACATGTTATGTCATTTGTCTTCTATGCACGTGTCCAAACCATCTTAATCTTTCTTCCCGTCTGAAATGCACGCCACTCCTAATCTAGCTCAAAGACTTCATTTCTTATTTGGTTCATTTTGTGCCATGGAGGCTTTATCTTGCTTCATCTCTAAGACGGTGTCCATGGGATTTATTCAAGGCATAACTACGCCAAATAGGGGGCTATACTCTCTCATTTAATTGACTTGTTATTCGTCATCTGCTTAGGCTCATGAGAGGTCTTCATCTCGTCTCAAGGCTGAAGATGAATGACCGCAAGTCGAGTTCATTGGGATGGGGGTGGAACAAAATGAAATTCAAGCCATGGCAACCAATTTGAGATGCAAAACAGGCTGCCTCCATTTCTTTATTTAGGATTGATGGCGGGTGCAAACATGAACATGAAGAAGAATTGGAGCGCAATGAAAAACAAAACAAACAAAACATACCCAGTGTATCCTGTTAATAGCAGGGTCTGGGAGGGGTAGATGGTGGCAAGTCTTTCTCTATCTGGGAGATAGAGAGACCGCTTCCAAAGAGACCCCCGACTCGGTAACAATAGCAATAGCCAACATAATATAATCATACAATACCACGGAAACCCATAAGGAGATAGAAATAGCATGCACCAAATAAGCGACAAGTTTCATCAAAAACATGGCAGAAGTAATAGCTATACATCAGGCGACAAGTTTCATCAAATACATGGCAGAAGTCTAATAGCTATACATCAGGCGTGCCGTTTACTCTTCCACCTACAGAACCCACTAGAAGTACTTAATTTAATTCTACGCCTCCACGCAGTCCTATCCTCGATCATGTGTTCAGAGAGGTGCAACTCTACCATATCTCGCCTAATTATCTCGTCCCACGTCAACCTCGGTCTTCCTCTACTCCTCCTACCCTCTAAGGTGATATTCTCTACTCTCTAACCGGCGCCTGTATCGGTCTCCTCTTCACGTGGCGAACCATCTTAATCTTCCTTCTCGTATTTACCCGTGATACAAGCCACCTGTAGCCTCTGTCGAAACACGTCATTCTTATATCCGATCCAGTCTTGTTCGTCCACACTCCATCTCAGCATTCGTATTTCCGCGATCTCTATTTGTCTCTCATGCGATTTCTTTATGCCCAACAGTCTGTTCAGTATAGCATAGCTGGGCGTACTGCCACTCTGTATAGTTTCCTTTTAGTTTACTGGGAACCTCTTATCACACAAAATCCCTGATGCTGCTCTCCACTTGCACCATCCTGATTGGACGGTGTGCTACATCGCTGTGATCTCTCCATCTTCCTGTACGTACGATCCCAAGTATTTGAACCTAGAGGTCTGTGGGACCGCTATACCCTAAATACTGATTTGGTTGTCCTCTTCAGTCTCCCCACTAAAGTTACAATGCATGTATTCCGTCTTAGAGCGACTTATCCTTAAGCCTTTGCGCTCTAGTGCTGCTCTCCACTGTTCTAGTCTCTCGTTAAGCACCCTTTTAGATTCTGATATTAACACAATATCATCCGCAAACAGCATGCACCACAGGACTGGCTCCTGTATTCTTGGTTATCTCATCCAACACTACTGTGAAGAGAAATGGGCTCAATGCCGATCCTTGGTGGAGTCCCCTTCCACCGGGAAGCAGTCTGTGTCTCCGATGGTGCTCGCACACATGTTTTTGCCCGTCATACATATCCTTGATTATTCTGATATAACTCTCTGGTACCCCCTCTAAGTCGAAGACTTTCCAAATGAGTTTACGCGGAACACTATCATAGGCTTTTTCTAGGTCAATAAATACCATATGCAGGTCCCTTTTCTTTCTCTATATTTCTCCATTACCCTCCTTATGACGTGTATGGCTTCGTTGTAGAGCGTCCTGGCATAAATCCAAATTGGTTTACCGCTATATGAGTTCGCGTATAATCTTGTGTCGATAAATCTTTCCCATAGTTTCATCGTATGGCTCAAGAGTTATTCCCTTGTAGTTTGCGCAATATTGTACATCCCTTTTTCTTATATATAGGGACTATGACACTGCTTCTCCATGCTCCGGCATCTTCCCGGTCTTGAAGATAGTGTTGAATAACATCTACGCTCGAAATGGGAGAGTTACTCTCCTTAATTACGGCAGTGATGGAAAGTTTACCATATAATTCTCACTTTATAAGAGCATTCACAACCCGTGCCTATAATCATGTGTGTGTTTGGTATATTATATGGAATGATTTGAGTGGTGTGAGTGAAGGAGAGAGAAAATGTTATTGTGGATTGGTATATTGAAGAATCACTGTACAATCCTTATAAATTTTTAATATTTTTGAAAGTGGTTGTGAATGAAGGAGAGAGAAAAGGTAATGAAAAAGGTATAAAAATATATTATTTATTGAAAGGAGAGAGAAGAAGTAGTGATTTTTAGTGTAATTATATGGATAAAGATAAGGAATGGATGTGAATGCTCTAAGGCCCCTAACAAAGTTCAATTCTAAACCGCTTAGAAACTCTATGCAAAAAAAATATATTTTGGGGTTATAAGAACAAGAGAAAAAACTGCTGGATTAGTAGTGAAAAAGTCAAGGCCCCTAAATCAGCATAAGGACTGGCTTGTGTTCTTTAAAATATATGAATATTAGTCTTCTATCGAAGTGGTGATGGCGATTTGAAAATGAAGATAAAAGCTTGTGGAGATGCACCATAGGATCATTTCACTCAAACAACATCATTGGTGGTCAATGATTTGGCTCAGGAATAAGGATCGGCTCTTGCTGCCAAGGATGTATCAGTATCCGAGACCCGCTCGAAATTCATAAAACAATGAGACTATCAAGGATGTGAAAGAGGTGCAATCAATAACTTTGGTGGACTGTTGGTGCATTTAGAAGACAATTAACCAGAAGTTTGTTGAAGAAAAATGTGGGTATTGTTAGTTTGTTCGAAGAGATTAAATCTATGGGTTACTTAGTGTGTGAGTTCAATCTTTGGCAAAGTAGTTCATGTTTTAAATAGTGTCAATCTTCTGATGTATATTTCTCTATTTTTGTGACTCTTTGCCCGACCTTTAAAAAATGAAGTCTAATAAGCTAGGTGCTTCTTACATATAGTTGTTCCCTATGCAATTGTTTAATATCCAAGAAAACAAATTTTGGTTATTAACAGATTGGGATCGTCTTAATTTACTAAGACAGAATAAGGGGGGAAAATATATCTATTAATCACATGTACGTATAATATACTTATAATCATATTACTTAGTATAATCCAACTTATGATATTGTCTATGTTGGCGAAAAAAATTACTTTTCTACTGTTAATAGAGCCCGTTATTTGTATAATATGAGACCCATCGATACTTTCCTAATAAAAAGATTGGTAAATCATAGTTTGCGTTAAACAGGTGACGTTTAAAAAGATAATGATAAAAAAACCAGTGCAAACAGGATGCGACGATCTTTAAATCTCTGCTACAGGAATTCATGTGTTATTACAGTTAAATTGGATGCAAATTCTATGAAGGTCCAAGAAAGCTGGACCAAGTTACAACACTATAAACAACATAACACATACCAATACATAGTAATTATATATAATTAATTAACAAAACTAAAGATTTGAACAACTAATTCACATAAAATCATTCAATCATCTCATTATCCGGTGATGGAGTCTTAGCGTTTTTGATCTCATCTTCAACGCTTTCTCGAGACATCTCGGCATCTTGCATCATTTCGGGACTAAGTCTCACCATAAGTATGCAAATTCGGTCTCGTTCAGCACCCGTCTCCATCAAGATCCCCTTCTAGCACCATACCTTCAGAATCCTCCTTGCCGCCTTCCATGCCAAAATATCTTGAATTTTTCCGCAAACTCTCGGGTGTGATCAGCCCCGTTTCTCGTCGGCTAGCAGCCGAAAACCGCCACATAGTTCGTCCATGAAGGTGGTTAGCTCTAGCTTCTCCGCCATCACCGGTAGCAGTCTTGGTAGCCTTTGTGTTCCATGTGTTGTTGTCGCGTGTTGTTGTCGTTTTTATTGTAGTTGTGGTTGGAGTTTGAAGAGTATTGTTGATGGATTATTTATAGCATGGAAAGTTTATGTAGTGTGGAAGGTAACGTTTTTGACCATTAGGTTATATTCCCAAAATTATGGTGACATTTTCATGAAATTGAAATAGGCAGTGGTGAATAATTAAGATGGGGGTGTGTAGAATTGATCATATCTGTTGATATAAATGATTAAATGATAAAATAATTACCTATGATTTAATAGATAAGAATAGAGTGTTTGAAGTGTTTGTTTTCTTTTTTACAAAGAAGAATATGGAATATTCTCGTGATTCCGTAGGTAATAACGAACGAATCAGAGATGAAACCCGTCAAAACCGTAAAAATTAAATAGAACAATGAAATATCATACAATTCGTTAGTATTTTATTGTTGAGTACCGGTGTTTAGATTATGAGATAAAAAATTTT
>CM044009.1:12533193-12920693 GCA_024085815.1 Flaveria linearis
TAATTATGCATTATTATCACATTATTATTATCGAACGGAATCACTTTGTCCTGCTTATGAAACGCAGGTATTTGGAGCTAAAAGGAAGAAATTGAGCGTAAGAAAGATAGATGAGATCTGGAACACGAGAAGACAACAAAAGAAGCTCAGAGGCAAAATTATGCAAGGGACGTAACTTACGTCCTAAGGACGTAGCTTACGTCCTTAACCTTTCTCCCCTGATTTGTGGACGTAAGACAGTAGCTCAGCGTACAAAAGTGAGAGGACGTAGCTTACGTCCTTATGGACGTAACTTACGTCCTATCCTGGGTTGACCAGAACTTTCGGGTTTTGACCACATTTAAGGGGGGAATTAGGGCAAAAACACTTAAGGCAGTAGCAGACGCGGGAAGAGACGAAAAGGGGCGATTTTGGAGCTCTTCTCTACTTCTCTAACTCATTTCATCATCATCAAAGTCATTCCAAATCCAAGTGCCATGGAGCAACCAGATCATCACCCGGATTCCAAGCTTCAATCAACATGAGAGGCTAAGCTTCTTTGGGTTTTCCCCGGTTCGTGTATTGTAAGACTATGGTTTGTTAACATTTGAAAACTAGATTGCATCCTTGTGTTTTGTATTTGATTGCTTGAAACATTTATGCTAGTACTTTGAGCTTAACTTGAATTCCCAAATTGAATGAATGAGTATGAAATTTGTCTTTGAGAAATGGAGTTGGTCATGTGTGCTATGTAGATGTAGAGTTTGAATGTTCTTGTGTAATGAAGTGTATTATTGTCCGTGTTAACGTTGACGATTCTTGACACCTAAACCTTGTAATGATGAACTCGTTAGCATAAATCATACCTTTGATGCAAGTTAGTTGGATTGGTAGAACCATAACCTTATGATATCAACCGGGGGTGAACCTTATTATTAAACTTTGTTTTGTTAACCATTGTTCTAAGTTTCAAGTTTTATTAATCATTTTTAAGCAACCTTTTGTTTTGTTCATTCTTTTGTTGGACAAAGTCTCAACACCATTTCAAGTAAACATATCAAAGCTCTTATAAACAAAATAGCAAGCTTCATAATTGACTCTTAGTCCAATTCAAGTCTAAACACAAACCACATACTCCTTGTGATTCGACACCCTTCTTACCATTTGCTACATAGTTTTGGTACTAAGGAACTATACAAACTATCTTTGACTAGTGCACGCGACAAGCCGGTCAAATTTTGGCGCCGTTGCCGGGGAGTAGTGCGCTTTGTGTGTAGAATTGTGTTGACTAGTTTGTGATTTTCTGTTTAGTGTTTGGTTATTTTTGCATCATTCCTTTTCCCTTGTTATGCTGGTGTGTTATTTGTGTAGATCACAGGTAGTGCATGCATACTAGAGCATCCGGAAGAACCTCTCCGTTGGTGTTTGAACCGGAAATTGAACGCTTTGCAAGAAGGAACCGAGCCAACCAAATGGAGGGAGGTAGTAACAACCGACCCCCACCACAACACAGCATTCCACAAAATCCACCACCACCCATTAATGAGAATAACCCCAACCCAAACCGTAGACGAACTCATATCCATAGTAACCCAACTTTTGAACATGTGAACCAAACCCCATGGGTCACTTTGGCCCACCAACTTAGATGAGCTAAGAAATGCCATTCATGACGATGAGCCATTTAGTGTTCCATCTTACCAATCACCCGAGCGGGTGAGTGTTCACACCTATCACGGGTGATAGTGATGATTATGAGTATGACAATGAAGGCAATGGGGAGTTTTACAATGAAGGAGGGTATGCTGGTGATTATGGCTACCAAGGTGATAATTATGATGAATGGAACCATGGGTATATGGAGAATGAGAACTACAACTACAACCGTCAACATAGACAAAACCAATTTAGGAATCCAAACATGAATGCCAACCCAAACCAAATTCCTCAGTTTGTCGGTGTAGCTAATCAAGGACCACAAAGAAGATACCCAATGCATCAAGAAGTGAATGGTCCTCCACGCCAACAACCTCAACGAGCTAGAACACAAGGTGTGAATGGTAGGTTCCGACCCATCATATCGGACAATGTCTCTCCTATTGTTCCACCGACTCCGGGAAGGCGTTCATTTGATTGCAAGCCCAACTACATCAACATCTTACCTCATTTTCATGGCATGTCAACGGAGGAGCCTTACACACATATATCCGAATTCTCCGACATATGTGGCACAATTGGAGGACACAACTTCTCACAAGATGAGGTGCGTTTAAGATTGTTCCAATTTTCATTGAAGGACAAGGCAAAGCAATGGTTTTTAACCTTGCCGGCTAATAGTATTCGAACATGGGGAGAAATGCAACAAGTCTTCCTTGACGAATACTATTCAATGGCCAAAACGGATGAAATGAGGGACGAGATCCGGACATTCCAACAACAATCCGGAGAGCCACTTCATGAAGCTTTTACTCGTTTCAAAGAGTTGATAAGAAAGTGTCCACATCACCAAATTGAGCTTTGGGAGCTAGTGAAGAGTTTTGTGAACGGATTGACAAAAGAAGAAAGGAAATACCTCAAGTCTACTAGCAATGGAACCTTGTTGAATAACCCCGAGGAAGAGGATTGGGAGTTCCTTGAAAGGATGAGTAAGAACTCAAGAGCCGAAGAATCCGCGGATAGGAAAGCAAAGCACCCTATTCCAAAATCCACCTCCGACATTGACTCAAGTGCAAAGGATCGAATAGCCGCGTTGGAAAGGGAGTTAGCTCGCATGAAGAAGAAAGATGTAAATGCGGTTCAATTCGCGGTTTGTGAAGAATGTGGGGACATTGGTCATAGAGCCGATAGTTGTCAAGTAAACATGGCTCAAGGAACCGAAGAGGTGAATCAAGTTTATGGAGACCGGAAGCCTTTTGACATGAACTCCAACACTTACCATCCGGGTTTGAGGAACCATCCCAACCTTAGGTATGGTAATCCTTCAAACCAAATGAACCCAAACTTCCAACCGGCAAATCAAGGTGGACAAGGCTATCAAAACCGCCAAGGGAACAATCAAGGGGGAAATTACAACCAAGGTGGCTACCAAAGGAACAACTACAATCAAGGAGGTAATCAAGGCTACAATCGGGATGGTAACTTCCAAAGAAATTACAACAATAATCAAGGTGGACCATCGGGAAGCCAAGGTGGTGGAGATGACTCGTTGAATGCAAAGTTAGATGCTCTTATGAACATGGTGAAAGAATCTAACAATGACATCAAGGAGATGAAGAGAGCAAATGAAGTAAGAGATAAGTCACATGAAGCTCTCACAAGGCAAGTTGGTCAACTAGCCGAAGATTTGGGCCGACTTAAGGGAAGCGGTGGAAGATTGCCAAGTGATACAACCGTGAATCCACAACATCAAGGCTCAAATTCTAAAAACACACGCGAGGTATCAATCAATAAACTTAATTTGCGTAGTGGTAAGATAGTTGACAATGGTGTTAAACCACCACCACCCCAATTTGTTGAAGGGGTGGTGGAAGATGTTACTGATGAAAGTGACGATGAGGTGAAAGTAGCCAAACGGGTCAAAATGAAAATTTTTCTGAAAAATCTAAACCCAAACCTGTTGAGGTTACACAAACTCCTAAGGCTAAGGAAAAGGTGGTGGAGGGTAATACCGTCCCTTTTCCCGAAGCTCTTAAGGCACCCTTGCAAAAAGTGGTAAAGAAGAGAGGTCCACAACAAGATGAAATGTGGGAAATTTTTAAACAAGTGAAAATTAATTTGCCACTTTTAGATGCAATCAAACAAGTTCCTTCATATGCTAAGTACTTAAAAGAACTATGTACCCAAAAGAGAGCTCACAAATTCCCTAAAAAGCTTGATTTGACTGAAAATGTGAGCTCTATTCTTTCGGGTGCCCTTCCACCTAAGCTACAAGACCCGGGAGCGCCCATTATATCTCTTCAAGTGGGAGAATTCAAAATGACAAGGGCACTCTTGGATCTTGGTGCTAGTGTAAGTATTTTACCGGGTAGCTTGTATGATCAATACGACTTTGGTCCGCTTCAAGAAGCTAAGACCACCGTGGTATTAGCCGATTTAACACCCAAGCTTCCCCGTGGGATAATTACCGATGTGATAGTAAAAGTTGAGAATTTTTATTATCCGGTGGACTTTTTAGTACTTGATTATGTTTCCATAGATCAAACCAAACAACCTACGGTTATCTTGGGTAGACCATTTTGGCAACTTCAAATGCTCAAATCAATTGCAAAACGGGAACGGTTGACATGACATTTGGTAACAATAGGTTGAGGCTTAATGTATTTTCAGGTATGACTAACCCTCCTATTAATGATGAATGCTACATAGCCGACATTATTGATGAGTGTATACCTCTATGCGACATGGTCGTTGATGAGGAAAACACAATGGAGGATTGTTTCATGTTTGACAGGTTGAGAGTGGAAACTGAAAAGCAACTAGAGGAGGAAGAAGGGAGATAATGAGTGTGGCCATGAGAGTGAGCGACCACCATGGTCGGTTCAAGTGGAGCCACTACCAGAGAAGATCGACACCGGGTTGAAACCTTCATTGCAAGAACCACCACAAGTTGAATTGAAAGAATTACCAAAGCATTTAAAATATGCTTTCCTTGGTAAGAATGAAACTTTACCTGTTATTATTGCTTCTAATCTATCCATTGAACAGGAAGGTGCGTTGATGGAGGTGTTGATTGCTAACAAGGAGGCGATTGGATGGACCATTGCGGATCTAAAAGGAATTAGCCCCTCAATTGTTATGCACAAAATCATCACGGATCCGGAAGTCAAACCATCACATGATGCCCAACGAAGGTTGAACCCAAACATGAGAGAGGTAGTCAAGAAGGAGGTATTGAAGTGGCTAGATGCAGGTATCATCTTTGCAATCTCTGACAGTACTTGGGTGAGCCCTACACAAACTGTACCAAAAAAGGCGGGCATCCAAATTGTTAAAGATGACTCAGGTAATGAGGTAGCTACCCGGCCAGTAACCGGGTGGAGAATTTGTATTGATTACAGGAAATTGAATGCTGCTACCTCAAAAGATCATTTCCCCTTACCATTCATTGATCAAATTGTTGAGAAACTATCAGGTCAGAAATTTATTGCTTTCTAGATGGTTATTCAGGTTATAACCAAATAGCTATTCATCCTGAAGATCAGGAAAAGACTACATTTACTTGCCCTTATGGCACGTTTGCATTTAGGCGAATGCCCTTTGGGTTATGTAATGCCCCCGCCACCTTTCAAAGGTGTATGATGAGTATCTTTTCAGATATGGTGGGGAGTCATTAGAAATCTTCATGGATGATTTCTCAATTTTTGGCACATCTTTTGAATTATGTTTGCTTCAATTAGAAAAAGTTTTAAAAAGATGTGTTGAAACCAATTTGGTCCTTAGTTGGGAAAAGAGCCATTTTATGGTTCAAGAGGGGATAGTATTGGGTCATGTTGTGTCTAGCCGTGGGATAGAGGTAGACCATGCTAAAGTGAAGGTTATTTCCACTTTACCTCACCCCACTAATGTTAAGGGCATTAGGTCATTCTTGGGGCATGCCGGTTTTTATAGAAGATTCATAAAGGGATTTAGTGTCATAACCAAACCATTGTGTAATCTATTGTTAAAAGATGCCCCATTTGAGTTTAATGAAGAATGTGTAAAAGCCTTTAACATCTTGAAGCAAAAACTAATTGAAGCTCCAATCTTGCAATCACCTGATTGGAAATTGCCTTTTGAAATAATGTGTGATGCGAGTGACTATGCTATTGGGGCTGTCTTGGGTCAACGGGTTGATAAGAAACCCGTTGCCATATACTATGCAAGTAAAACCCTCTCAGATGCCCAATTGAATTATACAACAACTGAGAAGGAATTACTTGCGGTGGTATATGCTTTAGATAAATTTCGGTCCTATATATGGGGTAGCAAGGTTATTGTCTATTCTGACCATTCTGCTGTTAGGTACCTCATGGAGAAAAAGGACGCGAAACCAAGGTTGATTCGTTGGATTTTGTTATTGCAAGAATTCAATCTTGAGATCCGAGACAAGAAAGGGAGTGAAAATGTAGTAGCGGATCATTTGTCAAGAATTCAACCGGTGGAAGAAGATACCACGCCGAGATAAATGAACAATTCCCGGATGAATACATCATGTCTATCACCACCAATAACCCCTGGTACGCCCATTTTGCAAACTATTTGGCTACAGGTACATTGCCGGAAGGATGGAGTAGAAGAAAGAAACAACACTTCAAGGCTCAAGCAAAACATTACATTTGGGATGAACCGGACCTTTTCAAAGTTGGAGCCGACCAAATCATCCGAAGATGTCTACCGGATGAGGAGATCCCATGTGTATTGAGCATGCTTCACGAATCGGCATGTGGAGGACATTTCAGTGGACAAAAGACGGGTCACAAAGTCCTTTCTTGTGGTTTTTATTGGCCGACCATCTTCAAAGACTCCCATGAATTTGCCAAGAATTGCATAAGATGCCAACAAATGGGGAGTGTGACAAGAAGAGATGAATGCCTATGCAACCAATTTTGGTGGTGGAAATCTTTGATGTTTGGGGCATTGACTTCATGGGCCCTTTTCCAAACTCTTTTGGTAATCTCTATATCTTGGTGGCGGTCGATTATGTCTCTAAATGGATAGAAGCAATCGCCACCAAGACCAATGACCATAAGGTAGTATGCAAGTTTGTCCAAACCAACATTTTTTCAAGATTTGGTATCCCTCGCGTGATAATAAGCGATGGGGGATCACATTTCAAAAACTTCAACTTTGGCAAACTTCTAAAACGTTATGGTGTTGACCATAGGATTGCAACACCATACCATCCACAAACAAGTGGACAAGTAGAGGTTTCTAATAGGCAAATCAAAGAAATTTTGCAAAAAACGGTACGACCCGATCGCAAGGATTGGTCAACTAAACTAGATGATGCCTTGTGGGCGTATCGTACCGCTTACAAGACGCCTATTGGAACCACCCCCTATCGGTTGGTCTATGGAAAGGGTTGTCATTTACCTGTAGAGTTAACTCATCGTGCCTTGTGGGCGGTTAAAACTGTTAACAATTATGAGTGTGCAGGTAAACAAAGACAATTGGCGCTGAATGAGTTAGAAGAGATCAGGGACGAAGCCTATGAAACCGCATCTGCATACAAGGACAAGATGAAGCGGGTTCATGATGCCAAGCTTCGTTTGAAGGAGTTCAAGCCCGGACAAAAGGTATGGTTGTACAACTCACGCCTAAAGCTATTCCCCGGAAAGCTAAAGAGTAAATGGACGGGTCCATATTTGATCACTCGGGTGGGCGACTTTGGAGATGTAGAGATTGAAGATTTTGATGACCATTTAAGGCAAACGGTGAATGGGCACCGCCTTAAACCATATCTTGACCCAAATGACATAAATGGGGCGGACAAACAATCCGAGTGCTTGTTGTTGAGCACTCTTGATGAGGTACCGATTTGATCACAGCACCGCAAAGTCCGGCTAACGACAGGTAAACTTAGCGCTGCGTGGGAGGCAACCCACGAGAGGTAACTTGTAAATATTTGTTGTTTTGCATTGCTTAGTTTAGTATAGACCATTTCAGCCCTCATTTAGTGTTGCCAAGCAAATCCGAGTCACAAAATCCCATTGCGCGTGCGACTGGTGTGTATTCGGGACAATACACGTGTGTTCGGGGGGGGGGGTGATATATATATAGGTATATATATCTACATTTTTAAAACTATGGTGTGTGTGTTAGTTTTTATATTTTATGTGTGATAAGTGTGGAATTAAAAAAAATTAAAAAAAATAAATTAAAAATGGCAAAATGGACGTAACTTACGTCCTTTGGGCGTAAGCTTACGTCCCAAAGGTCCCTTACGTCCCACCCTTCTGCCTTACGTTCTCCTAGCCGAAGAACCAAGTTCTGAAGAGGACGTAAGCTACGTCCCTAAGGACGTAACTTACGTCGGGTCTGCGCAGGGTGCAGAAACCCGGTTTTCACCACATATTTTGGTAAATTCAACCACATCCTCAAAAACCGACCATTTTTAACCACAAGCCTTTCACCACATTCGTTTTTTCTACCCATTCCCTCCCATCTTCTCCAATTCTTCTTCTCTTACACTATAAACCCTAACTTCCATCAACCTCAACTCTCTCAATTCTTAACCAAATCTTGCATATTATATATGCAATTGGCTTGATTTTTCGAGAGGAACAAAACCCATGTGGTAATTTTGCGTGAATCGCAGCCGTTTGAGTGATATCGAAGGGTTAAGGTTACGAAAAATTGTGGGGATTTTCGGGTTTTTAGAGTCAAGTTTGCATCTTCATTCATCTCATACATTTTCAAGCATCAAGGTACGTGTATTTCTTCTTTCATTAGATGTTATGAGGTTGATTATGCATATGAATATTTGAAAGTAATGTTAGTAGATGGTGACATTGTATGTGTGATTATGAATGGAAATGGTCAAATTAGAGAGTTTAGAAGAAGAGAGTTGTGAGGAATAGATATAAACGCAGATTGTACCATGAATTGAAAGTGGTTTGGATATTGGGTGTTAATGGATTTAGTTTGCCTCTAACTAGTTCATGACTATAGAAATAGTGTTTGATAAGTGAATGTTGTGGCAATGTGTTGAAATAGATGTTGATCATGTGATGATGTTCCACTAACTTTGGTCATGAAAATGTAGGTAAAATGGTGAGAACTAAAACTGCAGCAGGATCATCAAAAGGAAAGGAGGTTGCTTCGTCCTCCCGGCAAAAAGGGGGCGAGTGATCTATACTGAAGAATCTGAGGACGAGGAAGTTCAAATGCAAGATGTTCAATCCGAAAATGAATCCGACAATGAGTCTACACGAGCAGTCGACTCAGAAGAGGAGGACTATGGGGATGATGGACTTCCCATTTGGAGAAAAGTAGACGCCTATCATCTTTTAAGGGTGCAGATGTGCAAGCAGAGATGTACTTGAAGAAGATGAAGGCAAGTCAAGTGTCCACGGATAAATTGATGATTTGCGAAAGACAGATTCACCGGTTGGATTTTGAGAGGTTTGGGTAGTTGAATGTTTCACCAGATTGGGTTGGGAACAACATTTGAGTTTCAACAATGATGGAGTTGAGGATATTTATGTGGATGCAATTTTGGAATGGATGTCTACTTTGAAGAAGGAACCAGGAGATAATCCTCCCGTCACAACACAACTCACAGGAAAGGTGAATGGTAAAACAGTGAGTCTATCCTTCTTTAACTTAAATAGGATTGCTCACTTTGACTCAGGAACAGCAGATGGGACCCCCTATACATACCCTACCGACGCAATGCTAGCATGTAAAGTCGCCAAGGAAGATGTGTGGCGAAGTATGATATATGAGATGTTTCAAGTACCTGAAGGAATCAACGTGGCATGATGGTCTCTTGATCGTGCAAATCTGAAACCATTGCCCAAACTGTTGTTGATTTTCTTGAATCAGAATGTGCTTCCAAGAATGGGTGACAAGGCGAAGGTAAGGTTATATGAGGTGATGGTCTTACATGCTTTAGTTACAGGAAAACCAGCTCTATCTGCTCGGCATCTTATCTTGTGGAGTATTTGGGAATCTCGGGAGAAATCAGACAGGAAATCAGTCCCACATTGCCGACTGTTGTCAAAATTTTTCAGGAAACAAAATGTTTTACCAAGCAGGGCTCAGAAGAAAAAAGCAACCCATGTGCCATTCAAAATTAGCAACTTACCTGCGGGGTGGTCTTATGAGAGGTCTGCGGGTGTTCACAAGCTAGTAGATAGAAGGAGTGGTCGATATTTAGAAGTGCAAGACGGGATTTCTGGCATTCGAGAAGGGGATTCTTTTGTGGAGGAAGGGAGAAGACGCGATAGCCCAGTGAGAGATGATGTGGCAGATGATGATGATCCGTATCATAGAAGGATAAGGGTTGCAGTGGCTCAGGCTCATCCTGTGGGATTTACACGTTGGTCAGAGCCAGAACAACGGATGTTTGATCGACAATCTGAGGAAATAGAGCGAAATAGGATGTACATGCAACACATGATGTATTCTCAGGAATTTTATCGCAACCAGGATTATATGTATAGGGAGAACATTGTCATCGCGAGGATTACATGCAAGGATTGCCTTATACACCCACACCACCTTCCACCGATTGGCAGTCACCCGATCTTCTTCCTTACAGTCAGACGCAACAAGCCCCATACTACCCACAATCTACACCATCTGTTTGGCTCCCCACTACCACCGCACCCTCAGACGAACCAAGTGGATCTCATGCAACTCAAGCTGATGTTTTTGACATGGGAGATGTGAGGAGGGGCTTCTTTGAGAGTATCTTCGGGCAGCCATATCCAGGACCATCATCTGGTGGTTATTGATGCACTCGCTGATCCTATGATCAGGTCCACGTGCTCCACCCTATCTATGTTGAACTATGCTTTACATTTATGTGTGTCCGTTGTTTTCTTTTCTTTCCTTTTCTGTTGCTTTAGGCTAGGTGTTTCATGGTGTGGTCAAGACAGCTATTTTCTTTTGTGTGTTTGGTGGTGTATTGAGTGTTATATGATGGGAATGCGTTAAACTAATGTTGTTGGGGGGTGATCTTTGAGAAGCATGATCTATCACTTAAGTAGGGCAAAGCTGTTTTAATTCCCACATACAAGCTCCAAAATCTACATTGAGGACAATGTATGACTTAAGTGTGGGGATGAGGGAAAGTAAAAAAATGGTACATGAAAGCAGCGTTGTGTAATGTAAAATAGAGGTACTGACTCATGTTCAACTTAAGGGCAAAGGAAATTTTTAAGAACAGATAAGTGATAGCTAACTAAGTGTAACGAGCTAGATAATAGACCTTTTATGCATGTTTGCACATCCTTAACCTGTCAACCACTGTTTTCTGTGAGAGTTGAGCCTATACATGAGCTTAGAACAACAGTAGGTTATTTGCTCACCTTCTTTTCATGTGTGTTTACCAAAACAATTACTTAATTCTAGAACTTGTACAATTGATACGTTTTGAGATCATGAACCAAACCGTTGCACACACGTGATTAAGGCATTAGGATAAACCGTTGTTTGATTAGCCTGTTTCAATTGTGTTACCCGACCCTACAATAATCCTATAGTCGCCAGTTTGAGCCCCTAATCTTTTTAATTGTTTAAACCCGAATCAACCCATTAGCCTTTTCAAACGTTTTTACTTTTTAAAACCGTGTGATGAAATCTGATAAGTATTACTTGAATTTTTGATATAGCATTGTTAGAAGCAGTGAAGTGTTTAGATATAATCCTCATTAAAAAAATTGAGTCAATAATGGGTCAAAATGACCACAATATCAATGTCATGATCTAGAGGTAATATATTGTAAAAATGGGTCAAGTTTACCCAAGTCCATTATGTAGTGCTGCTTTATTGGTTAACAAGATTCAACATTCTTATTTGGATTTCACCACCTTTAGCCACTTTAAATTCTCTATCCTCACCCAGAACCTAAGCCTTACATTACAACCCTTCAAAGACCTTTTGATGTTTGCATGGTTTGTGTTAATTGGTGGAGTTGCGATCATTATGCAAGCTTATGGTAATTATGAGTTGTTTTTGGTTGAGAGTATTACATTGATATCCTAGCACCTCTTTTGCTAGACTAAATATTAAACCGAGAGGAGTGAAAATTGTGAGAGGTGTGATTACATGCATAGGGAAAATTGGGCAGCTCGTTAGGCTTGGATAGAAGAATCTTGATCTGAAAAGTAATGTTGTTTAAGGGAATTATGAGTTGATCATGACGAGTGACCTTAACGGACATTACAGAGAAATAGCATGCGATCATGAATATACATTAGGAGCTAATTGTGTCAGTGATTTGCTTGAGGGCAAGCAAATGATAAGTGTGGGGATGTGATGCGTTCATGCTTTATATGCGGTTAAAGGTCTAATTATGCATTATTATCACATTATTATTATCGAACGGAATCACTTTGTCCTGCTTATGAAACGCAGGTATTTGTAGTTAAAAGGAAGAAATTGAGCGTAAGAGAAAGATAGATGAGATCTGGAACACGAGAAGACAACAAAAGAAGCTCAGAGGCAAAATTATGTAATGGACGTAACTTACGTCCTAAGGACGTAGCTTACGTCCTTAACCTTTCTCCCCTGATTTGTGGACGTAAGACAGTAGCTCAGGACGTACCAAAGTGGAGAGGACGTAGCTTACGTCCTTATGGACGTAACTTACGTCCTATCCTGGGTTGACCAGAACTTTCGGGTTTTGACCACATTTAAGGGGGAATTAGGGCAAAAACACTTCAGGCAGTAGCAGACACGGGAAGAGACGAAAAGGGGCGATTTTGGAGCTCATCTCTACTTCTCTAACTCATTTTCATCATCATCAAAGTCATTCCAAATCCAAGTGCCATGGAGTGGCAACCAAGATCATCACCCGGATTCCAAGCTTCAATCAACATAAGAGGCTAAGCTTCTTTGGGTTTTCCCCCGGTTCGTGTATTGTAAGACTATGGTTTGTTAACATTTGAAAACTAGATTGCATCCTTGTGTTTTGTATTTGATTGCTTGAAACATTTATGCTAGTACTTTGAGCTTAACTTGAATTCCCAAATTGAATGAATGAGTATGAAATTTGTCTTTGAGAAATGGAGTTGGTCATGTGTGCTATGTAGATGTAGAGTTTGAATGTTCTTGTGTAATGAAATGTATTATTGTCCGTGTTAACGTTGACGATTCTTGACACCTAAACCTTGTAATGATGAACTCGTTAGCATAAATCATATCTTGGATGCAAGTTAGTTGGATTGGTTGAACCATAACCTTATGATATCAACCGGGGGTGAACCTTATTATTAAACTTTGTTTTGTTAACCATTGTTCTAAGTTCTCAAGTTCTATTAATCATTTTTAAGTAACCTTTTTGTTTTGTTCATTTCTTTGTGTTGGACAAAGTTTCAACACCATTTCAAGTAAACATATCAAAGCTCTTATAAACAATAATAGCAAGCTTTATAATTGACTCTTAGTCCAATTCAAGTCTAAACACAAACCACATACTCCTTGTGATTCGACACCCTTCTTACCATTTGCTACATAGTTTTGGTACTAAGGAACTATACAAATACTATCTTTGACTAGTGCACGCGACAAGCCGGTCAGTTAACCATAAGAGTTGCAGCAGACTTCCACTAAGGATGATGCTTGAAAATGTGTTAAGTAAGTGAGCATTCTTTTCCTCCAAGTTTGAAAATGATTGAAACAATTGTATATGCGTAAAAAGGGGCCGTGAAACTCACCTTGACGTATATGTGTATAAGATGATAATAAGGATTAAACGATGTTCCAACGAATTCCTTCACAAGCACCTAAATGTATATATTACAAGATTTAAGGTTAAGGTTAACAATACGATTAACGTTCAATAAGGATTAGGTTTTTAATAGTTTTAAGGTTTTTAATAAGTAATATGTTTATAGAATAATTATGGTTTGATTCCATTAGAGGAATTATATATGTATATTTAAGTATTTAGAAACGAATTTAAGTATAAATATAGATAAGATTCAATATAATAAATAAAGCTTTATAATTATTTAATATTAATTGGAATAACGTTTTGATTGATAACAAATTATTAATCTAACCTTTAGTTGGTTTATTTTATAAGAAAGTAACATTTGGATGATAATTATAATAAGTTAAAATAAGAAAATAATCCAATTGTATTATTGAATATGTAATGTTTTAATAAAATAAACAATATTAAATCTATTTTATAAAAATTAGACTAATTATATCATTTGTTTTAAAATAATAATAAGTAAATAAATAAATAATTAATGTTAAAATAAATTCCAGAAAAATAATTAGATAACCTTTTGAATAAATAAGTTTATAAAACTGTTTTTTATAATTTTTAGGAATTTTTCTGTAATTTTAAATGCTTAAAAAGGCTTTAAAAAAAATAATGAGGTGGCCCGGGGTCGAACCCGGGACCTCTCGGGTTGCAAGTGGGTGATGAACCGGTGAACCAAAGGCATACAGCCGCGGAAGAACTGAGTTCCAATTGGTTTTAAACACAACAAAAGGAAATCCCCATTTCGACATGAACCCTAGAATAGAAATCGATCCAATTGAAGCCCAAATCGAGTCTGTTAATGATTAGATTCATGGGGCTTTTGATCCCCATGTGTTTTCGAGTCAGTAGACTCAATCAATTACCTGATTGAAGATAGATTCGAGGATGAACATGTAGAAGAACAGGTCGCGGCAGTGGTGGTGTTTGAATGTGGGATTTTTGAGTGTTTCAGATGGATTTGAGTGGTGCAATCGATTAGAGACCGATAAAAGTCCATTTATATGCGATTAAGTCGATTATTATACAGCATAGAGCACGATAATGGGGGATGGTCGGCCGAAATCGTGGAGTGGGTGGGTTTGGTCCAGTTCGCACTCAAATTATTAAATTGAAGTGGGTCTCGGGTTCGAATCATTCATGTGATAATGTCAGTAATGTTTGATCAAGTTGGAACCGCGTAAATTGGGGCATTTGGTCTCGCCGGAGGGTCGCCGGAGATGGTGACCGGCGGTGACTGTCACACCCTCGCTTATAGCGGAAACACGAGGATGCAACGGACGGGATCGTCATAACACTTGGTATAATTACAGAGACATGATATATGCAAAATCCTCGTGTTATGACGTCGCCCGACACAATGGTGACTTGTGTCGTGGTTAGTCAGTTCCACGACTATCATAGTCTTATTGATTCTAAATCCAAAATACACAGAGTCCACAAATGAAAACAAATATATACAATCACTAATGCAGATCTATTGAAATCCTGAGGGTCTCTGCTAAGACATCTGCTCTAGCTATCCTCTTTGATTATGATCACCTGAAAAGATATGCTCAAAAATGTCAACACATAATGTTGGTGAGTTCCGCAGGTTTAAATTGAAAACATGTAATTGATGCTGTGTAGAATTTGATGTGGAATCATACTGCAAGCAAAAACCACATAACATGTGTTTTTAGACAACCAAACCTAATGACGTTATGCATATAAATTAGACGGAATATATTCACCCTTGGCCTGATTGCTGGCAGCTGTGTTGGTAACTCACAAGTTAACCAATCGTCGAAGGGTGGGGGTGTCAACCCAGTAGTACTACCAATACCTAACCGCGGGTTCCCAACACCGGGAATTAATGGTTGTAAGAATCCATAGAATAACACCATGTATGTATGCAAAACAGTATCACGTTGATTCCAAGTATGAAAATTGAATATATGATGTACAGCATTAAAAACGGGTGAGCATACTTTTCCCCCATTGATTGAAAATATTAAAAACTTGTATAAGCATAAAAAGGGGCCACGAAACTCACCTTGAAATGATGTAATGCACAAAGACTTCGCAGAATAAAGCAATGCACGATCAATACCTATTATTGATTATAACTAAGCCTTTAAAACATATTCAGTGCGAATAGATATGTTTGATTGAATTCGAGTCGGTTCGGTTTGACTTCCACGATTAGTTATATATATTTTAGTGGGATTATAAATTTAGTGATTTATATATTTAAGTTTAATTAATTTAAATATATTTTACAAGAAATAACTTATACTTATATTCGTAAATAATTTGTGAAATTATATGTTGTGTAATTTTTATGATTCTCGTGATTATTTCATAATTAAACATGATTTATTGTTTATTTTTATAAAAATAATTATTTATATTATTTATAAATATTATTTTATAAGGATTATTAAGGTTTTTAAATAAAATAATTTGCAGAAAATGTTTATGTAGTATTTTAAATAAGGAAAGTTTATAAAAATTATTTTTATAATTTTTAAGATTTTTTTTATATTTTATTGAGGCTTAAAATGGCTTAAAAAATAGTTGAGGTAGCCGGGTTTGAACCCGGGACCTCCAACTCACAAACACACCCGTGTACTAGTGAACCAAAGGCCTCAGCCGCGATTAAACTTAGTACCAATTGTTTTTAAACATGGTTTCCCAGTTTCCCCCAAATCCATATAAACCCTAGAATGAATTCGATCAAATTGGACTCGAATTCGATACTGTTAATGTATAATTTCATGGGGCTTTTGTTCCCCATGATAAATCGAGTAGACTCATGCATTTAGTTACATGATTTGATTCGTATTGATGGTATGAACAGATAAGAACAAGCCGCGACAGTGAAGATATTGATTCGAGATGGTTTTGTTGATGATAATCAAATTAACTCCACAGAAAGCTTCTAATCGTGCTAATGAGTGAAAGCCCTCTGCTAATTGTAGGTTAGAAGGCTCGGAGAGTGGGGCTCGATTTGTTGCAGGTCGCGACAGAGGGAAGGAATTGAATTCAATGTATGTATGTGTTTCAGGTGCAATTTCCAGTTGTATTCGATTGGGAATTTATATAGGAACGTTCATGTGGAATTAATTTGATTAAAGTAGTATTTTAGTGGGTGTTTTAGCCGTTGAACGTTTGGAAAATAAAGTGGATAAAGTTATAGCCGTTAATCGACCGTTTCTACGCGTTTTGTGTGTGCATTGAGTTCGATTCTTGTCCACGAAGCGGTTTGATGCAATTTGGGCTGTAAAAATTGGGTTTTTATACGGTTTTGAGGTCGCCGGAATGCTGCCGGAGTTCGGCCAGAACCGGCGCCGGAAAAACGTGGGTGGGCGGGGTTGGTTTTGAAAGTTTTAAAATTACATATTTGGTCCCTGTGGTTTTAGAACTTTATTATTTCATGTATAAACTTGTTTTTATTGTTTCAAAAATGACCAATTGCCCCCTGGACTTTATTGTTATTATTATTATTGTTATTATTATTATAGTTATTTCTAATATTGTTATTATTATTATTATTATTATTAATATTATTATTTTTATTATTTTATTATTATGATTATTATTATTATTATTATTATTATGATTATGATTATTTTTATTATTATTATTACTAATACAAACGTGTATAACTCAAACGATATATATATATATATATATATATATATATATATATATATATATATATATATATATATATATATATATATAATACGTAAGGATAGTTCACACACACACGGAACGAGAACACGTAGATAATTCGGTTAAAACAATAATTAGACTATAAGACATACGTGAGGCTAGTTAATACACACGATGAGTTAACGAGCTTAATGCCGATTTGACGGTCTATTGGTGACAGATGCTACACACCATCACATTCACCACATGATCTTCAACAAGAAGAATCTTAGGTTTCCTTTCTGATTTGGGAATATCTTGAATGTTTTTAAAACTTTATTCATTAATCCATCTGTATCATCTGAACTGTCACACTAATGTGACAGTAACCCACCATGTTCTTTGTTTGATATTGTGAAGTGTCACAGTATCCCCCAGTTGAGGGAATTTCGTCTCGAAATTCAACTGGTGCTAGGTCCAAGAGTGTCATCCTCGAACAGATGAGGATATTTGAGTCTCATCTGATCCTCACATTCCCATGTAAACTCTGGACCTCGTTTGTAATCCCATCTCACACGAACAATAGGTATCTTGCTGCGTCTCAACCTCTTGACCTTTCGGTCCATGACCTCAATAGGTTCCTCCATAAAATGGAGGCTTTGATCAATCTTAATGTCCTCAATAGGCACGTGAAGTGATTCGTCAGCTAAACACTTCTTGAGGTTTGATACATGGAAAGTATCATGCACACTGTTAAGCTCTTGTGGCAACCTTAATCGGTATGCCACCGGACCTATTCTCTCTGTGATCTCGAATGGTCCAATGTATCTCGGGGCTAACTTCCCCTTCTCTCCAAACCGAACGATCCCTTTCCAAGGAGAGACCTTAAGTAACACCCGATCCCCAACGTTAAACTCTAAGGGTTCCGACGGTTGTCGGCATAGCTCTTTTGGCGATCTCGAGCAGCTTTAAGTGTGTCTTTGATTAGGAAAATCTTATCGGTTGTTTCTTGAATGATTTCGGGTCCTGTTAGCTGACTCTCGCCAATCTCGGCCCAACATACAGGTGATCTACATTTTCGGCCATACAGCGCTTCAAATGGTGCACACCCAATACTAGTATGGTAGCTGTTATTGTAGGAAAACTCAATCAACGGTAGATGAGTATCCCAACTGCCACCAAAATCAATGACACATGCCCGTAGCATGTCCTCAAGCGTCTGTATTGTGCGTTCACTTTGGCCGTCTGTATGGGGGTGATAGGCTGTCCTCATGTCTAATTGAGTGCCCATCGCTTTCTGCAACGTCTGCCAAAAGCATGAAATAAATAGACTATCTCGGTCGGATATGATTGACACCGGCACTTCGTGCCGTGTCACGACCTCTTTGATGTACAATCTTGCCAGCTTATCCATTTTATAGTCTTCTCGGATAGGCAAGAAGTGAGCAGATTTTGTTAGTCGATCCACTACGACCCATATCGAGTCGTGCCCGCTTGGCGTTCTCGGGAGTTTGGTAATGAAATCTATAGTGATGTTCTCCCATTTCCACTCAAGAATTTCGGGTTGTTGCAATAATCCCGATGGTTTCTGGTGTTCAGCTTTGATCTTTGACACGTCAGGCATTTGCTCACATATAAAGCAATATCTTTCTTCATACCCGGCCACCAGTACAGATCCTTCAGATCGTGGTACATCTTGTCTGCACTGGGATGAATAGAATATCGAGTCTTGTGTGCTTCATCCAAGACTAGTGTACGTACACCTCCCCATTTGGGAACCCATATGCGATCAATGAAATAATGTACGCCGTCATCCTTGCGATTCATTTGTTTATCCAACCCTCGGAATTCTTCTCCCGCAAAGTTTTCTTCTTTTAAAGCCTCACTTTGCGCATTTTAGATTTGAGCTTTCAAGTTTGTTTGAATAGTCAATCCCAAAGCTCGAACACGTAGTGGTTTTACGCGTTCTTTACGACTCAGGGCATCAGCCACCACATTTGCTTTCCCCGGATGATACCGGATTTCGCAATCGTAGTTGCTAAGTAATTCTACCCAACGTCGTTGTCGCATGTTGAGCTCTTTCTGATTTAGGATGTGTTGAAGGCTTTTATGATCGGTATAGATGATGCATTTGGTTCCATACAGATAGTGCCTCCATATTTTAAGTGCAAAAACTACAGCGCCCAACTCCAAATCATGAGTCGTGTAGTTCTTTTCGTGCACCTTTAGTTGTCGTGAGGCGTAAGCGATCACTTTATCTTTCTGCATCAACACACATCCCAATCCTTGATGCGAAGCATCGCAATACACCACGAAGTCGTCTGTTCCGTCCGGAAGGGACAATATTGGAGCATTGCACAGCTTTTCCTTTAACGTTTGGAAAGCTTGTTCTTGGGCATGTCCCCAATCAAACTTCTTATCCTTCTGGGTTAGCATGGTCAACGGTTGCGCGATTTTTGAAAAGTTCGCAATAAACCGTCGATAATACCCGGCCAATCCTAAGAATTGTCGGATTTCTGATGGTGTTTGGGGCGTATCCTATTTCTTCACCGCTTCAATCTTGCTGGGGTCTACATGGATTCCATCTTTATTAACCACATGGCCCAAAAACTTCTCTTCTTAAAGCCAGAATTCACACTTCGAGAATTTGGCGAAAAGCTTCTCTTCCCGCAACAATTCTAGAATTGCTCGAAGGTGTTTCTCATGATCTTCTTTTGATCGAGAATAGATAAGTATATCATCTATGAACACGATTACGAACTTATCCAAGTATGGTTTGCACACTCGATTCATTAGGTCCATGAACACAGCTGGTGCATTAGTCAGCCCGAAGGGCATGACTAAGAACTCATAGTGCCCATAACGAGTCCTAAATGCTGTTTTCGGTATGTCACCCTCATAAACTCTCAGTTGATGATATCCAGAACGAAGATCAATCTTGGAGAAATACGAAGCTCCTTGTAATTGATCAAACAAATCATCAATTCTAGGAAGAGGGTATCGATTTTTCACAGTCAACTTGTTCAACTCGCGATAATCGATACACATACGAAATGACCCGTCTTTCTTCTTGACAAATAGAACCGGTGCTCCCCATGGTGAATGACTCGGCTGAATGAATCCCTTCTCCAACAGCTCTTGTAGTTGGCTGGATAATTCTTGCATCTCCGATGGTGCTAATCGATATGGTGCCTTTGCTACCGGCGTAGCTCCAGGAACCAATTCGATACGAAATTCCACCTGACGTAGAGGAGGTAAACCCGACAAATCATCAGGAAATACTTCCAGATAATCTCGCACCACTGGAATATCTGCCAACTTGATGCCTTCTTCCTTATTTTCTACCACATGAGCCAGGAGTGCGTAGCACTGCTTCCGTAAACATCGACGCGTCTTCATGCATGAAATATGCTTCAGAGTTCTTCCTGGTCGTTCTCCTTGAATCTTGAGTACCTCCCCATTAGGCATGGGGATTCGTACTACTTTCTCCCGACAAACGATCACGGCTCCGTGCTTCGATAACCAATCCATTCCCATAATTACGTCGAAGCTCCCTAGCTCGAAAGGTATTAAATCTATGTCGAAGGCATGGTCCTCTAATATTATGGAGCACTGTCTAATGATCTTATCCGCTTGTATGAATCTACCGTTGGCCATTTCTACGGAAAAGCTAGTTTCCAGCCTACTCGGTTTCAAGTCAAGCATGTGTACAAAATCAGAAGATATGAAGCTATTGTCTGCTCCCGTATCAAACAATATAGAGGTGAAGTGGTCATTGAGAAGGTACGTACCCGTGACGACATTGGGATCCTGACGGGCATCATTGGCTCCAATGACGAAGGCTCATCCTCTTGCAGCATTTCCTTGATTGCCGTGACCCGGGTTACCAGCTATGGCCAGCAATTGCTGCTGGTTATTGCCTTGTTGACCGGGTGCTCTGTTCAGTTGGGGGCACGTGTTTCGGAAGTTATCGAGACCTCCGTATTCATAGCATGCCCTGGCATTCCCGGCGGGTTTAACCACATTGATGGGCGCTACCAGGTTTTTCATAATCCTACAATCCTTCGCCCAGTGACCCAAGCACCTATAGTTTGTACATTCCCGACACGGCCTTGCTGGGGAATGGTGATAGTTACACTTGTTGCACTTGGGGTGCGGTCCAGTGTAATCCTTCCTTTCTTGGGTTACAGCCACGAAACTTCGGGCTGTTTTAGCCTTCTTATCGGATCTTCCAGCGTTAGACCCGAACTCCTTTCTCTTCTTGGTTCCCTTCCCCAGCAATCCGGTTCTCACCATTTCGTCAGTAAGAGCGCCAGCCTTCAAAATTGCGCTCTGGATTTTAGGAGGAGCAGCTGCTGTCACCAGTGCTCGGATTTGAGGCGTGAGTCCCCAAATATACCTCTCGATCCTCTTGGATTCCGGTGTGACTAAATACGGAACCAATCTTGCCAATTCCTGAAATCGATCGGTGTACGCTGCGTGCCCAGCCCCCACCATCGTGTGATTCCAGAATTCTTGTTCGAGTTTCTGCATTTCATTGAGAGGACGGTATTCCTCAGAAATCAATGCCTTAAACTCATCCCAGGTCATCTGCATTGCAGACTCCCTTCTTCTAGCCTGAACCTGGGTGTTCTACCAGGTTAATGCCTTGCCCTGCAGGGAACAGGTGGCATATTTGATTCGTTGACTGTCGAGGCATTCACTAATGTCTATTACTGCCTCCATCTTCTCGATCCATCTGGTCAAGGCTATCGCTCCGCCTTTCCCATCGAATTCGTGGGGTTTGCAAGCCACAAATTCTTTATATGAGCATCCCCATTTGGTATGGTTGACACCAGTTTCGTGTCCATTTGTTCTGCCAATGCCAGTATCATCCACTACCCCTTGGTTGTGTTGGCCATTAGTGCTATGATCCCCGTGGAGAGGATGATTCAGCAGGGTGTCGCTTACTTGTGTCATAATGGTAGGAACTAATGCGGCTAGCTGCTGAGCAATCATAGCAGCTATATCAAGAGTGCCAGTTTCCTGATTATTACCAGCTGGAGCACCACCAGCTCTTGATGGTCTACCCCTTCTACTGTTTTGTGGGGCTTCAGCTTCTTGGTTTGTTCTACGGGTGACTCTCTTAGGCGCCATCTTCTAACTACAGAAAGATGGGAACTTTAGTCACCACATGATTTCATTCATCAGTTCCTAATAACCTATGCTTCGGTCCATCAAGATCATTGTGTAGCCCAGATTAAGCACATTCTTAGTATACCGGTGATGTTTATATATAGGGTTCCCCGCAGCGTTCCCACAACATCCACGATATACCTTGAATAATACTTTAAACTAGTTACATAACATCTTAATTTTCCTTAGCACCTACTCAAAGAATAACGTCTTGTATGGGTAGAGAGTATCATTACTCCTCTACATTCATGTATTCCACTTTCATTCTAAGCATTAATCAGTAGTTACTGAAACACTAAGTGGAGGAATGTCTCATAAGGTCAATATCGTGATTGGAAATACCATGAAGGCTCTAAGTAGGACAGGACTTGAGTAAATGTTGATAATGTTTGATTGCCTTCAACAAGGTATTACTAGAATTATGACCCTAGCACCCTAGGGTATAGAATAGAAACTTGTGATACTCATGATCGTTACCTCATGGTAAGATTAGCCAGACTTCTCATGCATGGCGAATTGCAATTACGTGTGCACCCGTAATGGCCCTTAGCTTCACTTATCCGAAGTTAACATCATAGTATTATTTAGATTCAACAAGCACAAATTATATAATGTCCTCCTGTCCATGAGCCAATAGTATTCCAATAGTAGCATGTAATAGCAAGTAAGCATATAAGCACATTATGTCTAATGATAACTGCATATCCGTCATACTTTTAGGATTTCAGTCATAACCATGATAGGTTCGGATTTAATATCCGAGATCGACGCTACGGGTGATCACCGAGGTTCCCTAATAATATGATGTTGCGAGCATACAAGCGAAAAATTCTAGCATAACGGTATCCCATGGAGAAAGACTAAGAGTAATAGTGCCTTTCTCAGGATGTTCAGATAATACGTGTATATGTATAAAGTCAACTATGTAGGAACATACTTGTATATTAAATTCATAGATTTAATATACTTGACCCATTTGTCTTATAGACTTGTGTATTGACCATAGTTTTTCACTCATCCCAGAAATCCCCAGGTAGCGTAACTGGTCTCGCAATGAGATTTATACGAATACACTTACCTTAGCCCGATGGCCTTTTACCAGGAAATCCAGAATACAGGTGTCTATGTGTCACACAAATCATGAAGAACATTTAGGTAAAATCAAATGCACACAATTCCTAGCATGCATTCTATATGAAGGTTCTTAGGTTATAGTCTAGGTCGAATTCTCCACCTAATTCTCTATAACTAAGGCTCTGATACCAATCTATCACACCTTCGCTTATAGCGGAAACACGAGGATGCGACAGACGGGATCGTCATAACACTTGGTATAATTACAGAGACATAATATATGCAAAATCCTCGTGTTATGACGTCGCCCGACACAATGGTGACTTGTGTCGTGGTTAGTCAGTTCCACGACTATCATAGTCTTATTGATTCTAAATCCAAAATACACAGAGTTCACAGATGAAAACAAATGATATACAATCACTAATGCAGATCTATTGAAATCCTGAGGGTCTCTGCTAAGACATCTGCTCTAGCTATCCTCTTTGATTATGATCACCTGAAAAGATATGCTCAAAAATGTCAACACATAATGTTGGTGAGTTCCGTAGGTTTAAATTGAAAACATGTAATTGATGCTGTATATTTGATGTGGAATCATACTGCAAGCAAAAACCACATAACATGTGTTTTAGACAACCAAACCTAATGACGTTATGCATATAAATTAGACGGAATATATTCACCCTTGGCCTGATTGCTGGCAGCTGTGTTGGTAACTCACAAGTTAACCAATCGTCGAAGGGTGGGGGTGTCAACCCAGTAGTACTACCAATACCTAACCGCGAGTTCCCAACACCGGGAATTAATGGTTGTAAGAATCCATAGAATAACACCATGTATGTATGCAAAACAGTATCACGTTGATTCCAAGTATGAAAATTGAATATATGATGTACAGCATTGAAAACGGGTGAGCATACTTTTCCCCCATTGATTGAAAACATTGAAAACTTGTATAAGCATAAAAAGGGGCCACGAAACTCACCTTGAATTGATGTAATGCACAAAGACTTCACAGAATAAAGCAATGCACGATCAATACCTATTATTGATTATAACTAAGTCTTTAAAACATATTCAGTGCGAATAGATATGTTTGATTGAATTCGAGTCGGTTCGGTTTGACGTCCACGATTAGTTATATATATTTGAGTGGGATTATAAATTTAGTGATTTATATATTTAAGTTTAATTAATTTAAAATATATTTTATAAGAAATAACTTATACTTATATTCGTAAATAATTTGTGAAATTATATGTTGTGTAATTTCTATGATTCTCGTGATTATTTCATAATTAAACACGATTTATTGTTTATTTTTATAAAAATAATTATTTATATTATTTATAAATAATTATTTATATTATTTATAAATATTATTTTATAAGGATTATTAAGGTTTTTAAATAAAATAAATTTGCAGAAAATGTTTATGTAGTATTTTAAATAAGGAAAGTTTATAAAAATTATTTTTATAATTTTTAAGAATTTTTCTGTATTTTATTGAGGCTTAAAATGGCTTAAAAAATAGTTGAGGTAGCTGGGTTCGAACCCGGGACCTCCAACTCACAAACACACCCGTGTACCAGTGAACCAAAGGCCTCAGCCGCGATTAAACTTAGTTCCAATTGTTTTTAAATATGGTTTCCCAGTTTCCCCCAAATCCATATAAACCCTAGAATGAATTCGATCAAATTGGACTCGAATTCGATACTGTTAATGTATAATTTCATGGGGCTTTTGTTCCCCATGATAAATTGAGTAGACTCATGCATTTAATTACCTGATTTGATTCGTATTGATGGTATGAACAGATAAGAACAAGCCGCGATAGTGAAGATATTGATTCGAGATGGTTTTGTTGATGATAATCAAATTAACTCCACAGAAAGCTTCTAATCGTGCTAATGAGTGAAAGCCCTCTGCTAATTGTAAGTTAGAAGGCTCAGAGAGTGGGGCTCGATTTGTTGCAGGTCGCGACAGAGGGAAGGAATTGAATTCAATGTATGTATGTGTTTCAGGTGCAATTTCCAGTTGTATTCGATTGGGAATTTATATAGGAACGTTCATGTGGAATTAATTTGATTAAAGTAGTATTTTAGTGGGTGTTTTAGCCGTTGAACGTTTGGAAAATAAAGTGGATAAAGTTATAGCCATTAATCGACCGTTTCTACGCGTTTTATGTGTGCATTGAGTTCGATTCTTGTCCACGAAGCGGTTTGATGCAATTTGGGCTGTAAAAATTGGGTTTTTATACGGTTTTGAGGTCGCCGGAATGCTGCCGGAGTTCGGCCGGAACCGGCGCCGGAAAAACGTGGGTGGGCGGGGTTGGTTTTGAAAGTTTTAAAATTACATATTTGGTCCCTGTGGTTTTAGAACTTTATTATTTCATGTATAAACTTGTTTTTATTGTTTCAAAAATGACCAATTGCCCCCTGGACTTTATTGTTATTATTATTATTGTTATTATTATTATTTCTAATATTGTTATTATTATTATTATTATTATTATTAATATTATTATTTTTATTATTTTATTATTATGATTATTATTATTATTATTATTATTATTATTATGATTATTATTATTATTATTATTACTAATACGAACGTGTATAACTCAAACGATATATATATATATAAATAAATACGTAAGGATAGTTCACACACACACGGAACGAGAACACGTAGATAATTCGGTTAAAACAATAATTAGACTATAAGACATACGTGAGGCTAGTTAATACACACGATGAGTTAACGAGCTTAATGCCGATTTGACGGTCTATTGGTGACAGATGCTAGACACCATCACATTCACCACATGATTTTCAACAAGAAGAATCTTAGGTTTCCTTTCTGATTTGGTAATATCTTGAATGTTTCTAAAACTTTATTCATTAAATCCATTTGTATCATCTGAACTGTCACACTAATGTGACAGTAACCCACCATGTTCTTTGTTTGATATTGTGAAGTGTCACAGTGAAGAAGTCGACAGGCGGGTGGGGCTGTGATTTAAAGAAATTTACACAAATGGTTCCTGTGAATTCTAGCAATTGTCAACTGAAACTTAAAGTTTTGATTCAGTTTAAATAAATTACATTTTAACCCCCCAAAGTTTTGAAATGTTATTATTTTATGTAGAAAGTTATAAGTTAAAGTTATAAAACCTAGATTTTCATTATTATTAACATTATTATTATTATCATTGTTATTAATATAATTATTACCATATTATTATTATCATTAATATTATTATGATTATTTTGTTTAAGACTATTATCACCTTAAATTTTATAATAATAAATAAACATTATAACATTTATAATGTTATTATTATTTATTAATAATTAATTTGTTAATCACCAAATTAATTGTTAAGTATAACAAACCTTAAAGTTTCAAAATGACATAAAAGGTCCTTTAACAAGGTCATTTTTAAGTTAACGAAAATTACGAGATGTTACAGTCAAATTACGAGATGTTACAGTCTCCCCTGCTTTAGGAAATTCCGTCCCAAAGTTTGTTCACGAGGAGGCTGAAACGAAAAGATGAGGGTACTTGGATTTCATTTGGTCCTCACGTTCCCAGGTGAACTCTGGGCCACGTTTAGATTTCCAGCGGACTTTGACAATAGGTATCCGGCTATGCTTGAGTTGTTTGATTTCCCGATCCATAATTTCCAGAATATAATTTCGTGGTAAGGTGTTGTCTAGAAATCAAGATAAGACCAACAATGATGAGAAAGGTTATCCGTCGGAATTTAAGAATCCCAAACGTCACCATATGAAACGATCTTAACGCATATCTTGTGAATATGTATTTCTCTTTTGACCAACCATTGGTCTAAGAATAATACGCTATGCGAAGATCTGGGAATGAGTTCACGACAATGGTTAAGAATATTATTAAAACAAAAAGTGAATCAATCATTCAAAATAACGATCGATGTTTTAACGTCATACCACGGTATACGAATGTTTGAAACAGATACAGGTTAATTTCTCGACGTTGTAAGATAATGGGTCGAATTGAATTTTTAGTCAGTCGGTCTATAATGCACCAATTGTCATCATGACCTCTAAGATAAGAAGCATTTTAGTTGAAAGGAAAGTTAAACAGGAGATCCATAGGATCACGAAGGTTAGGTCTTGTCATATGTGAAGGTAAGACACTTGGACACATACCAAGTTACGTCTTTTCCTTTAGGCCAAACCCATGTCTACAAGTTACGAAGGTTTATGAACCTTTATATCCACATCGTAATGAGGATAATAACGAGTCTTGTTATTCAAATCCAAGATAGAATTTTTAATGATTTTCAAGGTTAAGGATTCAAAAGCGATTCAAGAAGTGACGCGAACAATAGGAAAGGTATTTGTAAACATGTTTTGCAAGGTAGCAATATCTAAGTAAGTTTACATACGCAGTTCAACAAACCATAAGCACAGCTGAGAACATTTGTATGACTAGAAAGTCATGAACATAAGTTGATAATATCTTCAGCAGAGAGATTGTTTAGGAAGGCTACCATCGCACAATCACGTTTTGATGATAACTCAAAATGAAAGTCGATAGGTAAGGAATAAATGATTCCATATAGCTAGGTCATAACATGAGGATAAAGGGAGAGAAATCGATTTAAGAATTTAAGTGCTCCAAGCTTGAAATCAAAATCAACCTAATACGATCGGGTCTCCTTTCAGGTTCCGAGATCATGCTTTGGCTTGATAGGTCGAATCACCAACATTGATTCACCCTTCAAGTTACTTCATGGTTTTCGTTACTTGATTACAAACTTGATAAGTTAAAGATCAAGAAATGAGAATAGTCATCAAGGTATGGTTTTCATGCCTATCTTGATGATTGAATTTCATAATAACAAGAAAACAATCAAAGGTTGACATTTGTCACCAAAATACGGGTTTTAATCCTATTTTGGTGAGATCATGTAATTTGTGAAATGTAAGTCCCAATAAGAATAATTGAAGTCAATCCTCAAGATAAGGAAATCACCCTAATCCAGAGGATGAAATTTCATAAAACACCCCATTGGAAAACATTTATCGAAACGAATAGAGATTCATCAAAGTAAGGGAATCACCCCTGTTTTGATGAGTGAGAATCATTTAGGAGATACGAGTATTCTTAGTCATAGGTTGACTTGCAAACTCTTACATCTCCCACAGTGCAAGCGGTACGAAGATTGACTTAACGACGAAAGGAAATAATATCAATTAGAAATTCGGGAAAATTTCAAGTTACATCAGTGTAACAAAGGAAAAATCATGCTTGCAAGCTTAAGATCAAAGTTCGAGATAGCAGAATTTGTTATGATGGTGTTCAAATCTTGGATGGTTTAAATCGGGAAGACGAAATCAAGGACAAAAATGATTGATATCACAATGAGATGTGAACATTCGATTCACAATCGAAGGGAATACATGGACTTCTCAGGATATGAGGTCAACCACAACTTTGTTGAAGACATGCGTACCTATAAGCAGATACTCATCCCGAGGGTTCCCAGGTAAGGTAGACAGATCCATCGGCTGATTTGGATTTATACGAATACCTTGCCTAGACAGAACACCTCGAGATACAGGCATCACGCTCTTCCAGCATTACATGTTTCAAGTTGTAAGACACAGACTTGGACGAATTTGAAAACCACGAATAACTATTCAAAGCTCATTTTGAAAACCATTTGATTTAGACACACAATGCCTTGCAATCCATGCTTCAGTCCATCAGGATCATCACGTAGCCCAGTTCAAACATATTCTTAGTATACCGGTGTGCTTATATATAGGGTTCCCCGCAGCGTTCCCACCACACCCTCGATATACATAGAATGATGCTTAAACTGGTTACGTGACATCCTAATTTTCCTTAGTATAATCCCAATGAATAACACAATGTATGTGTAGAGAGTATCACCACTCCTCTACATTTCTTGAAGTCCAATTTCATTCTAAGCATTCAATCAGTTCCTTAGTTACTGAAATGCTAAGTGGAGGAATGTTTCGCGAAAGATAGAATCAATGTCATGATTGGAAATACCATGAAGGCTCTAAGTAGGACAGGATTTATGTGATAGTAAGTGTTAGTAATGTTTTGTTACACTTAACAAGGTCTTACTAGAATTATGATCCTAGCACACCCTAGGGTATAGAATAGAGAACTTGTGATACTCCTGATCATTACCTCATGGTAAGATTTGCCAAACTTCTCATGCACGGCGAATTGCAATTACGTATGCACCCGTAATGGTAATTTACCTTGCATGGTCACCCTTAGCTTCCCTTACCCCAAGTTAACATCATAGTATTATCAACACACATCAAGCATGGTTCGTGTAATGTCCTCATGTCCATGAGCCATTAGTATTCCAATAGTAGTATGTAATAGCATATAAACTCCAAGCATATAAACACGAATTGCTAACGATAGTTGTCTGTCCGTCATACTTTCAGGATCTCAGACATACCATCTTAGGGTCGGATTTAGTATTTGAGATCAACGCTACGCGTGATCTGTGAAGTTTCCCTTCACGTGAGTGTTCTAACCTAATGATATAATGTAGTGCGCATACAATGTAAGATTCTAGTATAATGGTATCCCATGGAGGAAGACTAAGAGTAATAGTGTCTTCCTCAGGATGATCAGATAACAAGCACATATGCATAGAATCATGTATAGAGTCAAGTAACAAGTATAGAGGAACACACATGTAATATTAAATGCAAGCCAGTCCTAGTATGCATTCTACATGAAGATTCCTAGGTTATAGTCTAGGTCAAGTGAATTGCCTAATTCTCTATAACCAATTGCTCTGATACCAATCTGTCACACCCCCGCTTATAGCGGAAACACGAGGATGTAATGGATGGGATCGTCATAACACATGGTTAACAATAGAGATGCAATATATGTATGTAATTGATGACAAGCGTGTCATGACGACACCCGACACAATGGTGACTTGTGTCGTGGTTAGTCAGTTCCACGACTAGCATAGTCTATCGATTTAACAAAACCAAATCCAACATGAAATCCAACAAATAGAAAGTTCAACATAGTATTCATAAGTGAAATCAAATGATAGTCAAACACTAATGCATGTCTACTGAAATCCTGGGGGTCTCTGCTAAGGTATCGGCTCTAGCTATCCTCTTTGATTATTATCACCTGAAAAGATATGCTCAAAACGGTCAACATAATTATTGGTGAGCTTCGCAGGTTTTAAGTAATAAAACATGTTAAGATGAAAACAACATGTAAGTTTAATAAATGCTACCGCAACTACACTTATGTGTAGGCGGTTTACCAGTTATAAATAGCTACAGCCAAACCTATTCATCGGTTCCACACAGGAATTGATGGCTGTATAGAAAGCATTCCCAAAGTGTAAATAGTTTAAAATGACGTAGCAAGTTCCACAAAGCGCATACGTATAGTTTACAACCAAACCAATCCTTAGGTCCCATTACCGGAACTAATGGTTGTATTGAAAGACAAGTTCACATGACGTAGCAAGATCCACTAAGCGCGTACGTATAGGTTACAACCAAACCAATCCTTAGGTCCCATTACCGGGATTAATGGTTGTAATGGATGCTCGGAAAAGAAGAACCACAAAGTAGACCCACGAAGAAGAACCACACCGCCGAGAGCATCCAAGGTCAATAGCATTCACAAGTAACATCATACAACACATAACATCAGATAATAGCGCACAGAAATGTAAAGCCACCAAGTAATATACGAGATAGCAACATAGCATAGAATCAAACAGCATCATTCAACAAGATAAACAAGATAAGTTAACCATAAGAGTTGCAGCAGACTTCCACTAAGGAAGATGCTTGAAAATGTGTTAAGTAAGTGAGCATTCTTTTCCCCCAAGTTTGAAAATGATTGAAACAATTGTATATGCATAAAAAGGGGCCGTGAAACTCACCTTGACGTATATGTGTATAAGATGATAATAAGGATTAAACGATGTTCCAACGAATTCCTTCACAAGCACCTAAATGTATACATTACAAGATTTAAGGTTAAGGTTAACAATACGATTAACGTTCAATAAGGATTAGGTTTTTAATAGTTTTAAGGTTTTTAATAAGTAATATGTTTATAGAATAATTATGGTTTGATTCCATTAGAGGAATTATACATGTATATTTAAGTATTTAGAAACGAATTTAAGTATAAATATAGATAAGATTCAATATAATAAATAAAGCTTATAATTATTCAATATTAATTGGAATAACGTTTTGATTGATAACAAATTATTAATCTAACCTTTAGTTGGTTTATTTTATAAGAAAGTAACATTGGATGATAATTAATAAGTTAAAATAAGAAAATAATCCAATTGTATTATTGAATATGTAATGTTTTAATAAAATAAACAATATTAAATCTATTTTATAAAAATTAGACTAATTATATCATTTGTTTTAAAATAATAATAAGTAAATAAATAAATAATTAATGTTAAAATAAATTTCAGAAAAATAATTAGATAACCTTTTGAATAAATAAGTTTATAAAACTGATTTTTATAATTTTTAGGAATTTTTCTGTAATTTTAAATGCTTAAAAAGGCTTTAAAAAACATAATGAGGTGGCCCGGGGTCGAACCCGGGACCTCTCGGGTTGCAAGTGGGTGATGAACCGGTGAACCAAAGGCATACAGCCGCGGAAGAACTGAGTTCCAATTGGTTTTAAACACAACAAAAGGAAATCCCCAATTCGACATGAACCCTAGAATAGAAATCGATCCAATTGAAGCCCAAATCGAGTCTGTTAATGATTAGATTCATGGGGCTTTTGATCCCCATGTGTTTTCGAGTCTGTAGACTCAATCAATAACCTGATTGAAGATAGATTCGAGGATGAACATGTAGAAGAACAGGTCGCGGCAGTGGTGGTGTTTGAATGTGGGATTTTTGAGTGTTTCAGATGGATTTGAGTGGTGCAATCGATTAGAGACCGATAGAAGTCCATTTATACGCGATTAATTCGATTATTATACAGCATAGTGCGCGATAATGGGGGATGGTCGGCCGAAATCGTGGAGTGGGTGGGTTTGGTCCAGTTCGCACTCAAATTATTAAATTGAAGTGGGTCTCGGGTTTGAATCATTCATGTGATAATGTCGGTAATGTTTAATCGAGCTAGAACCGCGTAAATTGGGGCATTTGGTCTCGCCGGAGGGTCGCCGGAGATGGTGACCGGCGGTGAAGAAGTCGACGGGGGGGGGGGGTGTGATTTAAGAAATTTACACAAATGGTCCCTGTGAATTCTAGCAATTGTCAACTGAATCTTAAAGTTTTGTTTCAGTTTAAATAAATTACATTTTAACCCCCTGAAGTTTTGAAATGTTATTATTTTATGTACAAAGTTATAAGTTAAAGTTATAAAATCTAGATTTTCATTATTATTAATATTATTATTATCATTGTTATTAATATAATTATTACCATATTATTATTATCATTAATATTGATAATATTATTATGATTATTTTGTTTAAGACTATTATCACCTTAAATTTTATAATAATAAATAAACATTATAACAATTTATAATGTTATTATTATTTATTATTAAATTAAATTGTTAATCACCAAATTAATTGTTAAGTATAACAAACCTTAAAGTTTCAAAATGACATAAAAAGGTCCTTTTAAAACTTAACAAGGTCATTTTTAAGTTAACAAAAATTACGAGATGTTACAGGATGCGAGCTAGACGGGATCGTCATAACACATGGTATACGATAGAGAAGCAATATAAATATGATGACGAGCGTGTCATGACGACACCCGAACACAAATGGAGACTTGTGTCGCGTTCAGTCAGTATTCACGAGAACATAGCCATAAGCATAACATGTATGGATCACATAACCATATAGAATAACATTGTTTAGTTTCCCATAACCCTGGAACAAGTGTTCAAAAGAATGTTAATTGTTTAGATGACTGCAACAATGTAGAAAAGAATTGATTATCATGTATGTTCAGTCTCAAAAATTGCTTCCTAGGGTCTCCACTAAAAGGCAGCACTCGTAGAAGTTCAATTACCTTGATCACCTGAAAAGAGATGCTCAAAACGGTCAACATAATTATTGGTGAGCTTCGCAGGTTTTAAGTAATAAAATATGTTAAGATGAAAACAGTAAGTAAGATTAATAAGAGCTACCGCAACTACACTTATGTGTAGGCGGATTTACCAGTTATAAATAGCAACAGCCAAGCCTATTCATCGGTTCCACATGGGAATTGATGGCTGTATAGAAAGCATTCCCAAAGCGTAAATAGTTTAAAATGACGTAGCAAGATCCACAAAGCGCATACGTATAGTTTACAACCAAACCAATCCTTAGGTCCCATTACCGGGATTAAGGGTTGTATTGAAAGATTTTCCATAGCAAAACAAGTTTAACATGACGTAGCAAGATCCACAAAGCGCATACGTATAGGTTACAACCAAACCAATCCTTAGGTCCCATTACCGGAACTAATGGTTGTATTGAAAGACAAGTTTCACATGACGTAGCAAGATCCACGAAGCGCATACGTATAGATTACAACCAAACCAATCCTTAGGTCCCATTACCGGAATTAATGGTAGTAATGGATGCTCGGCAAAGAAAAACCACAAAGTAGACCCATAAAGAAGAACCATACCGTTGAGAGCATCCAAGGTCAATAGCATTCACAAGTAACATCATACAACACATAGCATCAAGTAATAGCGCATAGTAATGTAAAGCCACCAAGCAATATACAAGGTGGCAACATAGCATAGAGTCAAGAGTCATACTAGCATCATTTAACAAGATAAGCAAGATAAGTTAACCATAAATGTTGCAGCAGACTTCCACTAGGGAATGTGCTTGAAAATATGTTAAGTAAGCGAGTATTCTTTTCCCCCAATTTTGGAAATGTTTAAAAGTTATATAAGCGTCAAAAGGGGACACGAAACTCACTGAATAGATGATAAGCACGAATGATGAATATTCCTAACAGTAGAATGCTATGAACAGTCAACACCTATTGACAGTTACTGACAAGCATTAATAATGAGCATAAAGCATAAGATGATGTTCAATAGGTTCGGGCAGTTTCGGTTCGGTCGTGGGTAATACTTGCACACAAACACACACAATAGATCTTATGTAGATCTAGACACTAGTAACGTTGCCATTGTCGATAACATTTGTGTAAAAGTGTTACCATTGTCAGAAAAGTACTAGGTAAGTGTTTGTGTTATGATTCGTTTGTTACTAATTGCAAAGTGTGAGGTTGATTGGATTTTGATATAACATTAATAAGTCCAATAGTGTTAATCTTAAAGATCGTCATTAGCAATAGCAACCGTGTCGATGTCACCTTAACATCGCACGACAACACACACCACACACAAGAAGACTTCGCATACAATGATTCCATTTGCATGTCAAGATCAGATGCACGACTGGATACTTCATTCGTACGAATCAACTGTAACACCCCAAAATTTCCCGAAACAAGCCATTTAATAATAATGGGCTTTTAAGGGTTAATTTAAGAAATAAAGGGGTAAATTAGTGGGCTATGGATCAAATTAGCCTTAATGGGCTAGACTTGGTGGGTTTAAGGGCCCTAATCAGCCCTTAAACATGCATGAACAGCTCCATCTCCACCATTTCAACCCTAGCCACCAAATTTGTAGAGAGAGAAAGTAGAGAGAGAAAGTAGAGAGAGAAAGTGAAGAAATTCAAGATTTGGAGCTTGAAGGTTTGAAGGATTGAAGTTCGGGTGGATTGGAGCATCAAAACATAAGGAAAGAGCAACAAAACGAGGTAAGAATCGGCCTCTAAGGCCTTCTGTAGATCAAACCCGGATTCTAGGGTTTTGGGGTTTTGAAAGTTTAAAGAAACACATAAAGGTCGAATTTTTACGTATGAAAACATGTAAAAAGCTTAGATTTGGTTTCATGGAAGGTAAACCAAGGATTTGGACGTAAAAATTTAAGATTTTGGGTTAAAAATGGGCTGTATCTGAGTTTCTGTTCATCCAGCGAAACTGGGCCCGATCCAGCGAATTTAAGCATTCAACCAGCGAAACTGCATATTTGTTCAGCGAGACTAGGAGAAGTTTCAGCGAAACTACAGTTTCGCTGGGGCGAAACTAAAGTTTCGCCTGTAATCTCGCTAATACCCAGACTGACCTATAGACTTTGCGAGACTAGGGAATTCCAACGAAAGTTGGGCGCTCAACGCAGCGAATCTGCCTAGCGAAACTAGCAGAAGTGCTGCCCAGCGAAACTGCAGTTTCGCTCTAGCGAAACTATGGGCGAAACTATGAAGAAAATGACGTTTTTGCATATTAACTTTCGTGCAGTTAGAGTGTCAGGCTATAGCCTAAGTGACTTAGAATTTAAGCTACTTGGACGAGTTCAGGTGAGTTCTAGATCCCCTATTTTATACATGCTTTAAATGATTTAGGGTGGTATGCATACTAAGATATATACTTTTTATAATCAGTTCTTTTAGAGTAAAGTTCTACTTACTATCTTATATGGGAAACGGGATTTTCTAACGAATTGGTAACGTGTTTCCTTATCGAGATATAACCTTGTAGTGATGGATTGCCTTCAAGATGTGTTGTGTTATATTATATATATATATAACTTAAATAAGAAAGTGAAACGTAAAGAAAGGTTATGTGGCCCATAACGTGTACCTGGATAAAGTAAAGTCTTGCAAGTAAAGTCCTGCAGGCAAGGGATGAAGTAAAGACTTGCAAGCAATGGCTAAAGGAGGGTTGCATTTGTTGTGCCCTCACCCGGATAAAGTAATGCTCGAACAGGCAGGTCTGTAAGCCCTGAATTGGCATGACAATAATGGCCCGATCGAGTACGACTGTAAGCCCTTAATTGGCGTGTCGGTAAAGTCCTAGGCGAGCCTAGGCACCGATAGTGACAGAGAATTGACGGATAAAGAAGAGTAATAAATAACGAGAAATGAAAAGCAATGAAAAGTATCGATAAAGTGATAGCCTGTATGTATTGATGCTTGATAGAAGAGAACTATTTTCAATTGATAAAGCTAATATCTCTTACGAAAGTTATTTAGCAAAGTAAACCTATAATTCACTCAGCGAAGCTGACTTTTGTATGCATATCAGTTGACAGGTAAGAGTTAGAGCTACGGACTAGAGGCATGGGACTGAAGCTTCTTGGCACTAGAAGACTGGCATCCCTGATGAAGAAAAGATTAAGAGGACTTTAAATAGATTTGAAGAATTAAAGACAATGTTTATATTTCATTTGTAATGGATTGAAATTTACAGTATTTTCCGCTGCAAATATATTTATACACATATGAGTAAATGACTGTTTTAAATCGATGTTTTGCTGTGAATGACCAACTGTGAGGCTTCCCTGAGAAAGGTGGACCTTACATCAACTCTCAGTCGTGCGAATCAGCTTCATTCGCACGATTGAGCCCTCATTCGTGCGACTAAGCACTCAGTCGTACCACACATGTAAGGCCCACCTTTCTCAGGGGGACCTCACAGTTGGTCATTCACAGCTTAACATTGGTTTAAGACAATCATTTACTCATATATGTAAATATATATATATATTTCAGCGGAAAATACTGTAATTTCAATTCATTACAAATAAAATATAAACATTGTCTTTAATCCTCAAAACTATTTAGGAGTCTTTTGTTTAGCTTTTCTTCTTCAGGGATGCCAGTCTTCTAGTGCCAAGAAACTTCAATCCCATGCCTCTATTCCATAGCTCTACTCTTACCTGTCAACTGATATGCATACAAAAGTTAGCTTCGCTGAGTGAATTCTAGGTTTACTTTGCTAAATAACTTCGTAAGAGATATTAGCTTATCAGTTGAAAATAATCATTGTGTATCACAATATAAGTACACACAGGCTATCACTTTATCAATACTTTATCATTTATTGTTATTTATTACTCTTCTTTATCCGTCAATTCTCTGTCACAATCGTTGCCCTAGGCTCGCCTAGGACTTTACCGACATGCCAATTAAGGGCTTACTGTCGTACCGATCAGGCCATTATTGTCATGCCAATTCAGGACTTACTGACCTGCCTGTTCGAGCATACTTATCACTTTATCACTGGTGAGGGCACAACGAATGCAACCCTCCTTTATCAATTGCTTGCAAGGCTTTACTTTATCACTTTATCAAGGTACATGTTATGGGCCCAATAACAATCTTTAAGTTTAACTTATATCTTTAGTTTTCACATACACTTAGCATATAATAAGAAGCAAACTCTTAGTCTAAGCATTCACATTTCATCAATCATGAGTGATAAACTAGATAACTGACCCTCCGCGGGACAGCGGGGGTTCGGGGGCGGCAGCCCTGATAGCGGGGTTCTAAGGGCGGCAACCCTAGTGGGGTCCAAGGGGCAACGCCCCTGGCTGGGGCCGGGCTGCCAGGTCAGCGCGCCCGAAAATATTTTTAACTATTTAAATGGCACATTTTACTTTAGAAAATTTTATTTTCTGATAAAAGGTCTTAAAAACCGTTCTCATAAAGTATGTATTTTAGTATGCATATCACCCCAAATATTGAAAACGGGTAAAGGAGGGGTCTAGAACTCACCTGAACTTGTCCAAATAGCTTAAATTCTAAGTCACTTAAGCTATAGTCTGGATACTCTAGCTGCACGAAAGTTAATGCACAAAAACGTCATTTTCTTCATAGTTTCGCCCACAGTTTCGCTGGCAGTTTCGCTGCCAGTTTCGCTACCAGTTTCGCTGGGTAGCACTTCTGCTAGTTTCGCTAGACAGATTCGCTGCCTTGAGCGCCCAACTTTCGTTGGAATTTCTTAGTTTCGCAGTGTCTATAGGTCAGCCTAAGTACTTAGCGAACTTATCAGCGAAACTGTAGTTTCGCTGTAGCAAAACTGTAGTTCGCTGGAACCCCTTTAGTTTCGCTGAATAAATTAACAGTTTCACTGGTTAAAGGCTTAGTTTCGCTGGATCGGGGCCTAGTTTCGCTGGATGAACAGAAACTAAGAACCAGCCCGTTTTTAACCCAAAATCTTAACTTTTTACGTCCAAATCCTTGGTTTACCTTCCATGAAACCATTTCTATCATTTTTACACGTTTTCATACGTAAAAACTTGACCTTTATGTGTTTCTTTGAACTTTTCAAAACCCCAAAACCCTAGAATCCGGGTTTGATCTACAGAAGGCCTTAGAGGTCGATTCTTACCTTGTTTTGTTGCTCTTTCCTTAAGTTTTGATGCTCCAATCTCCCAGCTCTTCAATCTTCCAACCTTTCAAGCTCCAAATCTTGAGTTCTTCCCACTTTCTCTCTCTACTTTCTTTCTCTACGAATTTGGTGGCTAGGGTTGGAAATGCTGAAGATGGAGCTGTTCATGCATTGTTAAGGGCTGATTAGGGCCCTTAAACCCATCAAGCCTAGCCCATTAAGGCTAATTTTATCCATAGCCACTAATTTACCCATTTATTTCTTAAATTAACCCTTAAAAGCCCATTATTATTAAATGGCTTGTTTCGGGAAATTTGGGGCGTTACAACACAGCACCCAATCGCACGACTCAACCTTCCATTTGCACGATTCAGCCTCCTTTCGTACGAATAAGCTTCATTCGTACGACTGAACTCTCATTCGTGCGACTGGACCTTCAGTCACGCGATACACACAATCGCACACATTCATCCGTATTGACTCAATCGCACACACTCTTAATCGCATACGTTCAATCGCACGACACACACATACGCATGGACTCAGTCGCACGACTCACCCCAGTCGGACCACTCAGTCGCACGGTAGACTCAGACGCATGGACTCAGCCGCACGACTCACTCAGTTGCACGGCTCAGTCGCCTGAAAGACCCAGTCGCCCTGTACAGCAGGTCGCGACTGCTGATGCATCGAGCAACGTCCAGCTGCTCCGGGTACTCGTTTTACACCCCCAAGAACTTCCAGAATCCACATTCTAACATGTCTAAACAAGAAACACACCCCAAAACGCAACACACAAGCCCACACGACCACATGTGCTCGGATGAACCCGAACACCCGAAACCCTAGAAAACGCAGAGGTTAAATCGAGCAAGAAACGGGTCAAAAGGTTATCTCCCTGCTAGAAGTGAGTATTCACAATGATAACCAAGATTTGACGGTGAAAATGCAACAAACGTGACGGATTTTGGTGCTAGATTGAGAGAAAAATGGAGAAGAAGGTGAAGAAGAAGAAGAAGCAGAATGTGAAGGCTAGGGCTGGTGTGGGGTATTTATACCCAGCCCTAGTTTGGCAATTGTCAAGTTTAGTCCCTGCACTTAGCTCCCGAGTCCCCAAACTTGTTTCGGTTGATAACGACGTAGATACGCGCGTTATACTAATTATAAGGATGTGTTTAATGTTGTTTATATCTTGAATTTGTTGTTGTTATTGATGTTTATATTATATAACATAATATAATTAGTGATGTCGATTGTGATATTCGTGAGCGTTTTGGATGATAAGGTTGCAAATAATGGTATCACAACCGTAAAAGAAACCAAACAAGTATGATGTCCTCACGAATAGTCTATGAAGGTGAGGAATGAATGTTCCAAGAATAGTTAACGAAACTCACGTTAAATGACGGACCTTGAGGTGACGGGTGTCACACCCACAATCCTATAGAAACCCTAGTTCTTGTTAGAACGTTAACCTTATCATTAAAACTTTAACCTTGTAAATGTATATATATATTTAGGGCCTTGTGACGATTCATCTCGGAACGATGTTTATTATTCTTACTAGTCTTCATTACATACTTATTTGACAAGTGAGTTTCCTTGCCTCTTTTTTATTTTATTTCACACCGTTTTGGGGTGAAACATGTTAATCTTATCAATATACACTTGTAATCGTTTAAATCTTGTAAAGCACTTACAATTCATACTTTTATTTGTCATGGTTATATGTGTTATTGTAAGTCTTATATGAGATACATATTTTGTTTACAATCATTAACTATTGCTAGCCTAGCGACGTCTTAGATCTTTGGGCCTGACAAGCCTATTTGGTGCTAAAGCCGAGGTATTGCCGGCTCCTGATGACGTATGCTTGTTCATCATGGGAACCAAATACACTTAGCCAATCTTATATACTTGTAATCAAGTCGAGGTATGGTTGTCACGATATGTGTTCTATAACCTTACTAACTTATAACCTATGACATGAATTGCTACTTGTAATCTTATCATATTATGTATCAAAACCTTGGAAACTCACCAACTATTTCAGTTGACCTTTTATTTTTATCATGTTTCAGGTAATCCTCAAGTTTAAGTGAACTTTTAAAGCTTGCAATAATCTAGGACTTGGACCTAGTTAATGAAATAAAAAGATTACATTTTGTTATGTTATGTTTGAATTTATTTCATGTTTGAGACTTATGTTTGTAATTTCTTTCGAAACTTATAATTTGAATATTTACATTTAAAATATAGCGTTATGTGGCTGTGAACAATCTTAACCTCACATCTCGACGATTCCGCCGTCAAGGTTGGGTGTGACAGATTGGTATCAGAGCCCATAACAATAGGGATGTAGGTTATTAGAAATGGTGACCTAGACTATAGCGTATGCATGAACCTTATGGAATCATATTTCTATTCTTGTAAAGTACATGGTTTGCATGCTACATAATGCTATGCTTTCTTACGTGCAACTTGATGCCTTAGCATAGGATTGCCTTGTGAATTTTTAAACTGTGTTTCTTGTCTCCCCTAAACTTAACTTTGACACTCTGATTCTCCCCGACGAATGAACCTTCTTAAACTTATCCTCGACGACATGTGGGATCTACACTTATTATCGTGGGTTTAATTCCTTAAGACTCTATGTCTAATCTATGACAATCTCATCAAGGTTTTGATTTCATGAACCTAAGAAATTTGTGTGACATATAGACACCTGTATTCTAGATTTCCTTGCAAAAGGCCTTCGGGATAAGGCGAGCATATCGTATAAATCTCATTACGAGACAGCTATGCTTACCTGGGGATTTCTGGGATGAGTTATAAACTATGGTCAATATACACAAGTTTCTAAGGCAAGTGGATCAACTCACCTTGACGTGTCAACGTTTCCAAATGGTAATGCGTTACCAAATGGAACCATCCTATCTGTATTTTGAACATCGAAAATCCTTGATTCCTTGGACTGGTTTATCATCCAAAACTCTAATATCTTCTCATTCCCATTTTATAGAATGTTCTCATTAATAGTCAACTCGTTATGCTCCTTAATTCCTATGATTAAACATCGTTATACGTTGTGCACCTTATGTAACTATCTTTATACCTTGACTAATGAGTACACGGATCTTAATATATCCAAAGATATTGGTCGTCTAAACCGAATGGTTTTCAAAACTTTAAATTCTTACTTAGGGTTTTCAAATGTTCTTAAAGTGTGTCCCATAACTGAAATCATGCAATGCCGAAAGGTTGAATACCTGCATCTCGGGATACTTTGTCTAGGCAAGGTAAACACATAAATCTGATTTGACCGTTGGATCCGTTTATCTGACCTGGAATTATGAGATGGGTGTTCGCTTATAGGTACACGTGTCTTCCGTAAAGTTGTGGTTGACGTAACACTTTGAGAAGTCAACACATTCCCCCTTTTATTTTGAACCGAACGTTATCTCGTTGATGTATCCTATCATTTTCGTCATTGATCTTGTTTTCTGATTTAAATCATTCAAGATTTGAGCACCTATTACAATTAAATATGTTATCCCGAACTTCAACCTTAATCTAGAATGCATGATTTTCTATTCCTGTTAATGTTACATTGACGTAATTTGAAGTTTCTGAATTTCTAGCCGATAATCTACTCGTTTACTAGGTCAAGCTTTGTAAAATCTTCTAATCGTTTTGCATCGTAGGCAATGCAAGAGTTCGCAAGTCAACTTATGACTAAGCACACTCGTATCTCCTAAATGATTCTATCTCATCGAAACACGGGTGACTCCCTTACTTTTGGTGATGATTTTACATTCATCATTATGTTTTTTTTTTTTGAAATTGCATCATCAAGACAGGAGTGAATTCCTTAACTTGATGACCATTCTTCCTTTTGTTCTTGTGAACTCGTATCATACCAATGGAATTAACTCCTTAAAATAGGAGTAAAATTTTGTACCGCGATGATGGTTTGCAACTTTTCTATTGTGTGTTTTATGAAATCTCGTCCTCTGAATTGGGGTGATTTCCTTGTTTTGAGGACAGATTTCAATCATTTTCCTTTGGAACTCGTATTTCACGAATGAAATGACATCACTAAAACAGGATTGAATCCCGTACTTTGGTGACAAATGTCAATTCTCTATTGTTTTCTTGTTATTTTGAAATCCATCATCAAGATAGGCGTGAAAACCATACCTTGATGATAATTCACCCATTTAAATGTTATGAATTGTATTACCTCAAATGAAATGACCTCATCAAAGTAGGAGTGAATTCTGTACTTTGATGAGATTTTCATTTTGCTATGTTGTGTTTCTATAAAACTCCGTCGTTAAGATAGGAGTGATTATCCTTACCTTAATGGTAAGTTATCTCATTTTATCCTGAGGATCCTTGATAAAGAGTTAGGATCAATCTCTCACTTGGTGGTTAAGAGTCACACTTTGGGAAAACACCACCAAGCTAGGAGTGATAATCATATCTGGTGACTATCTCATTCGTTGATCTCAAACTTACTAAGGTTATTAGGACTTCAATTGAAAGAAACATGTAATAACTTGAAGGGTGAACACCGTTATCTGATTTATCGACGATAGTGTTCCAGCCAGTCAAGCTAAAGCATGATTCCTGAACTCAAAAGAGGTCTTTGTTACCTTAGGGTAACCCTAGTTCCAAGCCTGGAACATTTAAATTTTAAATCGATTTCTCTTCTCATGCCGTTATGTTTTAATTGTCGTTTGATCTAGCTTTATGGAACCTTTTATTGCTATTTATCGATTTTCCTTCAGGTTATCATCAACACCTAATTGCACAATGATAACACTCCTAAAACAATCCTTCATACAAGATAAAGTCATTATAAATTTATGTTTGCCTTTCTGGTTACATCAATGTTCGGCTATGTTCATGGGTTTGATGAACCACGTGAGATTGCCTTATTGACGATATCCTGAATTATTCAAATTTTAATCCGGTTATGAAAGCCATTTTCGTTTATACTTGAATTATAATTAAAAATGCAACTCTATTGGTTGCATCATTTCCTGAATCGTCTTATCATGAATCTTTAAAACTCATTATCCAATTCTCTAAAGGACTCTTAAAAACCTTTCTAAATGTCTTCCCCCTTAAAACCACACATATTCTGAAAGCCAATTACAACAATACTCTTATTCTGAACCAAACTATAATCTTAACAAACACGATACTTGTATCAAATTTACACTACATAACTTTGAAATATCAATGACATAGTAAACAAGGATTAGTCATCTAAGAACCATGTCAAAGTTATCTGCTTGAGAAGCTCTCTGGATTTGTATTTCATCCAACAGTGTCTTAAACTTATTTCTCAGTTCGTCAAGCCGAGTCTCGTATTAATCTTATGCTTGGTGTTCACTCGTGACAAAACCTTCCTAATCGTCTTGCACCGTCTAAAATTCAAAAGGTTATCAGCTAGAATTCTAAATTGATGGTCTTATTTACTTTGTCAAGAAAAACCATCAAATCATGAATCATGGAATCGAAACAAACTTAAGCGTAGTAAAACATCATAGTCAAAACTTATTGAATTTAAACGCTTCCAAGAATTCACTTGCAAACGTGGAAGGCAATCCAAGTCCTCATATCCTTGAAATTAGTCTACTCGTGATTAAATTTCGGGACGAAATTTCTGAAAGTAAGGGAGACTGTAACATCCGCTATTTTTCCAAGTTAAAACCCAATTTTTAAGTTCTATTATAAAATTATTATAATAATTGTAATGAGTCGAATGTATTAAATTGCCATTTTATATTGTGAATTATTCATTTATTAATTATCAAAATAACTTGTAATAATTCATGCTTTTTTTTCTCATAAAGTTATAAAACAAATAAAGATTTATGAGTAAATATAAATTTTAATTATTGATAATAATAATCAAATTATAAAACTTACAAGTTTATAAATGTTATAAAATTTAACAAGTAATTAATTGGTTTATTATTCAAATGAGTGTATAAAGTCTAGGGTGAATGTGTAATTTTTAAAACTAAATTTAAAAGCTTTTACATAAAATAATAAAACTAATAAACTACAGTGTCACGCCCTCAATTTCCACAAACGGGGTTTTAAGTTAGGCGTGTGACATACCAGCATTTCAGACACGGTCATATCAAACGACAATATATGAGTTAAAAAGAACGTTTGACTTAAATCAGAGTAACGTAAAAGAAATGAATAACAGTGCGGAAGCGAATAAACGAAATGTAAACAATACTGAAAGTCTAAAATGCTAAGTCAAAACAATGTCTAATGCAAAATAATGGATCTGATGAATGCATGTCCCGAGTGCGTTCCTTAATCGTGCATCATGAGATTAAGCGTTCCTGTTACTGAGAAAAACATGCTAAAGTGTGTCAACATAAAGTTGGTGAGTTTACAGGTTTATCACAAATAAAAATGTTTGTAACTGTTCGAATGGTATAGTAATTAAAGCATATCGATAGGTAGCTAGCCTATAAACAAGTTACTTAGCGTTTCGAACGAAGCTGACTGTTTGTATGTTCGTATGTTTGTTGCCTTCCCGTCACGTCTCACCAGACAATGACAAATGTTAGGTCAATAATGCACCCGTTTGACCTCCAATCAAGCTAGCGCGACTAGCCCGGGCAGGGTTTGTCAAACCCAGTAGTACTACTCAGAATTACCTCGCTACACATTACTAACGGTTCAAGAATGTGAGGACTTTTAAGTATGTTTGCACTAACGTAACAGGCGATATCAATAATACAAAAAACCATTTATAAAATAGTTTACATGTTTCTCCCCCCGAAAGGAAAGAAAGTAAAATAGGGGCCGTGAAGACTCACCTTGAATGCTCAGCAAATGAAAGAGTGGTCGCACAACGATAAAGGTTTCGGTTAACCTGAATTTCATTTAATATGAATATATTTAATGTTAGTTATTATTTATGAGCGTAAGCGTCGTACGGTTTCGTATTCGCATCTCGGTTACGGTTTTGACTGTAGACTTCCCGTTCGTATACAAGCACATGCGAAACTGATATATGTACATACTGTAAGGCCCCGCTCCGGGCGCCTTACGGTTGGTGGTTATCGCACGTAAAACATACATAATGTATATAATCATAAAATAACGCAGCGGAATTATAAAATATACATTCTCATTCATTCATAAAAGTCATTAATCATTGAATGATTACAAAATACAGTTCAAAAATATAAAAATTATATTTTTATACTAAAGAATATTCTTAGGTAATTCCGTACATCGGAACCTTACGGAACACTCTTGACACTCTCATGCAGCATACTTTGTTGCATGTACTATGCACACGCACTTCCAGTGCGTGGCAGCATATTCAAAATTAAAGGAGATTTCTAAGTAATCCCTTTTATGGGAATCCTCAAGAAATCTCGTAATGGCATGCAACGTGATGAGTTGCGTGCGTTATGGGCCCGCAACGCATGACGTTGCAGCATTATCAAATGGAGAATGTCATCCCAAAAGAGCTGAGTAGCCGCCTCGTGCCATCCCCAGCAACGCTACCTGCCAACTGGAAACACATAAAAAGTCAGCGTTGCTGAGTGAGTTCTAGTTTATAATAAACATACTTGTTTATATTAAAACCGTTCTTCTTTACACGTGACCATACATCGTACATACATGTAGAAATATCTTTATTATCTCATTGGTTCATTCGTTCGTTCATCATACATCGTTATCTTTCACTTCTCGTTTAGGTCCTGTCAGGCTTTACCCACTTCATGGCACGCCGCGATGATTACTGTGGTCGAATGACAAGGACCCCGTTACATCTTTTCTTGCACATTGGATATCTTTTGTACCACTACCATCTGCTATACCCGAACGTTATTAGCTACCGGGCCGAAGTCATTAAATGAACAGCAAAACGTATGCCACGGTACTAGAGGTAAGCGGTAGGGATACCATACATATGGTCAATCACTAAGAAGGACCCGTTAAACTTATCCAATGTTTGCAAGTCATCTTTCGTTAATTCGTTTGTTAATGCATGTATTCATCATCTATTATCATTCGTTCATTCATTAATACATGCATTCGTCATCGTGTTCCCCTTTCATTATCTTTCACTTTACGTTACATAATACTTCATTCGTTCGTTCATTAATACGTAAAGCCATAGAAAGATATTCATACATTATTATAAGGAAACAACACATCATACATACATCATCATACATAGCATCATACGTACATCGTCATACATAACATCATACATACATAGCCCACATCATCAATCATCACTAGGCACTTACTCCCGTATCCTTCCCGAATCCGGGACTTACTATGCGTCATCTTGGTGCAGTAGCACTAACTGTCCCTCCAAGACCGTGGGGACTCATACTAGGACCTTATATAACGTGCCGAGTCCACAACCATACCTTAGACGTATAACACAACATTATACCCCAATGGGCCATACATACATACGTCAGTAAACAAGTTTATATGTGTTCCAGCCCCAAAAATCATTTGAAATCAGTAAATGAGGGGTCCTAGAACTCACCTGTGCTTGACAAGCAGCTTCTCAATCAAGCCTTAAAGTCGCGGGTCACACTACACTGCCTGCAGATAAGTTAACACTCAAAAGAGTTAATTTCTGCCTAATTCGCTACTAAGTTCGCAGGTAGTTTTGCCCGTAAATTCGCCAGCAGTTTCGCTGGGCAAATTGGCAGTTTCGCTGCTAGTTTCGCCGGGCAGCATTTCTGCCAGTTTCGCTGGACAGATTCGCTACCTCGAGCGCCCAACTTTCGTTGGAATCCCTAGTTTCGCAATATCTAGGTCAACTTGGGCATTGGCATAGTCGTCAGCGAAACTATAGTTTCGCTCAGGCGAATATGTAGTTTCGCTGCAGCGAAACTGTAACTTCGCTGTAAATCCTTCCAGTTTCGCTGGACGAACTTACAGTTTCGCTGGTCGAGACCTTAAATTCGCAGAACGAGCTGAAATTTACGAATCAGCTCGTTTTAGCCCAAAAATCCAATCCTTTCACCCACACCCTTGGATTATCATCCAGGAAGCTATATCTAGGCTCATTACACGTTTACTTACCCTAAAACGTGTGTTTTGGGGCGATTTTTGCCACTTTAAAACCTCAAAAACCCACACTCGGGTTTTTCACCAATGTGGCAATTTAGATACGTTTCTTACCTTGATTCTTGTAGTTTAGGAGTCCACAAACACCAGCCTTCGATTCTTGATCACCCGAGCTCCAATCCGGCACTTCACTCTCTACACTTTCTCTCTCTAGAATGGACGTTTGAGTGAAAATGAGAGTTACTCAGCTGATCCATCTATTTATATGCCAGGCGTTCCCGGGACCCCAAACTCGTTAAACTCGTGACCCGGAGGGTTAACTCGGTGTAATACCCGCAACCATTTTATATTTATTAATGGTTTTTTTTCATCCGAGCCCATCACTATCACTTGACATCGATTAGAAAATTTCCGGGTGTTACACATACCACACCACACACACCTATACCCATGTATATTAAACATTATAACCCACATATATATATTATATACTATACACCCACTTACAATATATACATCATGCACACATAACATCACATGTTCATGGTACACACACAAACCAACACAATCACTTCCCCTTCACGTGTGTCATCTACATACACACACTGCCAAAAACAAACTCATTCACACTCATTAAATAACACACAACAATAATAACTAAATATATATCATTATATATATATACCCATGCATATGCATACTTACGGATGCATGTACATGCATGCCAAAGAGCAACTCAAGGAACTCCCATGCGCCTAGGGAATGTTCCCTGCGTGGACTCACACCCAAAACCACATATAGTCATACAAACACACAAGGCATGCATCAGAATACAACATAATTACACACACACACCTAAGCCCTTAACACACCCTCATGCGCCCACTTTACTCCATGCGCCTAAGAAGACATGTTCCTGTACACACCATGCACATATCCACACATATTCCATAAACAAAACTCGTTCACATCTATTAAATAAACACACAACACACACACAAATCATCATGCACACACATACACTCATACACCATCACGATTTACACCGAAAAAACACATATAGTCGGTCGCACAACACCCACCTGTATACGTATACACGCACAAACACATACACCCACTCAAACACGATTAAGCACCTTATACGATGATCAACATACCACCCACGTACCCCTACCATTATAGCAACACACGCACACGCCCCATTGCATATATATACATATATTACTAACACTTAGATACATGTAAATATGAAGTCACGAACCGACCGAAAACCACAACACACCACAGCCTGCAAACCCTCTTTACAGGACTAACCGGGACAACAACAGAATCAGATTGAAAACCGTAATCGCGAACTAGTAACCGAGGCGAACCGTACTGATACGAATGCGAAACATAACGGGAAGAGAAAACATACCGCCTGGGTTGTCTCGGCCGACGCTCCTGGTTACCGGTGGTCTGCGACACTAGCGAGCATAAAGCTGCCGAGGGTAAGAAGAAGGAAGTTGTCGTCAATGGTTACTAGGGTTGAGAGGGTTTGCGGTTGCAGGTGATGCGAGTATAAGGGAAACCGTGGGTGGGGATTGGTTTATATTATGGGATCAAGTTTGACCATTGTCACTTTTGGTCCCTTTGATTATTTATCTTGCCTTTTAGGTTAATTAAGTTTTGTTAGTTTTGGTTAGTTTTAGGTTAGGTTAAACTAACTATCATAATATTGGTAGAAGTAATAATAGCAAGTATTATTTATATTCATTAAAATTTGATTTAATAATACCAAATGATGTAAGGAATTTAGGTAAAAGAAACGACGTTAACCAGAAAATACAGGGTGTCACATCATCCCCTTGTTGAAGAAATTTTCGTCCCGAAAATTAGAATGATAGGTTCAGTCAAATGCATGAGATTCAGTTAGGTTTGGTGGTTTGTAACCTGTCAGACTTTGTAATGTTTTGACAGAGTTGTGACATCATCCCCTTGTTGAAGGGAATTTTGTCTCGAAATTGAAAGGAAAAGGTATCCGAGAATGAATACCTTAAGAAGTAGGTGTCTGATCGTTGAACAGTTGTGGGTACTTCTTCTTCATCTGATGTGCGCGTTCCCAGGTAAACTCTAGTCCACGCTTTTAGTTCCAATGAACTTTGACGATAGGGATATGACTATGTTTGAGCATCTGACCTCTCGGTCCATAACTTCCACCGGTTCCTCGATGAAACGTAGTTGTTCGTCCACATGTATCTCGTATAACGGAACGACGAGAGTCTCATCTGCAAGGCATTTCCTCAGGTTCGAAACATGGAACATATCATGTACTCCACTGAGTTCTTCAGGTAGGTTCAGCTGATAGGCTACGGGGCCAACCATTTGACAATCTCAAACGGTCCACGTATCTAGGGTTTAGCTTTCCACATTTCCCGAAACGAATGACACCCTTCCAAGGTGACACTTTCAAAAGTACTTTGTCACCAATTTGAAATTCCAATGGTCGGTGAAGTTTATCAGCATAACTCTTCTGTGGGTCACGTGCTGCCGCCATTCGGTTACAGATTTGCACGATCTTCTCAATTGTCTCGTGCACAAGTTCAGGACCGGTAAGTTGGCTCTCCCCAACTTCCGCCTAACAAATAGGCGATCGGAACTTACGCCCATACAGTGCCTCAAATGGAGCAGCTTTGATCGACGTGTGATAGCTATTATTGTATGAAAACTCAACTAACGGTAAGTGAGTTTCCCAACTGCTGCCGAAATCAATCACGCAAGCGCGCAACATGTCTTCCAAGGTCTGGATCGTACGCTCACTCTGGCCATCAGTTTGAGGATGATATGTCGTACTCATGTCTAGCCGTGTACCCAATGCTCGTTGTAATGATTGCCAGAAATGTGAAGTGAATCGAGCGTCACGATCAGAGATAATGGAAATTGGCACACCGTGCCTAGAGACTATTTCCCTAGGTAAACACGTGTTAACTTCTCCATTCTATCAATCTCTCTGATTGTAAGAAGTGTGCGGATTTCATCAAACGATCTACAATTACCTAAATGGTATTGCATCCATTGGGAGTCCGAGGCAGTTTCGTGATAAAGTCCATAGATATCTGCTCCACTTCCATACTGAAATTTCTGGTTGTTGAAGTAAACCAGATGGTCGTTGATACTCCACCTTAACTTTAGAACAGGTTAAGCATCTGCTTACGTATGCGGTAATATTAGCTTTCATGTTTGGCCACCAGTAAAGAACCTTCAGATCGTGATACATCTTGTCTGAACCCGAATGAATAGAATACTGTGACTTGTGAGCTTCGTCCATTACCAGCTCTCGTAGGTCTCCATACAAAGGAACCCATATTCGGTCCATGAAGTATCAGATTCCGTCAGATTTGGTTTCCAGTTGCTTCTCCATGCCTCGTAGTGCTTCGACTTTCAGGTTCTCGTCTTTCAATGCCTAAAGTTGAGCATTACGTATCTGATTGGGTAATCCGGTGTGAATAGTGAGTTGTAATACTCGAACTTGCTTTGGCTTAGGTGTCTCCTTTCGACTTAAGGCATCTGCTACTACATTAGCCTTGCACGGATGATACTTGATCGCACAATTATCGTTTAACAACTCGACCCATTGACGTTGTCTCATATTCAATTCCTTCTATCAAAGATATGCTGAAGACTCTTATGATCGGTATAAATGGTGCACTTGGTACCGTACAAGTAATGTCTTCATATCTTGAGAGCAAACACAACAGCTCCCAACTCTATGTCATGTGTCGTGTAGTTTTTCTCGTGGACCTTCAGCTGTCGGGAAGCGTATGCGATCACCTTCTCGCGTTGCATTAGCACACAACCGAGACCCTGAAAAAAGCATCGCAATACACCATAAAATCTTCGGTTCCCTTGGGTAAAGACAATATCGGTGCCGTGCAGAGTTTCTGTTTTAAGAACTGGAATGCTCATTCTTGCTTGTCACCCCAACTGTACGCAGTGCCTTTTTGAGTCAACGTTGTAAGCGGTTGAACGATCTTCGAAAACCCTTCGATAAATCGTCGGTAATATCCAGCCAATCCAAGAAATTATCTTACCTCCGTCGGAGTCTTTGGCATAGCCCAGTTCTTGATAGCTTCTATCTTTGCTGGATCAACATGGATGCCTTTCTCGTTGACTACATGACCCAGAAATTGGACTTCTCGAATCCAGAAGTCACACTTTGAAAATTTTGCGTATAATTGTTCTTGTTTAAGTAGTTCCAAGATCAGCCGAAGGTGTTCCTCGTGTTCCTCCTTGTTCCTTGAATAAATCAGAATGTCATCGATGAAGACGATAACAAACTTGTCCAGGTAGGGTTTGCACACTCGGTTCATAAGATCCATGAAAACCGCTGGTGCATTAGTCAAACCAAATGGCATTACCAAAACTCATAGTGACCGTACCGAGTTCTCAATGCCGTCTTTGATATGTCCTCCTCTCGGACTCTCTGTTGATGATATTCTGATCTTAAATCTATCTTCGAATAAAAGCTTGATCCTTGAAGTTGGTCAAACAGATCGCCGATGCGAGGTAGAGGATAACGGTTCTTAACCGTCACTTTGTTCAGCTCACGATAATCAATACACATGCGAAAAGTACCATCCTTTTTCTTGACAAAGGACTGGGGCTCCCACGGTGATGAGCTAGGTCTAATGAATCCTTTATCCAAGAGCTCTTGTAGTTGCGTAGACAGTTCTTGCAGTTCCTTTGGTGCTAGTCGATATGGTGCTCTAGCTATCGGTGCGGCTCCGGGCGTCAAATCAATCTGGAACTCGACTTGACGATGCGGTGGAAGACCAGGTAAGTCTTCAGGGAACACTTCAGGAAAATCACGAACAATAGGGATATCCTCGATCTTCTTTTCTTCAGGGGTCTTCTCGTGATCATAGCTAAGATAGCGGTATGGCCTTTGCGTAAGCACTTCTGGGCTTTCATATACGAAATGATGCTAGAAACGACACCACTTTTCTCACCCTGAACAGATAAGACTTCACCACTAGGGAGTCGCACACGAACGATTTCTCGTGACAGAAAATTTCGGCTTGGTTCTTAGATAACCAATCCATGCCAACGACTACGTCAAAACTACCAAGTGTAATAGGCATAAGGTCTATCTCAAATTTGTGTCTTGATAGCTCTAATTTACATCCTCTAAGAATATGAGTTGCCTCGATCATTTTACCATCAGCTAGTTCTACCGTATAACTAGGGTCCATTTCAGTCAAAGTTACATCTAAAAGTTTGCTACACTTAGTAGATATAAAACTCTTATCAGCGCCGGTATCGAATAACACAGAAGCAAAACAATCGTTCAGAGGAAACATACCAGTAACCACGTTTTGATCGTTTCTTGCCTCGCCAGAACCAATCATGAAAGCTCGACCTTTGGCGCCATTTCCATTGTTGTTGTTCCCCTTATTGCCCCTGTTGCCATTCTTCAGTTGTGGGCAATCCTTCCGGTAATGGCCCTCTTTACCACACTCAAAACAGCCTCTAGTTGCTTCGCCCTGTCGTTGTTACTGAGGTTGTTGCCTGGTCATGAGTTCACCTTTGCAGTCTTTAGCAGCATGACCCATCTTTCCACACCTTTGACAACAGAATCGATCACACTGGCCATGATGATGAAAGTTGCACTTGTTGCACTTTGGATACTTGCCGCATAACTGCTCGATCCCTGACCATTATTGTTGTTGTTGCTGTTCTGATTGTTGTGGTGAAGCTTCTTGATGAATCAAACCTTCTGGCTTGCTGTTGTTGGTTGTTGTTGGAGTGTGAGGACTTGCTAGTAGTACTATCCCACTTTCGCTTATTTTCAGATGAACCAATGTAGTGCCACGTTTAGGTAAGGTACCCTGTGCCACTGCCTGATCAGTGAGCTTGTGAGCTAGTCGGATAGCCTGCTGAATAGTGACAGGATCAACAGCCATAACACTAGCTTGGATTTGAGGAGCTAGACCATCAATGTGCTTCTCAATCCGCCAACTCGTGTGAATGAGTCGTATATTCCTCAATGTCTGAACCAACCATCTGAAGATTCCAAAACTTTGTTTCTAGTTTTCTGGACTTTGTTTCTAGGGCAATACTCTTCTTTCATCAGAATCTTGAAATCATCCCAAGGCATACCGTTAGCAGCATCAAGTCCTAAGGTCTGGACCTGTGAGTTCCACCATGTCAAAGTTGGTCCTTCCAGTGTGCCAGAGGCGTACTTGACACGACTTCCAGCAGGACAGTTGCACATGGCGAACACTGACTCGAGCTTCTCCAGCCAGCGAAGTAGTGTGATAGCACCCTCAGAACCACTGAAAGAGTTAGGCTTACAGTCCATAAACATCTTGAAGGTACAGATAGTCGGACCCGAATCAAAAGGACATATAATGTTTAAGAATCAATATGTGTTATCGTAGGGAAAACTAACATGTTTGTTGATTCTAGGTTACCTCCTTGATTCAGATTCTGGTTGTTCTGGTTCTGATTGCGGGTCTGTTCATAGGCTGCAAGCGCATCAGCTACACGCTCATTGATGATGGCATCCAATTCAGCTGAGTCATGTTGATGTTTCCTCGTCCACTCGGGCGTCCAGGTCTTCTTCCAGACATGATTCTTCAATTCACAATACATAATAGCCACTAATCGAATAATAGTTATTGATAAAAATAAATTATAGGAAACACAACGTATTTAAATCAATAATCATAATTCAATATATCTATGTGTTGGATGGAAATTAATCCGGCGATCTGAGTTAGCGTATTCCCCTTTGAAGCTCTAAGTGTCCACATATCTAAGTCCGATTCTCTGATAGACCTCAAATCCCTTGGTTCTCCCATGTTTACTGTTCAGACTAGTGAAGATGATATGTCATGTTGGAAGTAGAAACAAGTACAATAGAGTTGGAAAAGTAATGTGCGTTGTTCTCCTTGTTCGTCATCGTTAGGTTTGTCGTGTGTGTTAGAAAAGTTTTCCGTGTTCCGAAGTGGTAGTGTTAGTTCAAGTTGGTCTTGCTTCAACTCCGAGAATGAAGAAACAAATGTAGATGCTGGAAGCAAGCGAGCGGGACCCTCCGCCCCTCTGTTAGTCGAGGATGATACAGGTGACATGGATAGTGTGGATAATATTATGATCGTTCAGCAATGTAATGTTAGTATGTCGGGGGAATGTTCGTATAACAGTTACAATCATGTATAGTGTCTGTGCAATACTAGTGTTGTGTCTAAGGCTATAGTCTAGATGCAAATGCAATCCTAGTTCTCTATAACCAGTGGCTCTGATACCAATTTGTCACACCCTTAATTTCCACAAACAGGGTTTTACCGTTAGGCGTGTGACATACCAGGATCTCAGACACGGTCATATCAAACGACAATATATGAGTTTAAAATAAACGTTTGACTTAAATCAGAGTAACGTAAAAGAAATGAATAACAGTGCGGAAGCGAATAAACGAAATGTAAACAATACTGAAAGTCTGAAATGCTAAGTCAAAACAACGTCTAATGCAAAATAAATGGATCTGACGAATGCATGTACTGAGTGCGTTCCTTAATCGTGCATCATGAGATTAAGCGTAGTAAAACATCATAGTCAAAACTTATTGAATTTAAACGCTTCCAAGAATTCACTTGCAAACGTGGAAGGCAATCCAAGTCTCCTCATATCCTTGAAATAGTCTACTCGTGATTAAATTTCGAGACGAAATTTCTGAAAGTAGGGAGACTGTAACATCCGCTATTTTTCCAAGTTAAAACCCAATTTTTAAGTTCTATTATAAAATTATTATAATAATTGTAATGAGTCAAATGTATTAAATTTGGAATTTTATATTGTGAATTATTCATTTATTAATTGTCGAAATAACTTGTAATAATTCATGTTTTTTTTCTCATAAAGTTATAAAACAAAAAAAGATTTATGAGTAAATATAAATTTTAATTATTGATAATAAATAATCAATTATAAAACTTACAAGTTTTATAAATGTTATAAAATTTAACAACTAATAATTTGGTTTATTATTCAAATGAGTGTTATAAAGTCTAGGGTTGAATGTGTAATTTTTAAAACTAAATTTAAAAGATTTTACATAAAATAATAACACTCAAAACTACAGTGTCACACCCTCAATTTTCACAAACGAGGTTTTACGTTAGGCGTGTGACATAACAGGATCTCAGACACGGTCATATCAAACGACAATATATGAGTTTAAAAATAAACGTTTGACTTAAATCAGAGTAACGTAAAAGAAATGAATAACAATACGGAAGCGAATAAACGAAATGTAAACAATACTGAAGTCTGAAATGCTAAGTCAAAACAATGTCTAATGCAAAATAAATGGATCTGATGATGCATGTCCTGAGTGCGTTCCTTAATCGTGCATCATGAGATTAAGCGTTCCTGTTACTGAGAAAAACATGCTAAAATGTGTCAACATAAAGTTGGTGAGTTCACAGGTTTTATCATAGATAAAAAATGTTTGTAACTGTTCGAATGGTATAGTAATTAAAGCATATCGATAGGTAGCTAGCCTATAAACAAGTACTTAGCGTTTCGAACCGAAGCTGACTGTTTGTATGTTCGTATGTTTGTTGCCTTCCCGTCACGTCTCACCAGACAATGACAAATGTTAGGTCAATAATGCACCCGTTTGACCTCCAATCAAGCTAGCGCGACTAGCCCGGGCAGGGTTTGTCAAACCCAGTAGTACTACTCAGAATTACCTCGCTACACATTACTAACGGTTCAAGAGTGTAAGGACTTTAAGTATGTTTGCACTAACGTAACAGGCGATATCAATAATACAAAAAACCATTTATAAAATATGTTTGCATGTTTTCTCCCCCAAAAAGGAAAGAAAGTAAAATAGGGGCCGTGAAGTCTCACCTTGAATGCTCAGCAAATGAAAGAGTGATCGCACAACGATAAAGGTTTCGGTTAACCTGAATTTCATTTAATATGAATATATTTAATGTAGTTATTATTTATGAGCGTAAGCGTCGTACGGTTTCGTATTCGCGTTTCGGTTACGGTTTCGACTGTAGACTTCTCGTTCGTATACAAGCACATGCAAAACTGATATATGTACATACCACACCATACACACCTATACCCATGTATATTAAACATTATAACCCACATATATATATTATATACTATACACCCACTTACAATATATACATCATGCACACATAACATCACATGTTCATGGTACACACACACACCAACACAATCACTTCCCCTTCACGTGTGTCATCTACATAAACACACTGCCAAAAAAAACTCATTCACACTCATTAAATAAACACACAACAATAATAACTAAATATATATCATTATATATATATACCATGCATATGCATACTTACGGATGCATGTACATGCATGCCAAATAGCAACTCATGGAACTCCCATGCGCCTAGGGAATGTTCCCTGCGTGGACTCACACCCAAAACACACATATAGTCACACAAACACACAAGGCATGCATGAGAATACAACATAATTAACACACACACATTCGGACGCATGGGCGCATTATGTGCCCATGCGCCTAAGCCCTTAACACACCCTCATGCGCCCACTTTACTCCATGCGCCTAAGAAGACATGTTCCTGTACACACCTTGCACATATCCACACATATTCCATAAACAAAACTCGTTCACATCTATTAAATAAAACACAACAACACACATAAATCATCACGCACACACATACACTCATACACCATCACGATTTACACCGAAAAACACACATAGTCGGTCGCACAACACCCACCTGTATACGTATACACGCACGAACACATACACCCACTCAAACACGATTAGCACCCTCATACGATGATCAACATACCACCCATGTACCCCTACAGCAACACACGCACACGCCCCATTGCATATATATACATACATTCCTAACACTTAGATACATGTAAATATGAAGTCACGAACCGACCGAAAACCACAACACACCATAGCTTGCAAACCCTCTTTACAGGACTACCGGGACAACAACAAAATCAGATCGAAAACCATAATCGCGAACTAGTAACCGAGACGAACCGTACCGATACGAATGCGAAACATAACGGAAAGAGAAACATACCACCTGGAGTTGTCTCGGCCGACGCTCCTGGTTGCCGGTGGTCTGCGACACTAGCGAGCACAAAGCTGCCGAGGGTGAGAAGAAGGAAGCTGCCGTCAATGGGTTACTAGGGTTGAAAGGGTATGCGGTTGCAGGTGATGCGAGTATAAGGGAAACCGGGTGGGGTGATTTATATTATGGGATCAAGTTTGACGATTGTCACTTTTGGTCCCTTTGATTAATTTATCTTGCCTTTAGGTTAATTAAGTTTTGTTAGTTTTGGTTAGTTTAGGTTAGGTTAAACTAACTAATCATAATATTGGTAGAAGTAATAAAATAGCAAGTATTATTTACATTCATTAAAATTTGATTTAATAATACCAAATGATGTAAGGAATTTAGGTAAAAGAAACGACGTTAACCTGAATATACAGGGTGTCACATACAGGGACCATTAGTGTAAATTAGTAAAAACCAAACCCCCACCCCTTTTCACCCCCGATTTTCCGGCGAGGGGTCCGGCCACTCGGCCGCGACTCCGGTAAGGCCAAAACCGCCCCAATAATGCACGATTTGACTCCAAACCGGTCCCAAACGATTCGTGAACTCGACTCGAACTCAGTTAAGAGCTTAAATGGGTTTAAACATTTGGTTACGAGGGCATTCAAATCGAGTAACCGGTGAGTTAAATCATAGAGTCGTTTGGTCATTAAACTCCAATAATAATCAAATTAAATGAACATAAACGATCTTCTATCTATTCCTAAACGTTTACAACCTCCAATTTTTCCTGAAAACACACAACATAGAGATTCAATCACCAAGAATATTACGACCTGCAAACCTACTCGAACAACATCATCTCGACATCAAGAGCTGGAATTGATAGAGGGTTTTCAACCATCGAGTCCAATAGGAGCTTCCTGTGCAACGAATTTGGATATCATCAACATTTGCAACACGAACACTACGTCATTTTGGCCGCGACCTTTCTTCAATCCATAACATCGAATTCAAACAACTTACGGGTAATTAAACATACTCATACATTTGGTTTTACATAAGGAATCTAAGCACTATGTTTAATTTGGTTAACAACATCAAATTGATGTTCAATTTGGCTCAAATCGAATCTAGGTTCATGTGTTTTGGGGAATTCTTTGTAACCGTGTTTTTATAATTTAAAAGCTAGTTCATATCGCAGCTAAGGCCTTTGGCTTACTGGTATGTGTGTGGGAGTGTGGGTTTGAGGTCCCGGGTTCGAACCCAGGGACCCTCAAACCGTTTTATTTAATGTTTTTGAATATTTTTGGGCTTTAAAAAATATAAGAAAATTTCTAAAAATTATAAAAATCAGTTTTACAAACTTTGTTTATTTTAAAAATTATCTAATTATTTTTTGAAAATTTATTTCTTTAAAAACCCTATTTATTTTATTTTTAAAGTATTATTTACAAATGTTATAAATAGTTAACTTTATGGACTTTAAATAATAATTTGAATCACTAAATTATTAGTGGACATTATATTATCTTTAATTATGGATTAATCATATATATATATATATATATTTAATTTCACAAATTATTTCCAAGAGTTATTCTAGGTTATTTCTTATAAATGTACTTTAACTAATATTTTACATTAACAAATTATTATTGGTAAATACGTTATTGTAATCAATGTTAAATAATATTTATCTCAAAAGATTACAAAGATTTGTTTACATAATATTTAAACCTTATCAATCATTGTACCTAATTTCTTCTCGATAATAAAACTTAAATGGTATAATTCTTTTCAATGAATCAAAATATAAAGTTAATTACTTGTCAAAAACCCCACAATCCTATAGAAACCCTAGTTCTTGTTAGAACGTTGACCTTATCATTAAACTTTAACCTTGTAAATGTATATATATATTTAGGGCCTTATGACGATTCATATTGGAACGAAGTTTATTATTCTTACTAGTCTTCATTACATACTTATTTGACAAATGAGTTTCCTTGCCCTTTTTTTACTTTATTTCACACCGTTTTGGGTGAAACATGTTAATCTTATCACATACACTTGTAAACGTTTAAATCTTGTAAAGCACTTGTAATTCATACTTTTATTGGTCATGGTTATTTGTGTTATTGTAAGTCTTATATGAGATACATATTTTGTTTACAATCATAACTATTGCTAGCCTAGTGACGTCTTAGATCTTTGGGCCTGACAAGCCTATTTGGTGCTAAAGCCGAGGTATTGCCGGCTCCTGATGACGTATGCTTGTTCATCATGGAACCAAATACACTTAGCCAATCTTATATACTTGTAATCAAGTCGAGGTTTGGTTGTAACGATATGTGTTCTATAACCTTACTAACTTATAACCTATGACATGAATTGCTACCTGTAATCTTATTATATTATGTATGAAAACCTGGGAAACTCACCAACTATTTCAGTTGACCTTTTATTTTTATTATGTTTCAGGTAATCCTCAAGTTTAAAGTGAACTTTTGAAGCTTGCAATAATCTAGGACTTGTACCTAGTTAATGAAATAAAAGATTACATTTTGTTATGTTATGTTTGAATTTATTTCATGTTTGAGACTTATGTTTGTAATTTCTTTCAAAACTTATAATTTGAATATTTACATTTAAATATAGCGTTATGTCGCATCCCCGCTTATAGCGGAAACACGAGGATGCGACGGACGGGATCGTCATAACACTTGGTTTGTTTACAGAGACATAATACATGCAAAATCCTCGTGTTATGACGTCGCCCGACACAATGGTGACTTGTGTCGTGGTTAGTCAGTTCCACGACTATCATAGTCTTATTGATTCTAAATCCAAAATACACAGAGTTCACAATGAAAACAAATGATATACAATCACTAATGCAAATCTATTGAAATCCTAAGGGTCTCTGCTAAGGCATCAGTTCTAGCTATCCTCTTTGATTATGATCACCTGAAACGATATGCTCAAAAATGTCAACATATAATGTTGGTGAGTTCCGCAGGTTTAAATTGAAAACATGTAGTTGATGCTGTATAGAATTTGATGTGGAATCATACTGTTATAAGCAAAACCACATACATGTGTTTTAGACAACCAAACCTAATGACGTTATGCATATAAATTAGACGGAATATATTCACCCATGGCCTGATTGCTGGCAGCTGTGTTGGTAACCCACAAGTTAACCAATCGTCGATGGGTGGGGGTGTCAACCCAGTAGTACTACCAATACCTAACCGCGGGTTCCCAAACCGGGAATTAATGGTTGTAAGATGATCCATAGAATAACACCATGTATGTATGCAAAACAGTATCACGTTGATTCCAAGTATGAAAATTGTATGTAAGATTGTACAGCATTGAAAACGGGTGAGCATACTTTTCCCCCATTGATTGAAAACATTGAAAACTTGTATAAGCATAAAAAGGGGCCACGAAACTCACATTGAATTGATGTATGAACAAAAGCTTCACAGAATAAGGCACTGCACGATCAAACACGTTCAACACCTATTATTGATCGTAATTAAGTCTTTAAAATCTATCCGATTGCGATAGATATATTTGGTCGGATTCGGGTTTGACGCACACGATTAAATATATATATATTAAGTTTGAGTATAAATTTAGTGATTTATATAAACATTTTAATTATTAAAGTATATTTTATAACTTATAGTTATTTTTGTAAATATTTCGTGAAATTGTAAGATATATAATTCTATGATTCTCGTGATTATTTCATAATTAAACACGACTTTGAGTCCATTTTATTAAAATTGATTATTTATTATATTTATAAATAATATTTTATAAATATTTTTAAGGTTTTTAAACAAATAAATTTACAGAAAATCATTTTGTAACATTTAAAATAAGGGAAGTTTATAAAATTTATTTTTAAAATTTTAAGAATTTTTTTGTATTTTATTGAGGCTTAAAAGCCTTAAAAAAATAGTTGTAGGTAGCCGGGTTCGAACCTGGGACCTCCAACTCACAAACACACCCGCGTACCAATGAACCAAAGGCCTCAGCCGTGGTGGTACTCGGTTCCAATAGCTTTTAAACCGTGTTCCCCTATTTCCCCCAAATTCATATAAGCCCTAATTCGAATTTGATCCAATTGAACCTGAATCCGAGACTGTTATCAGTTGTATTCATGAGGCTTTTGATCCCCATGTAATAACAAGTTATTGGTATGTTTAATTACCTCAATCGATTCATGATGATGCTCAGATTACACGATGAACAAGCCGCGACAGGGGAATTGGTTCGAGGTGCTAGAGAGGATAATAATGTAATTAAACTTGTGTGAAGCTTCTGAGAATGATCACTACCAAAAGCTCCTTATCAATTTTAATTTATATGGGTTGGAGATCGGATTTCGACAAGGTTGCAGGTCCGAACTAGAGAAGAATCGAATTGCTTTGTTTGTGTGTTTCCTGGTGCAATTGGAAGTGGTAGTAGTTAGGCACATTTATAGGATCGTTTAGGTGAAGTTAATTGCATTATTATAAACGTTTGGTGCGATTCATGATGTGTAAAGCAGCCAAAAGTAAAGTAGTGGGTTTAGATCGATCGCACTCAGTTTTTTTCAATTATTGTAGGGTATTGTGTTCGATTCTTTCACGTGGTTGTGTCGGGGTGTTTAATCGGGTCAAAACCAAGCGAATTTGGGTGTTGAGGTTTTGCCGGTGGCAGAAGCCGGTGACCGGAGAAACTGGTTTGGGGGGTTGGTTGTGTAAAATTCAATTTTACACATATGGTCCCTGCGGTTTTTCTGTTTTGTTTTATGTAAAACTTTGTTTTAAAGTTTCAAATTTGGCAATTTAACCCCCTGGACTTCATTATTATATTATTATTTATTATTACTATTATTATTATCATTATTATTATTATTAACAATATTATTTTTTGTAATTATTGAAATTAATAACGCATTAAACTTTAATTGTTAATAAAAATACGGGATGTTACAGTCTCCCCTGATTTAGGAAATTTCGTCCCGAAATTTTAATTACGAGGAGGCTGAAACGAAAAGATGAGGATACTGGGGTTTTATTTGGTCCTCACGTTCCCAGGTGAACTCTGGGCCACGTTTAGATTCCCAGCGGACTTTGACAATAGGTATCCGGCTTTGTTTCATTTGTATAGAATCTTTTACAAGATTCTTGACGTAATGTATGCCAATTTGAACTCTTCCAGAGAATCGCGAGACTCTCTTTGAGATTTGGCATATGGAACGTTAGAAAACGATGACGAGTTATCATGGTATGTTAGACTTATAATCACAACTTCCAGAATATAATTTCGTGGTAAGGTGAAGTCTAGAAATCATTAAAAGACCAGCAATGATAAGAAAGGTTATCCATTGGAATTTAAGAATCCCAAACGTCACCATATGAAACGACCTTAACGCATATCTTGTGAATATGTATTTCTCGTTTGACCAACCATCGGTCTAAGAATAATACGCTATGCGAAGATCTTGGAATGGGTTCATAATGATGGTTAAGAATACTATTAAAACAGAAAATGAATCAATTATTCAGAATAACGATTGATGTTTTAACGTCATACCACGGTATACGAATATTTGAAACAGATGCAGGTTAATTTCTCGACGTTGTGAGATAATGGGTCGAATTGAATTTTTAGTCAATCGGTCTATAATGCACCAATTGTCATCATAACAGCTAAGATAAGAGGCACTTAGTGAATGAAAAGTTAAACTGGAGATTCACGGAGGTTAGGTCTTGTCATATGTGAAGGTAAGACACTTGGACACATACCAAGTTACGTCTTTTCCTTTAGGCCAAACCCATGTCTTCAAGCTACGAAGGTTTATGAACCTTTATATCCACATCGCAATGAGGATAATAATGGGTCTTGTTGTTCAAATCCAAGATAGAATTTTAATGATTTTCAAGGTTAAGGATTCAAAAGCGAATCAAGAAGTGACGCAAACAATAGGAAAAGTATTTGTAAACATGTTTTGCAAGATAGCAATATCTAAGTAAGTTTACATACGCAGTTCAACAAACCATGAGTTTAGCTGAGAACATTTATATGACTAGAAAGTCATGTTCATAAGTTGATAATATCTTCAGCAGAGGGTTGTTTAGGAAGGCTACCATCGCACAATCACGTTTTGATGATAACTCAAAATGAAAGTCGATAGATAAGGAATAAATGTTTCCATATAGCTAGGTCAAAATATGAGGATAAAGGGAGAGAAATCGATTTAAGAATTTTAAGTGCTCCAAGCTTGGAATCAAAATCAACCTAATACGATCGGTCTCCTTTCAGGTTCAGAGATCATGCTTTGGCTTGATAGGTCGAATCACCAACATTGGTTCACCTTTCAAGTTACTTCATGCTTCTCGTTACTTGATTATAACCATGGTAAGTTGATGAATTGAGATTAGTCATCAAGGTATGGAATTCATGCCTATCTTGATAATAACAAGGAAACAATCGAAGGTTGACATTTGTCACCAAAATACGGGTTTCAATCCTATTTGGTAAGATCATGTCATTTGTGAAATGTAAGTTCCAATGAGAATAATTGAAGTCAATCCTCAAGATAAGGAAGTCACCCTAATCCAGAGGATGAAATTTCACAAAACTAACAAATGGAAAACCATTTATCGAAATAGAGATTCATCAAAGTAAGGGAATCTCCCCTGCTTTGATGAGATAGAATCATTTAGGAGATACGAGTGTTCTTAGTCATAGGTTGACTTGCAAACTCTTGCATTTCCCACGGTGCAAGCAGTATGAAGTTTGACTTAACGACGAAAGGAAATTAATATCAATTAGGAATTCGGAAAATTTCAAGTTACATCAGTGTAACAAAGGAAAAATCATGCTTACAAGCTTAAGATCGAAGTTCGAGATAGCAGAATTTGTTATCATGGTGTTCTAATCTTGAATAATTTAAATCAGGAAGACGAAATCAAGGACAAGAATGATTCGACATTACAATGAGATGTGAACATTCGATTCACAATCGAAGGGAATACATGGACTTCTCAAGATATGAGGTCAGCCATAACCTTATTGAAGACACGCGTACTTATAAGTGGGAACAAGGTTATAATTAGTTTATTCGATTATTGAGGTGAGTGACCACTTATAAAATATTCAATTAACAAAGTATCCCGAGATGTAAGAATTCCACCTACAGCATTGCATGTTCATAGTTATAGGACACATTCTTAAGAGGATCTGAGAACCATAAGTAACGGTTTAAAGTTTTGAAGACCATTCGGTGTTTAGAAAAGTGTTCTCAATGCTTTCGAACCACTGTAGTAATCCGGTAGCTCATTCGGTTCCACTGAACTTAGTGGGGTTGCAAGAATTGAAATGCTTGTAGGTACAAGCACGTGGAGGGTTAGGACAAACAGAGATTTGAGCAGGGTTCGCGCCTTGATTCAGATGAGTTAGGAGGGTTGGTATGACCGCAGCAACCTCACGTGCTACAATAGCAGTAATCTTACGGCCAGAGTTTCCAGATCGGGATCGGTTTTGACGAGTAGACATTTTGAAATATCATTAAGATATTTTATGAGAATTGGGCAATATGAGCTATACAACATGAAAACGACAATCGGGAATTTGGCATAATAATAATGAGATGTTCCGTGTGTAATCGTTTGATTCGTAAATCAAAGCGAGTACGTTGACTAACCAAAGTATTAAGTCAACCACATCTTTGTTGGAAACATGCGTACCTATAAGCAGATACTCATCCCGAGGTTCCCAGGTAAGGTAAACGGATCCATCGGTTGATTTGGATTTATATGAGTACCTTGCCTAGACAGAACACCTCGAGATACAGGCATCCCACTCTTCCAGCATTGCATGTATTCAGTGGTGAGGCACAGACTTTGACGAGGTTTTGAAAACCATGAATAACAATTTAAAGCTTATTTTGATAACCATTTGATTTAGGCACATAATGCCTTAGAATATGATTTAAGATTTGTGTATGTATAAGGTATACGAGGAATCACATAAGACATATAATCACATAATCAAGTTTAGTAACCCATGCTTCAGTCCATCAAGATCATCATGTAGCCCAGTTCAAACATATTCTTAGTATACCGGTGATGCTTATATATAGGGTTCCTCGCAGCGTTCCCACCACATCCACGATATACCTTGAATGACGCTTAAACTGGTTACATAACATCCCAATTTTCCTTAGCATCATCCCAAAGAATAACGTAATGTAAATTTAATAAGAGCCACCGCAACTACACTTATGTATAGGTGGTTTTACCAGTTATAAATAGCTACAGCCAAACCTATACATCGGTTCCACACGGGAATTGATGGCTGTAAAGAAAACATTCCCAAAGTGTAAATAGTTTAATGTGACGTAGCAAGATCCACAAAGCGCATACGTATAGTTTATATGACGTAGCAAGATCCACAAAACGCATACGTATAGTTTATATGACATAGCAAGATCCACAAAGCGCATACGTATAGGTTACAATCAAACCAATCCTTAGGTCCCATTACCGGAACTAATGGTTGTAATGGATGCTCGGCAAAGAAGAACCACAAAGTAGACCCACAAAGAAGAAGCACACCGCCGAGAGCATCCAAGATCAATAGCATTTACAAGTATCATCAAACAACACTTAGCATCAAGTATTAGCACATAATAGAGTATAGCCACCTAGTACATATAAGGTAGTAACATAGCATAGAGTTAAGAGTCATAATAGCATCATGCCTCAGACAATCAGGATCATCACGTAGCCCAGCTTAAACACATTCTTAGTATACCAAGGATGCTTATATATAGGGTTCCCCGCAGCGTTCCCACCACATCCGTGGTATACCTAGAATGATGCCTAAACCAGTTACGTGACATCCGTTTATCCTTAGCATAATCCTAAAGAATAACGTATTGTATGTGTAGAGAGTATCATTACTCCCCTACATTCATGTAATCCACTTTCATTCTAAGCATTAATCAGTAGTTACTGAAATGCTAAGTGGAGGAATGTCTCATAAGGTCAATATGATTGGAAATACCATGAAGGCTTTAAGTAGGACAGGACTTGAGTAAATGTTGATTGCCTTTAACAAGGTCTTACTAGAATTATGACCCAAGCACCCTAGGGTATAGAATAGAAACTTGTGATACTCATGATCATTACCTCATGGTAAGATTCACCAGACTTCTCATGCATGGTGAATTGCAATTACGTGTGCACCCGTAATGGTAATTTACCTTACATGGTCACCCTAGCTCCACTTACCCCAAGTTAACATCATAGTATTATCTAGATTCATCAAGCACAAATCATGTAATGTCCTTATGTCCATGAGCCAATAGTATTCCAATAATAGCATGTAATAGCAAGCAAACTACCAGCACATAAGCACAATTTGTCTAATGATGACTGCATTTCCTTCATACTTTCAGGATTTCAGTCATAAGCATGACAGGGTCGGATTTAATATCCGAGATCGATGCTACGCGTGATCACCGAAGTTCTCTAGTAATATGATGTTGTGCGCATACAAGCGTAAAGTTCTAGTATAAAGGTATCTCATGGAGAAAGACTAAGAGCAATAGTGTCTTCCTCGGGAGGTTCAGATAACACGTGTATATATAAAATCAGGTATATAGGAACATACCTGTATATTAAATCCATAGTCTTAATATACTTGACCCATTTACCTCATAGACTTGTGTATTGACCATAGTTTATCACTCATCCCAGAAATCCCCAGGTAAGCATAACTGGTCTCGCAATGAGATTTATACGATATGCTTGCCTTAGCCAGTAGGCCTTTTGCCAGGAAATCCAGAATACAGGTGTCTATGTGTCACACAAATCATGAAAGACATTTAGGTAAAATCAAATGCACACAATCCCTAGCATGCATTCTATATGAAGGTTCTTAGGTTATAGTCTAGGTCGAGTTCTCCACCTAATTCTCTATAACCAAGGCTCTGATACCAATCTGTCACACCCCCGCTTATAGCGGAAACATGAGGATGCGACGGACGGGATCATCATAACAGTTGGTTTGTTTACAGAGACATAATACATGCAAAATCCTCGTGTCATGACGTCGCCCGACACAATGGTGACTTGTGTAGTGGTTAGTCAGTTCCACGACTATCATAGTCTTATTGATTCTAAATCCAAAATACACAGAGTTCACAATGAAAACAAATGATATACAATCACTAATGCAAATCTATTGAAATCCTGAGGGTCTCTGCTAAGGCATCAGTTCTAGATATCCTCTTTGATTATGATCACCTGAAAAGATATGCTCAAAATGTCAACACATAATGTTGGTGAGTTCCGCAGGTTTAAATTGAAAACATATAGTTGATGTTGTATAGAATTTGATGTGGAATCATACTGTTATAAGCAAACCACATAACATGTGTTTTAGACAACCAAACCTAATGACGTTATGCATATAAATCAGACGGAATATATTCACCCATGGCCTGATTGCTGGCAGCTGTGTTGGTAACTCACAAGTTCACCAATCGTCGATGGGTGGGGGTGTCAACCCAGTAGTACTACCAGTACCTAACCACGGGTTCCCAAACCGGGAATTAATGATTGTAAGATGATCCATAGAATAACACCATGTATGTATGCAAAACAGTATCACGTTGATTCCAAGTATGAAAAATTGTATGTAAGATTGTACAGCATTGAAAACGGGTGAGCATACTTTTCCCCCATTGATTGAAAACATTGAAAACTTGTATAAGCATAAAAAGGGGCCACGAAACTCATCTTGAATTGATGTATGAACAAAAACTTCACAGAATAAGGCAGTGCACGATCAAACACGTTCAACACCTATTATTGATTGTAATTAAGTTTTTAAAATGTATCCGATTGCGAATAGATATATTTGGTCGGATTCGGGTTTGACGCACACGATTAATATATATATATATATTTGAGTTTGAGTATAAATTTAGTGATTTATATAAATTTTTAATTAATTAAAGTATATTTTATAACTTATAGTTATTTTTGTAAATATTTCGTGAAATTGTAAGATATATAATTTCTATGATTTTCGTGATTATTTCATAATTAAACACGACTTTGAGTTTATTTTATTAAAATTGATTATTTATAATATTTATAAATAATATTTTATAAATATTTTTAAGGTTTTTAAACAAAATAAATTTACAAAAAATCATTTTGTAACATTTAAAATAAGGGAAGTTTATAAAATTTATTTTTAAAATTTTTAAGAATTTTTATGTATTTTATTAAGGCTTAAAAAGCCTTAAAAAAATAGTTGAAGGTAGCCGGGTTCGAACCCGGGACCTCCAACTCACAAACACACCCGCGTACCAGTGAACCAAAGGCCTCAGTCGCGGTGGTACTCGGTTCCAACAGCTTTTAAACCGTGTTCCCTTATTTCCCCCAAATTCATATAAGCCCTAATTCGAATTCGATCCAATTGAACCTGAATCCGAGACTGTTATCAGTTGTACTCATGGGGCTTTTGATCCCCATGTAATAACAAGTTTATTGGTATGTTTAATTACCTCAATCGATTCATGATGATGCTCAGATTACACGATGAACAAGCCGCGACAGGGGAATTGGTTCGAGGTGCTAGAGAGGATAATAATCTAATTAAACTTGTGTGAAGCTTCTGAGAATGATCACGACCAAAAGCCTCTTATCAATTTTAATTTATATGGGTTGGAGATCGGATTTCGACAAGGTTGCAGGTCCGAACTAGAGGGGGAATCGAATTGCTTTGTTTGTGTGTTTCCTGGTGCAATTGGAAGTGGTAGTAGTTTAGGCACATTTATAGGATCGTTTAGGTGAAGTTAATTGCATTATTATAAATGTTTGGTGCGATTCATGATGTGTAAAGCAGCCGAAAGTAAAGTAGTGGGTTTAGATCGATCGCACTCAGTTCTTTTTCAAATTATTATAGGGTATTGTGTTCGATTCTTTCACGTGGTTGTGTCGGGGTGTTTAATCGGGTCAAAACCAAGCGAATTTGGGTGTTGAGGCTTTGCCGGAGCCGCGGCCGGCGGCAGAAGTCCGGTGACCGGAGAAACGGGTTTGGGGGGTTGGTTGTGTAAAATTCAATTTTACACATTTGGTCCCTGCGGTTTTTCTGTTTTGTTATTTTATGTAAAAACTTTGTTTTAAAGTTTCAAATTTGGCAACTTAACCCCCTGGACTTCATTATTAATATTATTATTTATTATTACTATTATTTTATCATTATTATTATTATTAACAATATTATTATTTTTGTAATTATTGGAATTAATAACGCATTAAACTTTAATTGTTTATAAAATACGGGATGTTACACGTTATGTGGCTGTGAACAATCTTAACCCTCACATCTCGACGATTCCGCCGTCAAGGTTAGGGTGTGACAACTTATGTCTCGTATCACACTAATACTTAGTGTTTTCCCTCATGGCAAAACCTTCCTAATCGTCTTGAACTGTCTGAAATGTAAAAGTCTATAAATTGAAATTCTAATTTAATCTTGTACCCTATGCCAAGAAGCACATAAAATCATAAATGATGAAACTTAACAAACTTAAGCATAACAAAGCATCACAGCTAGAACTTGTTGAATTTAAACGCCTCCAAGAGTTCACCTGCGAACTTAAAAGGAAGTCGAATCCAAGTCTCCTCTTATCCTTGAAATTAGTCTACTCGGGTGTAAGGCCTCGTTCCCGGGCACCTCACAGCTGGCCTATCATCGCACATAAAACATATATTTACATTAACTTATTAAAAACCATGCAGCGGAAACATTAAATTTTTTTTACTTTCAATTTAAAGTAAATGCTTTTGCAAGTTAATACAACGTACATCAATTACAAAATATCTATTATTGTATTACATCACAAAGCATCTAACAAAGAATGCCATCCCAAAAGAGCTGAGTAGCCGCCTCGCGCCATCCTCAGCAACACTACCTGTCAACTGGAAATACATAAAACGTCAGCGTTGCTGAGTGAGTTCTAGTTTTGTAATAAAACATACTTTTCATTTATTATAACCGTTCTTACATACATGCGATCATACAACATACGTACACTTAGATAATATTATTATTATCTTCATCGTTCATTCATTAGCTTCCGTTCATGTGCCGTTCATCATTAACATTCATATTCTTCATATTCTTTCTTTCATTCGTACGTATCTCACTTTCATTCATTCATACACTACATACGTTCATACATTCATTTCATTCATTCATTCATTACATACGTACGATCATTTCTTTCATTCATACATTCATTACATTCTTTCGTACATTCATTTCATTACTTCTGGTAACAGGTACAATACCCCGAACATTGTGCACGAAGCTGGTGCTGGACCTGTGGTGATCAACCACGAACATTGTGCACGAAGCTGATCCAGTCACCTGAGGTAAGTACATGCACCACTTATCTTTAACTTTCATTCTATCGTACGTTAGCCAAGTCTGTTGCAGCACACGGCTGCTCACCTTAGTGGCAATCTCATGATTGCCTGCTAACCGAGTCTGTTGCAACACGTAGTTGCTCACCTCATTATCAACTCAAAGATTGACCCTGTGTGCATCCCTCGGGGTAGCTAACCCGCATCACAGTTGAGCTAACACCTGCCAGGGTGTGCACCTCCATTCATTTGCTTGCAAGCCTTTCTTACATTCATTCGTTCATTTATTAATGCATGCATTTATTCATCATGTTCCTCTTTCATTATCTTCCACTTTACGTTCCATTTTCATCATGTTCCTCTTTCATTATCTTCCACTTTACATTCCATTTCCCTTTATCATTAATATTTTACTTATTAATGATTATGCTCTTTGTTAAATTTTAGTCATTCTTCATCATGCCAGTACATACTTAACAATATTAAAATAATAATATTGTTAGCAATAATAAAATACTGATAATAAAATCAGTAACAATAATCAAGGGTTAATCATTAATCATCATTGTGTGCACAAAACATCATCATTAAATGGCCCTTGGTCAACCTCAGTCAAATCCCCGAAATCCAGATTCCCAGAAAATTTCTGAAAAAAAAAATCCTAAGTGTTGGACACATGAGCACTGTTGGGAAGCATGAGCACTGTTTGGACTTTTTACCACTATGTAGACTCACCAGCCTACACTTAGAAACTTTTTCACCTTAGGCATATGAGCACTGTTTGGACTTATCACCCTACACTTGGTCATTATTTCAGACATATGAGCACTGTTTAGACTTATGAGCACTATTTAGACTTATCACCTTATACTTAAACTTATTTTCGGACATATGTGCACTGTTTAGACTTATGAGCACTATTTGGACTTATTACCCTGCACTTAGTTTTTCTAAGTCAGAATTCAGACTCATGAGCACTATTTGGAGTTATTACCCTGCACTTAGTTTTTCTAAGTCAGAATTCAGACTCATGAGCACTATTTGGACTTATTACCCTGCACTTAGTTTTTCTAAGTCAGAATTCAGACTCATGAGCACTATTTGGACTTATTACCATGCACTTACTTTTTCTAAGTCGGAATTCAGACTCATGAGCACTATTTGGACTTAATACCCTGCACTTAGTTTTTCTAAGTCAGAATTCAGACTCATGAGCATTATTTGGACTTATTGCCCTGCATTTAGTTTTTCTAAGTCAGAATTCAGACTCATGAGCCTTGTGTAGGCGTATTAACAGCCTGTTCACATTTTTTTGAGCTGTTCTCAGTCCCGAACATCATATTACCTTGTTCTAAGCACATACACACTATAGTAAACATGAATCATAACATAAATCACTAACATACATACGCATGCACATACGGGAAACTTTCATAATAAGTATAAAACATTTTTACATGTATTTCCAGCCCCAAAAGTTTATAAAACATGTGAGATACGGGGTCTAGAAACTCACCTTTGCTACTCTTGGTCTCAAACTCCAAACCTTGAACCTTTCAAAAGCTCTTAACACCTATACATGTCCAAGGACGCACAACCGAACACATACATACACATAAGAACATGTCAAAGCTGGTTCTATGGCCAAAAACTCATAAAAACTAACTTAACAACACTAGTTTGCTTACCTTTCGTGAATTCAGCTCTCTCTCTCCAGAAATCAAAATCTCTTCTTCTCTGCTCTTCTTTCTTCTTTGAACGACAAAAGCAGTGGGTTATGGGAAGCCATACCCATTTATATTTTATTATTTTGACTTTTGGTACTATTTACACCTTGCCCCCTTTTACTTTAACTTCTTTTCCTTTTTATGGGATACTTTTATCCCCTTTTTATTTTTAACAACATTTCGGGTGTTACATCGGGATTAAATTTCGGGACGAAATTTCTTAAAGTAGGGGAGACTTTAACATCCGCTAATTTTTCAAATTATAATCCAAACCGAACAAATTTTGAACTTTCATGCAATGAAACAAAATCATTATTAGATTATTTTAATTATTTTTAATGAATCAAATACATTAAATGTACAATTTAACAAATATTACGAGTTGTTTTATTCAATTATTATTTATCAAATCATTTAAACAAGTTATTATAATTTTATGATTTATAAAATAATTTATAATTTATAGAATAAAGTTTTATAATCACTAAAGCTTTATTTGTCATTCATAAACTAAAATAAATAATTAATATATAAAGTTTATTATTCTTACAAATATGTAACGTCGAAAAAAAAGTTCTATAAACTAATGATTGATTTAATGGAGTTTATAAATACTTTGAATTAATTTAACACAAGAACTAGTAATTTACTCGCCGCGCGTTGCTGCGGCGGCGAACGTACGTGTCATGATCAAGTATAAAATATAATCGACTCAACTTGTTTCCGAACTAAATTTACGTAAAACATTGAGTAACACGAATTTGTAGAATCAAATGAAAATATATTTTATTTAAATCGACTATATTTCAAACACAATTTACGTTAAAACGTATAACAACTCAAAATGTACATCAAAAGAAGCAAGTGCGGGAAAGAAGACGACATGATAAAGCATAGATTACATTCACTCTAATACATTTCATAGCAAAATTTATATCAAAACATAGAGTAACTCGAATTTATACCAACGAAATAAAATTATAATATTTGACCCAACTCGTTCAAAACAAAATTTACACATTAAAATAAACACGTAATATTATATCATAAAGTTTTTAAGATAGATATAATTTGAACTACTACTATTATTATATGATAAACTAAAATAGTTGCCGCGTCTATGCGAGTTTTAATGTAACCCTAAACCAAAATCAAAATAAATGTTCAAAACCAAAAAGTCAGCAAAATACACAAAGTAAAACACATCAAAACCCCAAATCCATAACACACCAGAACATACAGAACTAAAAACTAAATCAAAGCCCAACACCATACACAAAACAGACGAACATCAAAATCACAAGAATACGGCACAGTCCAAAATAGAAAACCGATAACAACCCGCAAAAAAACCACACCCCCAAACCTCAAACCAAACAAAACACATACAAACAAACAAAAAACAAAAAACAAAAAAAAAACAAAAAACCCACCGACAAAAGGGTTTAATTAGTAATAGAATGTTATAAGTTTGAGGTTCAAAAAAGAATTCTTAAAACTTTGTTTTGAAAGTTGGACATAAAATAATAAACTGTCAAAGCTAGAGGGACTAAAACTGTCAATTGGCTTAAACCCATCCCCAACCACCGTCGACCCTCTTCTTTCTCGGCCAAACCTCCGGCCGCAAGTCCGGTGGTCCTAAAACCTCAATTTCTCCTCAAATCGAAACCCCCAAAACCATGCCAACCGTTCTTGGACTCGAATCGAACTCGGTGAACTACCCTAATTGAGTTTAAACACCGGTTACAAAGTTTATTCGTTCGTGTAACCGAAAGCTTATTGATTCATAGCCGTTCGGACATTAAATCAGAATAATAGTCGAACTAACTTAGCATAAACAATCATATATCTATCTATAATCGTTTACCCTTCTCAATTTCATACAAATCACACTTAATCATCACTAACGAGCCACATACAATTCGCGACCTGCAACTTAACGAGGATCCATGTTCGAAGCTCTAGCGTTTGCTTAACATCTACCCTATAAGCTATCTACAAAGTTAATTTGATTAATAACAACGTTTGCACCTTGAATCGATAGCCACGAAGTCATGACGGTTCTACCTACCATCTTCATCGAACCCGAACTAAGTAACGTAAGTCTCACACATCTTTATGCTCGGTTTAATATGGGAAATCAAAGCCCTATGCTTAATTCGGGAAACAACATCGATTTCATGTTCAATTTGGATCCTGATCAAACTAGTGTTCATGTTGAAATTGGGGATTTAAAAGAAGTAATGTTTAAAATGTTTTAAAGAGAGTTTAAACACAACTGGGCTTTAGCCCGACTGGTAACCACCATCACTCTCACACAAGGGACCCGGGTTCGAACCCGGGGTCCCTCAATTCTTTTTAATTATTGAATTTTTAATCATGTTAGCTTATATAAAATATTAATATATTGTTTAGTTACAATAAAAATTATTCTGTTCGTAAAAATATTTCAGAAATTATTAAGTTAATTTTTAAAGATTTTAAAACTTATAATTCTTAAATTCAATTATTTTTTTAAAGAATAAAAAGGTTATAAAAACATAATTAAGTCACTTATATGTTAAAAGTATTTTATAGCTCAAAATTAGGTTATTTTTAAAACACTTTAAATCTACGTGTCACTAAAACTTTAAATAAATAATTATTCAAATAATTATTAATTATATCATATATCAATATAATAAATTTATTCTAACCCGTTTCATGATTTAACGACTTTAAAAGTGCACATAAGTGCCTTACTACAATTCTGGCAGAATATAATCTGACTTCAACCGATCATAATTTGATCATAACAAACTAAATTTGAGTAAACTCAGACTTAAATATTAAGTTGATTGAATTATCTTTTCAACGACAGTTTATATGTCATCAAACTCAATCGGACGACTCAACAATAGCCTTCATAAGATAAGTGCGCATTTCAGCACCTTCTGTCTTGTGCTACTTGTTTGATCTACTTACGGATCTTTTTATAAAAATGTTTCTGAATGAAAGTTGTCCGGGATACTTTGAAATAGTCAAATGTAAATTTTTATAATTTTATGAAACCGTTTCCTATTTTAAAAATCTGTTCAAACACATACCAAACATTCTGTTCAGAATCTAAAATTGGTACAATAATCGTTTATCAATCTACCTTTCGCTTATTGCCATTCCTAAGCATCCTAACTTCTTGTAATGAATTCAAACCTCAAGTTATTATTTTTTATCATTTAGGACATCACCTTTGACTCTTGACATCCAAGCTTTGTTATGTACTCTACAACCATCATTATACTTGTAGTTTCCCATGTGAGTTTCCTTGCCCTTTTTTTACATTATTTCACTCCGTTTTGGGGTGAAACATGTTAATCTTATCAAAATACACTCGTAAACATTTAAATCTTGTAAAGCACTTGCAATTCATACTTTTATTTGTCATGGTTATTTGTGTTATTGTAAGTCTTATATGAGATACATATTTTGTTTACAATCATTAACTATTGCTAGTCTGACGACGTCTTAGATCTACGGGCCTGACAAGTCTATTTGGTGCTAAAGCCGATATATTACCGGCTCCTGATGACGTATGACTTGTTCATCATGGGAACCAAGTACACTTAGCCAATCATATAAACTTGTAATTAAGTCGAGGTTTGATTGTAGCTATATGTGTTCTATAAACTTGCATAATTCATAACCATTGACATGAATTGCTACTTGTAAATCTTTATATATATATATATATACACACACACACACATGTGTTTACACCGTGGAAACTCATCAACTTTCAAAGTTGACCCTTTATTTTTAACATATTTCAGGTTTACTACTTGAGGGATTCTTATTGCACATATAAGACTTGGACCTAGTTTAACTAAATATTTTATTTCTTTGTTTGAATCTTTTATATTGTAATGATTTATTGTCTTGTAATGTTCAATCAAAAATGATATTTAATATTATTCCAACTTATTTAGTTCCATGTGCTATGAACAATCATTTCACATTCGTCCGCCTCGATGATTCCGCCATCGGTCGGGGTGTGACAGATTGGTATCAAAGCCTTGGTTATCGGGAATTAGGTTATTAGAAATGGAATGACCTATACTATAACTAAATACCCTTACACATGAGTCCTCTCATGTATATTATATATGCTTAGATAGGATTTTATATGCCTTATATGTTTATACTTGATTATGTGATTATATACGTTATGTGATTCTTCTTATACTTTGAATCTTATCAATGCACACACGAATCTTAAATCATATTCTAAGGCATTTTGTGCCTAAATCAAATGGTTTTCAAAATGAGCTTTGAATCATTATTCGTGGTTTTCAAATTCGTTAAAGTCTGTGTCTTACAACTTGAAACATGTAATGCTGGAAGAGCGTGATGCCTGTATCTCGAGGTGTTCTGTCTAGGAAAGGTATTCATATAAATCCAAATCAACCGATGGATCCGTTTACCTTACCTGGGAACCCTTGGGGTGAGTGTCCGCTTATAGGTACGCATGTCTTCATTAAGGTTGTAGTTGACCTAATACTTTGATAAGTCAACATAATGCTTTGGTTTGTAAACCTAACATTACACTCGAAACACCTTGTTAATTTGAATCGTCTTATCATTGCTCTTGTCTTCTTGGAACTTAAAATTCATTACCCAATTCTCACAATGACTTTTAGTAGTCTTTTTGAATGCCTTTCCCTCAAAATCGCACTTATTCTGAAACCTCATTACAATGATACTCTTATTCTAAACTAAACCATTAATCTTAACAAACACGATTCCCGTATCAACTTTAAACTAATGTAACATTAAAACCTCAATGACTTAGTAAACAAGAATCGATTATCTAAGAACCAAGTCGAAGTTATTTGCTTGAGAAGCTCCTATGAATTCACATCTCATCCAAAAATGTCTTAAAAATATATCTCGTGTTCGTCAAAAAGACTCTCTTATTGATCTAAACCTTGGTGTTGTATTCATGACAAAACCTTCCTAATCGTCATGCATCGTCAGGAATACAAAAGCTTATCAACTAAAATTTTAAATTGATGATCCTATAGACTTTGTCAAGAAGCGCCCGAAATCTTGAATCGCGAAATTTAACAAACTTAAGCATAGCAAAACATCATAATTAAACTTATTGAATTTAAACGTTCCCAAAAGTTCACTTGCAAACACGAAATGAAATTCAAGTCTCCTCATATCTTTGAAATCAATCTTCTCGTGAATAAATTTCAGGACGGAATTTCTTAAACTAGGGGAGACTGTAACATCCGCCATTTTCAAGTTATAAACCCGAACCCGAACTAAAATCAAACTTTCGTACGATATGAATTTCTTTATTTAACTTATTTTATTTATATTAATGAATTATATAGATTAGACATGTAGTTTAAATAATATCGTGAATTGATTTATTCAATTTATCATTTAAACAACTTATAATAACTCGTTGATTTATAAACAATTCTTTTTTATAAAATTATAAAGTTTATTAATCATGTTACAGAAAATAACTAAATGGAAAAGACTTTATTAAAACTTATAAAGTTATAAAATGAATTTTAATAAACTTATAAAGTTTTACTAGTAATTATAAATTTGAAATAAATAATCAAATTATAAAGTTTACAAGTTTATAAAAGTTATAAAGATTAACAAATAGATAATTTGATTGATTATTCAATTTGATTTTATAAAGTCTATAAAGATTTTATAAAAAAATAAGTTGTTAAAATTAGAGTCTTCATAAATTTAAAATTTAAATTGTAATTATTATTTTATTATTTAATTTTATATTTATTTTAAATTCTAATCATAAACCCTTTTTAAAAGACTTATAACTCACCACTAACATCATTCATAACCTCCTCCTAACCTCAACTATAAAAGCAAGGTTTAGACCTCACTTTCATTTGCTCATTCTCTAAAAATCTCTCTAACAAATCTTTCTTCGATTCTTTGGTTTTGATCAAATTCAAGAATTTTCTTTTACAAGTAATCTCAAGAAGTTTCTAAGACTAAGGTAATCTTATATTGATTTATATTAAGCATTTCTATATTCTTTTAATCATCCTAACATCAAATTGTTCTCATGTTCTTAATTTTATTCTTTCTTCTACCAAATCTTTTTTTTATCATTATCATTTGATCATTAACCTTCTAATGTTCACTAATATTCCACATTCACTAAAATTCTTAAATCAAGCTAACAACACACTAATGTAAACAAAGAATCCCATTTGCATATGGACGGCTATGCCGCCGCATTCGGTTATTCCACAAGATTATTTCCCTACGTGATGGCTATGTTGAAGTCTTGGAATATTTTTGATATAACTCAAATGAAGTCTAATATATCATATATGAATATAATAAATTTGTTCTAACCTGTTTCATGCTTTAACGATTTTAAAAGTGCACATAAGTGCCTTACTACAATTCTTGCAGAATATAATCTGATTTCAACCGACCATAATTTGATCATAACAAACTAAATTTGAGTAAAGACTCCAATATTAAGTTCATTGAATTACCTTTTCATCGACAGTTTATATGTCATCAAACTCAATCGTACGACTCAACTATAGCCTTCACAAGATAAGTGCGCATTTCAGCACCTTTTGTCTTGTGCTACTTGTTTGACCTACTTATGGATCTTTTTATAAAAATGTTTCTGAATAAAAGTTGTCCGGGATACTTTGAACTAGTCAAATGTAAATTTTATAATTTTATGAAACCGTTTCCTATTTTAAAAATCTGTTCAAACACATACCAAACATTTTGTTCAGAATATAAAATTAGTACAATAATCGTTTATCAGTCTACCTTTTGCTTATTGGCATTCCTAAGCATCCTAACTTCTTGTAATGAATTCCAACCTCAAGTTATTACTTTTTATCATTTAGGACATCACCTTTGACTCTTGACATCCAAGCTTTGTTATGTACTCTATAACCATCATTATACTTGTAGTTTTCCATGTGAGTTTCCTTGCCCCTTTTTTTTACATTATTTCACACCGTTTTAGGGTGAAACATGTTAATCTTATCAACATACACTTGTAAACGTTTAAATCTTGTAAAGCACTTGCAATTTATACTTTTATTTGTCATGGTTATTTGTGTTATTGTAAGTCTTATATGAGATACATATTTTGTTTACAATCATTAACTATTGCTAGCCTGGCGACTTCTTAGATCTATGGGCCTGACAAGCCTATTTGGTGCTAAAGCCGATGTATTGCTGGCTCCTGATGACGTATGACTTGTTCATCATGGGAACCAAGTACACTTAGCCAATCATATAAACTTGTAATTAAGTCAAGGTTTGATTGTAGCTATATGTGTTCTATAAACTTGCATAATTCATAACCATTGACATGAATTGCTACTTGTAAACCTTTATATATATATATATATATATATATATATATATATATATATATATATATATATATTATATATATATATATATATATATATAATAATATATATATTATATATATATATATATATATATATATGTAAACCTTTATATATATATATATATATATATATATATATATTTAGGGTTAGGATCATTACAGAACCACTTTTATTTTCAGAACTACAGAACCATTGATTTACATAGATGTATATTAAGTCTGGTAATACTTGACCTGTTTTACATATGTGTATATCAGACATGAACAATAACTTATAAAAAAACAACTAAAAATCACCAGGTTTAACTTACATCTATGTAAACCAATGGTTTATAATTTACATTTATGTAAGTCAATGGTTCTTTTGGTTCTGAAAATAAAAAATGGTTCTGTAATGATCCTGATCCTATATATTTATATATATATATATATATATATATATATAAAGGTTTACAAGTAGCAATTCATGTCAATGGTTATGAATTATGCAAACCTTTATATATATATATATATATATATATATTTATGAATTGCTACTTGTAAACCTTTATACATATATATATATATATATATATTATATATATATATATACGCGTGTGTTTATGAATTGCTACTTGTAAACCTTTATATATATAGTTATGAATTGCTACTTGTAAACCTTTATATATATAGTTATGAATTGCTACTTGTAAACCTTTATATATATATATATATATATATATATATATATATATATATATATATATATTATATATATATATATATATATACGCGTGTGTTTAACCCGTGGAAACTCACCAACTTTCAAAGTTGACCCTTTATTTTAACATGTTTCAGGTTTACTACTTGAAGGATTCTTCTTGCACATATAAGACTTGGATCTAGTTTAACTAAATATTTTATTTCTTTGTTTGAATCTTTTGTATTATAATGATTTATTGTCTTGTAGTGTTCAATCAAAAATGATATTTAATATTATTCTAACATATTTAGTTCCATGTGCTATGAACAATCGTTTCACATTCGTTCGCCTCGATGATTCCGCCGTCGGTCGGGGTGTGACACCTGATGACGTATGCTTGTTCATCATGGGAACCAAGTACACTTAGCCAATCATATATACTTGTAATCAAGTCGAGGTTTGGTTGTAACTGTATGTGTTCTATAAGCTTGCTAACTCATAACCATTGACATGAATTGCTACTTGTAACCCTTTTTACATATATATATGTATGCGTGTGTTTAAACCATGGGGACTCACCAACTTTCAAAGTTGACCCATGTTATTTTTAACATGTTTCAGGTTACTACTTAAAGATCTTCTTGTGCTCATATAGGACTTGGACCTAGATTAATTGAAAATCTTATGTTATTGGTTGTATTTTGATTGTTTTTGTAATGACTTATTTGTCTTGTAATGTTCAATGATAAATGATATTTATATATTATTAGAACTTATTTAGTTCCATGTGCTATGAACAATCATCTCTCATTCGTCCGCCCTGATGATTCCGCCGTCGGTCGGGGTGTGACATGAACAGGGGTGGGAATATTAGCAGGAAGTACAAAACAGTGGCATGTTCCAAATGCAAGAAACTTGGTCATAACTCAAGGACATGCAAGGGGCAAGGAATAAGCTTGAAGAGGTTAGAGAAGGTAGTCGGCAGGGAGGAGAAGGCGGTAGCAGGGTGGAGAAGGCAGTAGACAGGGTGGAGAAGGCAGTAGGCAGGGTGGTGAAGGAGTGGGCAGGTTGGAGAAGGTAGTTGGAAGGGTGGAGAAGGCAATGTGCAGTGAATTAGTTGCTGGTGTAGGATGCTACTGTCATGTTTAATTATCTAAACTTTTAGTTGTAAGAACTATGTACTTTGGTAATCTAAATAATGTCTTATGGTTTGGTCTTATGGTTAATTGGGTGGTCTGGACAATGTATTTTGGTCATTTGAACAATGTATTATGGTCATCTAAACAATGTATTTTATATATGTATTTAGGTCCTACTGGTTATGTGTATTTTAATGTTGAGTTGGTAGTCTCTACATGGTTTAAAAAAACGTTTGAGGCGTGCGCCTCGAGGCGCGCCTTGAGGCGAGGCGGCCAAAAATCGTTTATGAGGCGGCGCCTTAGGGGTTCAGCTCGTGCGTACGCCTCTGGTGGCTGAGGCGGTACGTAGATCGCAGAGGCGGGGCTTTCTTTGAGGCGGTCTATTTTGGGCGGGATAAAAAAAATACCCACAGATGGTAATGAGGTGGTTTTGGAACAAAGATGAAGAACAGAGACTGAGATAAAGCATTCGATTTTCACTTTATGTTCGGTTCTGAAACTGACCAAGCCTCAATCGAGAGCTGAAAGCCTTCGATCCTCGGTTTTCATACCTGCAAGCCTTAGATCCGGACCTGTAAGCCTTCGATCCGGACCTGTAAGCCTTCGATCCGGACCTGTAAGCCTTCGGTTCTTTGTTACCTGTTGCTCCAAAGAGTGGAGGTGTGGAGGAACGATATATTGGAAGCGGCTGCAAGACTGAAAGTTGTGGTTTGATTTGAGGATAAAGACCTAAATTTTGAGAATGTTCCTTTTATGTGAGCCCAGATTTGTTTTTTTTAAAATGGGCCTTTAAGAAGTTGGGTAATGGGCTTAAATAGAATTAATTGGGTAATGAGTTTAAATAGAATTAATTGGGAAATGGGCTTAAATAGAATTAATTGTGTCTAACGTTAACATCAAGCCTGTTAATTATAAGATATATAATTTTTATATTTATTTTTTATTTCCGCCTCGGGTTTACGCCTCGTTTCGCCTTGAGGCTTACGCCTCATGAGGCGATGGGAAAACGCCTCGAGGCTCGATTCCGTTTTTTTAAACCTTGAGTCTCTATAACTCCCAATGGTTTGGTCTGTAGACACTTAATTGGTTTGGTTTACAGACACTTAATTGGTGTGGTCTGTAGACACTTAATTGGGATCATAAATGATTTAGTCTGCATTTTGTTGTTTGGGCACATGGGGATCAAAATAGAACATTAAGCTAGAACATTAAGCAACATAAGAGAAATATAACATTTTAATTCTTAAAATTTGACAATTGCCAATACACTTGTTCAAAAGGGACAATTGCCATTACATTTCTACTGGATACTAAACTAGAACATTAAGCAACATAAGAGAAACATCACAGTTACAAACCCTAATCCTAACAGCACAATCATTATGTTCTTCTTTCATACTTTAGCTTAATATCTCTTAATCTCCACTTCAAGCTTGTTTTTTGTTCTTAGAAGACCTGGAATGATGTGCATTGACCTAGGGCATATGGGAGGATCAACCCATCCTATAAAACGACAATTGCTCCCTTAATTCAAAAGAATAAACATTTTAGAAATATATTTTGTTCGATTATATGAATCAAGAAACGAAAAGGAACTTACAACTTCAAGGCAAGAGTAGAACCATCTTCCAGGGTTTTGTTCGGTCTATGAAGTTCTAACAGTGGTGTATTTGCCACAGAAGCATACCACCATTGTTACATCTCTGAAGAAGATCTGTTAAGAAGATGAGTGAAGATTTATGAAGAAGATGAGTTTGAAGATGTGTTGTGTTGACCCATGACATTGAGTATACACATACCAAACGACAATTTATGTTCAATTTGGAATGGACTTGAAATGACCATTATGCCCTCACGTGGAAAGCACGCGATTAGACTTAACGATAATTTTGACGGCCGTCCAAGTCGGGGATCAAATACGTTATAAATTGTCAAACCCTTGGACCGACCTTTTAATTTTTCAAACCTGATGACCGAAAGTGAAAACATGCCTAACCACAAGGACCTTTCATATAACTAATTTCAAATTTTATAAGAAGTATGCCACTAGAAAAACAAGCCTACCATATAATCATAATATTCTTAAATCAAACATATATGCATTTTTAAAAAATATACAATGATTAATGAGAACCAAATGTACTCATGTTCAGTACTAAAATAAACATCCACATGAAAAACATTTACTTTTAGAAATGTGTACTTGTTGCATTATATAATAACTAAATATGAAAGGGAATTGCATTTTATACCCCTTATCACTTACGAGAGAGGATATGAGTTTATGTGATAGGATTGCATTATTGATTAGGGCGACATGGTTGAGTCGTTTGATCATCTATTCAGTTATTTGGGCGCAAATTAGCTTGTGGTTTAGAACCCCACCCTAATCTCCACCTTCTCCTTCATGGCCCTCTGAAAGATGCATAAGTTGACTCTGAGTGATGTTCAATTTAAGTACAGTTTTCATGCTATTGTTTTTATCTTAGTGTTGGTGTATCTGAAAGGAAAGAAACAAATGCACTTTCAATCAAAAGACGGTCCCCATTTATAGCATCAATGGTAGCATCAAAGTGCTCTCCTCGTTATGGATTGGCAATAGATGTCCCAAGGCGATCCCAAATTTGTTATTTAGATCGGTTGATGCGTTGGATTAAGAAATCTTGGATGGATGCTTCGTCACGGTTTGATTTTAAACGTATACGAGAATATCGCAATGATAATTTTGAGGTTTTCTAGGTTTTGGTGTGTTAAATGATATAGGCACTAGGACTCTCTTGAATATCTACATATTCTTGAGTGATTCATTATTACACAGTCATCATACCATTACCGCACATATTATATTTGATAAGTCGTGGATATCATTTAGTATGAATGTATTAAATGTGTTCGAATAAAAACTCTTATCCAATGTAAAACATTGTATTATGATTATTGATTTATTACTATTAAATTGTCGCAGGTATAACAAGATGACAAAGCACACTATTAAATTATAAATAATAGAATAAAACAATGTTGTTGTTGTAACTATTATTATTAACATTATAGTAATACATATTATTAGTAATTTAATTTATTTTATTTAAAACAAATAGATTCAATATTTTTTAATTTGTATATCAACGTTTAGATTATTTAAAAACCGATTCTTTTTGAAATAAATAATTTTTTTTCATATTTACGAAACTAAAAACACACTTTATCAACCACACATGGTAGGACCAGGCAAAAAAGAAATTGAAAACGACACTAAAATTAAAAAAAAAGGTTCAAATACAAAGTTAATTTTTGCTACGAAGTGTGAGAAGACACAATTAGTCAAAACAAGTCACAAAAAAATTATATCTCACAATTCAAATTGAATTTTAAAAAAGTAATTCCAAGGTTTTGTTCCCCTAGTCATCCTCACTAAGAAAAAAATAAACAAAAAATAAAAAAGTTACAGTTTTTCTATTGTGTACATTTATGAAATACACAATAACGTTATTGTGTTATTATGAAAGGCACAATGATATTAGTATCATTATAAAAGATATAATGACGTCATTATGTCATAAAAGACACAATGAAAATTTTTTAATTTTTTTATTTTTTTCTGGAAGAGGATACGAGTGAAACAAAGATTCCAATTACTTTTTTGAAATTCGATTTAGATTGTGAGATATAATTTTTTATGACTTTTTTAGTCTTATTATGTATTCTCACACTTTTTAAAAAAATACATTTTGCAGAATAAACTCACCCAATTTAAAATAATATTTTTTAAAACAACTTGTTTTAATAAAGTTTCAATCGGAAAGTAGGCAAAAACAAAAAAATTAAACAAAATAACATACTTAGATTATTTAGAAAAAGTTAAACATTACAAGTTATGACATGCTTCTTTTTAGAACCAAGTAGTAAATGATGCATAAGTATTCTAACTAAGTTATGATGTAAATTTTATTTAAAACGGTCAAACGTGAGACAAAGTAGTAGTAATCAATGTTTTCAAAACCTGACCGGAAAGCGAACCGGACGGCCTAGAGGTTCACTGGTCGGACCGGTCGGACCGGATTACGAACCGGATTACGTCATAAATATTTAGCCCAAATTTTTTTTTGAAACGATCAATCAAGTAGCTGCCGGGTACTCCGTACGCGGCGCCCCAATGGCCAAAGGACGCACAGCGTGGCCATGATCCACACGCACGGAGCCCCTAGCCCACCAACCACCATTTTTCGGGGAAAACCCGACCACCCACCCGCCCGAAGGCACGACGGTGAATAATCGGTAAAACCCGTTTGCTTCAAGGCTCGAACCCGGGTTCCCCAGGTCAAGCCCATCACTAGCCCAAATGGGATTAACCACTGCGCTGCAGTGGCAAAATTCCTTCTTGAAACATCCTTCATTAAACTTAAATAAAATATTTAGGCCGTTTTTAAAAACTGACTCTTGGTTCTTGAAAGTTGAAACATCCTTCATAAATATCTAGCCCAATACCCCAGTTCCCAACTTCCCATCATCTATTCATCTTCCCCTCTCTCTTTCGCTCTGCAGTCTGCAACTCTGCACAACCACCCCCACCAAGGCACCATGAATCTCACCACCACCACCACCACCAACGTCGTCCTCCTCCTCCTCCTCCACGGCGTCTCCGCCACCACCATCATGATGGTCCACCCTCACCCCCTTCACCACAACCACACACCACCCACTCACCACCACAACAACCACCGGAGTTATGCAAGGCCTCCACCGCTACCGCCTACGCGACGAAGGTGGCGTCCGCCTCGAACTAACTCCGACCACCACCTCCCCCCTCGCAATCGACACCTCAGAGTCCACCGAAATGAGGATCCAACGCCTTATCGCAGAAAACCCCGTGATAATATTCAGTCGTTCATCGTGCTGGAGGAGGAGGAGATCGACGCCCTCACGGCGGCCCAAGGCGACGGCTCCGACGGCTCTTATCGTCGCTAGGCGTTCACCCGACGGTGATCGAGCTGGAGGAGGAGGAGATCGACGCCCTCACGGCGGCCCAAGGCGACGGCTCCGGCGGTGGCGATACGGTGGCTTCGGCGGTGTTCATCGGCGGAGCGCGTGTCGGCAGAGGCAAACCCGGTTCAACCCGGTTCGCCGGTTCCGGACGGACCGGTCGACGCACGAACCGGCCGGTTCAACCGAAAACGGTCCAAAACCACCGAACCGAACCGGCTTCATCATCGGTTCCCGGTCGAACCGGTCGGACCGGCCGGTCCGGTCCGGTTTCGAAATCATTGGTAGTAATCAAACAAAGTTTCTCAAACCTCCCGCCCGATTTTCACCCGTGCTCCACATGGAGTCACACTCGAACGCGCTGAGTTTACGCACCAATTTATCTTTAAAGGATATACTAAATTATCTGATGTAAAATAATTTTAATATTATTAATTACCAACTTTTTTATACATATTTGGTTGTGTATTGTACATCTTTGGTTGTACTTAATTTGAGGCGGTTTGTTTTGTTTTTAGGGCGGCTTTGTGTTGGGGACATACTGAATTATACTTGTTTGTCATTTTTAGGGTGGTTTTTTGTTATTTTTGTTGAGGTTTTTTAAAATATTTTTGAGGCGGTTTTGTATTTTTGGTGGGTTTTTTGAAAGTGTTATTTTTTGGTGATTAATAATTTAACTAGGAATATATGCCGCGCGTTGCTGCGGCTGTTCGTAATAGTGAAATACAGAACTTACATTCTCAATTCCAGGAACATCCACACGTTGAATTCCGGCTAATCCTTGACTAAGAACACTGTTTAATTGTCACCATGATTAACTTGAAATATTCATTCAGAATAATATAGCGCATAATAATTGGAATATCATGTGTACCTGGCTCTAGAGGCTACTCCAAGCGTCCAATCATTTGTTGAATAAGCGTTAATCAATCTTCCAGAAACAACCTGCAAAAGATTTCATCATCACTACTAAAATTTATAAGTGACTTGTAATACAGAGATTGAAAGCACAGAACATGCTTCACACCTTCCTTGCAGCTTCCCATTTTTCATCTTTTATAGCAACCGGTGCTCCGAGAAGAACAACTCTTTCCACAATTCCATCTGAAAGTTGAAAAAAAAGATGCAGACTACTACTAAAAGTTCTAAAAGTTATTGGAAAAACACGGGTGTTTTTAAACCAGAGTCAATTACCATGACCAGTTTCAGCCAAATTCTCAAGACACTTGAATATCGCACGTGCGCCAAGTGAGAAACCTACACTATATATATATATATATATACACACACACACACACACTTGTGACTTGTATAAATATATGTGTGTAGACAGGAAAATAGAGCACTACCTCCATTACAAGTCCATATGTTATGCTATTAGGTTGTTGGCCCTGTTGCTTTAGCTGCTGCAATACCCAGAACGCACCTTCTAGATTTTTTTGGCGTACACATGCATTTAGAACCTACAAACACATGTGTACACAAATACTTATTTTGTTTGCCAAAAAATCTACGGCTTTCAGTAACTGATACATATGCAATTATGCAAATAAGAGTGAAACTTTGAATGCAAAATACGAGATATAGAAAGACGCATAACATTATACACTAGTAGCTAGTTTCTTTTTGGGAGGAGCTCTCATGGTATCAATCACATGGAAAAGTTCCCTCATATGACCTGCCTGTCCAAGGGTGACTGCAATACAATGATAAGCCACAAGATCTGGATATGAAGCCATTTGTTGCTGTAAAACATCAAAAGCAAACAGAGAGATGAATGACCAATTCGAGTTATGTTCTATCTCTGACATATGAAATGGGTGCAATCAAAATGCAGCTAAAATGGATACTTGTCATATGGGTTAAACAGATCCAAGGTTAACCAAAGTGTACTTTAAATGCATACAATAAAATACATTTTAATCCTTTAACACATTAATTATTATATACATCTGTTAATGGGATATAAGTGTTTCTGGTTAACCCAACTCATTTTGACTTGTTACACCACCCACTCATCTTCTCACTCGTATTAAATTAATAAATTCTCTCAAAGAAAAGTGATACCTGCATTGTGTGAAACATGTTCAGCGCTTCCACGGGCCTCCTTGCCTTCCCAAGGGCATCAAGTGCAGCTGTGTAAATATTTCTGAATTGCAAACACAAAGAGTCAAACCTATGCCTTTTTGCCAAGTGAAATAACAGGTATGGTCAAATCATGCATCTTTAAAACGTTGGAGAAATCTTTACTGTTACAAGTGCATGCACAAAAAGTCAAACCTTAGTCTGTTAGACTTAAAGCGTTCTCGTGCTTGCATCCACTCAATGACTTGAAGCACTTGCCTCCAATTGCCATAATTTCCTAAGATCTGTATAAGTCTTATTATTGAAAAATCTGCAAATCTGATTTTTGCACTTCTCATCATCTTTGAGAAATTTCATTCGGGATTATACACGTAAGGTGACAATAAAGAAACAAATATTTATAAAATTGGTATGCTGTATACATGTACACCCTGCGCCCTGCCTATTCAGATGTGATGTTAAGATCACCTTGATGCGCCTCGGGCGCACTTTTTGAAACATAGATAGCAATATAATGGAACTCAATCCAATGCAAAACAATTTTCAGCAAAAGAACCATATAAGTACATAAACAAAACTAAAGATGAGACCTTGGATAAGGAAACAAAAATTATAATGTACCTCTTGTTTCCATCTCCCTTTTTGTGCTTCAACTTCAGCATCTTCCGTCCCTCCTTCGGGATTTATCACCTCCAGTCCCTCGTAACCAAGCAAACTACCAAAACAATTGAATCCAAATGAATCAGAGATAAATAAAAAATTTCCAATTAGCAATTCAACATTCTGAATTTTAAATGAGGCATTTTAAAGATCCAAATACATACAGTACTACCTAAACAAACTAAGAGAATTATACTGCTAATGTATTCATCTTATTTTCACATGATTCTAAACCAAAGAGTTTATCAGATCTAGCCTGATCTATTAACCAAAGAGTATATCAGATCTAGCCTGATCTATTCCAAAACAGAAGTCATCGCGTTCCACCAAATCTGGAATCGATAAAATTGTATTTAGTCTACGGATTAACAATTATAATCCAAAGCTTTCGGTAAGTATCAATTATCAAATGGATCAAACCACCAAATCTAATCAACCAATTGCCTAACAAATCACACAGACATCGCCATATTCAAGCGGAAATTAAGTAATAACAATCAAAACAACATCAAAACACCATGAATCTGAGAGCAACAAATAAGCAGTTTATTATGTAAAACCACCACCGCTTGTTGCTTTGATGATGTGATTTGATGCCTACGACTTGCAATAAGCATTGATTTGCAAGTGTTACACAATTAAAATCATAATAAACTTACAAATTTTGTAACACTTTTGGAAGACTGGTTAACCCAAATTTTCCATAATAAACTTTGATGCTGATAAGGTTTTAAACATTTGGTTGATAACCAATTTGGTTGCCATACTTCACTATTAAGATTCAATCTGAAGTTGATAACCATTGATTTGCAAGTCGTCCAAAATAGAAAGCCAAACAAAGCACACAATCAGTTATACAATAAAATCGCTACAATATGGCAACCAATTGCTATACGATTTGATGTTCTGTATTTCTACAGTTTGATGTTTCAACATCATCAACAACAGCCCTTAAAACAAAATTAAGCCAAACAAAGTAATCAATCAACAACTTACCACCGGACTGTATGCACTTGATGACAAAATCGACACCGATAGCGACAAAATCGACACCGATAGCGTCAAAATCGACACCGATAGCGTCAAAATCGACACCGGAAGGACCAGAAGACGATCGTTCGTGGAGAACCGGGTGACCCGCTTGCACAATACTCGGTAGATCCGGTATCTTCTTCTTCTTCCCTAAGCCATACAACCAGTTATCGCCGATGGTGAGGGTGGATCGGAGATGGGAGGACGTTTAGGGCTCAGAGATGAAGTATGGCACTGTGCCCACCGACAAAAGGGATTAAATAGAATAGAAATATTGTGAAAAAAATGCTTTATAAAATACTTCAAAAAAGTTCCATGGAATATTTAAAAGTTCTATTCTAAAATTATTAAAATTAATTACTTTTTCCCATGATTTAACGCAATCACCATGATTTAGAGATTTCGGTATTTGATTGTGTGGTTTTCGACAAGCCGTGACGATAATGAATACACCAGCGCTACGTAGTACGAAGGAAAACGACAAAACTCCGACCGCGTAGCGCAGGGGAAAACTAGAGTTTTTCGTTCCGGTTTTATTTTTTCTTTAGGTTTCATCCGCGTGATTTAACGTTTTTACGTCTATTTTTCGTTTGGTTTTATTTTTATTTCATTTTTAATACCAATTTCTCGATGTTAGTAGCCACCAACGATGGTATGTAATTAATGCTATGTAGTATGATTTTACGCACTCGCTACAGGAAGTGGAGCTTAATAATATAATCCACTAGGTTGGTACCCGTGTAATACACGGGTTGAATAAATAAATTATTAAATGATTAATAAAAAAATTTATGAATTATAAAACTATACTTGAAGATAAATATGATTATAATTACGTATAAATTGCTACTTTAAGTAATAAACAATAATGTATTTTTCTTAAACTTTTATTTTATAAAAAATATGTGGTTTTTAAATATTTTGTTTTAATTAAAATGATTTTTTTAAAACTTTGTTGCTTTTTTGTTTTTAAAATGTGTTTTTAATTTTAAAAAAATAGATTTTCATTTTATTTAACTATACAAATTTTAATTTGAAAATAGTATGAGTAATATTATTAGTATTCAATATTAGTTTTAATAATAGAGAGAAATGAGAAAGTTAGTAAGATTAGGCTTACGATTATATCACGTTTTATCTTATTTTTTCTTTATTATAGATAGATAGACAATAGACAAATACATATATAGAAAGATAGGCTAGAAACTCATTCTTTTAACAAATTATAGTTAGTAATAAAATTAAAGATTTATACTACGAAATTTTGATATAAGATATGAATTATATATACATAATAGTTCAAGAAAATAAATAATTATGTTATCTTTTTTAACTCTCTTATCTAAATAGTTTAATTTTTAAACATTCGTTTTAAAATTCTTTTATAAAAAAATTTATAATAAAAATCTTGTTTAATAAAAAACTCCGGTCTGTAATTATTTTGGTTGTTTTAATAAGATTATTTTTAGAAACATTGACTTTTTTTATAATTTTTAAAAAAGGACCGATTTAAAATATTTTTTCAAAAAGGTTTAGTGTTTTTAGAACTTTCATATTATATAAAAATACATTATTAGTTCTATTTTAATAAAAGATGTTATTTTTTATTTTCTTAATAAAATCTAATTTTAAATGTTACATTGATTCTAAAAAATCTATATGAGAGAGAAATAATTCAATTAATAAAATTGATATTTAATAAGAGAGAGAAATTAGGTTTATAGTTTAAATTATTATAATACCCTTTTGGAGGGAAAATTAATATAAAAATACCTAAAATAATGACATGTGACAACAAGGTAGGTCAAATGAGTGACAAGCGGCAAAATAAACCTTCTTTTATTAGATACTATAGATTTACTTCTTTTATTAGATACGATAGATTTTACTTTCTCCAACAAAAACAATGGGTTGAAAAGTAGTCCAATAGTCCTTGTACGGTTGTTCCACTACAAAGCCACATGACCCTAGAAAAATAATATTCTAAACCGCAGATAAACTTTGACAAAATGTCAAGAAATTGATAAAAAATCAAAATCCCATCACCATCTTCGTACTCTCAAGAATCATCATCATCATCATCGTCGTCGAAGAAGAAGAAGAAGAAGAAACCCAACACAAAATCAAAACCCTATCATCAATTGCTACTTTATCTCTTCACAAGTCAAGAACCCAAAGATCAAAACAGCACAATCATCACTTTTTGTCTCCAGAATTCAACATGCTCCATCTGTTCTTTGCAGTAGCTTTCTCAGCAGTTCCGTTGACTTGTACATCCCCCCAATCAGAAGCTTGAATCTTTTTGTGCAAACAATGGAAGCTCTGTGGAACGAATCGAGTGGCTACACGCATCGGGTTCACCCACGGGTCCGGTTTGCGATTCGTCGGATCTTTGATTGTATCCTCTGCAACAACACCCGTTAGATGCAATCCATGTAATTAGCTTGTATATTTATACTCTGTTTTTTCTGCAATTTGTTCATAGTTTGGTTATGCTCATGATAGATTTGTGGGATTATGTTGATGTTGAGTTTTTTGTTTCAAATTCGACCAATTTGATTGTTTTTCATAGTTTTATTGTATATTATGATCGTTTTGATCTATTGTTGTTGTTATTTATGCATAATTTGTGGTGGATTTGGGTCTGTTTTCAAAGATTCTTCTGTTTCCGCTGTTTGTATTAGACAGTTAGCAGAGGTGTTAACAGTTGAGTTTGTAAAGTGCTTTTGTTTGTTAAATCACTATAAATTGTAATGTTCAGTTTAATGTAGTGAAAATTGAATGCAAAATACAACTTCTGTTTACATTTGATGATTTTGTTGGTATTTTTTAAGAGTCATTCAAACACAATAGCATCAATTGAATACGGATTCGCTATGAGGTCAGTTGAATCATTGATGAACCCTTCACAATGGTGATGTTGTCGAGCTCATGGCCAATGTTGAACGAAATGAAGGACCAACGGATTGGAGTAACATCATGGGCAGAGCTTTTAAAGGGCCCCTCTTCGCTTAGAATTGGAAATTGTGCACATTCCGTTCGAAAACTTTATATGTATTGAGTTCGCCACCTCTCTGATATGGTATAGAAAAAAATTACGGGTCTTGTGACTTTCGCTCGTTTTCACTGTATTTGTTCAATATCTGATGATACTTTGTTTGGTGTGATGTTAAGCACAGTTGCAAGAGAAGTTGTGGTTTAACCAATGGAGACAACTATAAGACTCTTACTAACATAGTGGCTCATGGCTGTCGTCACGTTGGCATCTGTCAAGTGAATATATTGATAGACGTCTGTGCTTTCTTATCCTTCTCTTATCGAAATTAATATTTGTATCGAACATATCTAAAAGTTTGTGCTTGTTAATTGTTAGTTTTAAACCATGTGCACTAGTGTTGTTTATGCTAGATGGTAATTAATGGAATGAGGAATATGAAGTGTCGTTTGTTACCAACCGGTCCGGGGCATGTGTGAATCGTGTAACCACTCAAGAGGGTAAATAGTGAAACGAACATTATTATTATTATGTATATTTTAGAAAATTATATTTTTACTTTATCATGTCTGTATTTTAACACAGAAACTACGTAGAGGTGCACGGAAATTCGTTTAACCAACCCAATAACCAAACCAATGAACAAAAGGTATTGTAGAAATCGAGTTTGTAACTGATCCAAACTGATAGTATGTATCCGCTTTGAAGTATGTAAAAGCTCAACTAGTTATAGCTTAATTGTTAATGAATATAGTTTTTAAAGGTGCATCATGCCATTGAAATAACCAAATTTATTAAATGTTGTTTCGCGCTATTGAAACATGCAAAATTTTGTTTTCTTGCACATTAATAAGATTGTATTATACTTGCCCGTAAGTCTATATTTTCACCTACGTATGATATGTATGCATCAAATTACTAACATATTAAACTTTGACATAACTGACAGAGATGAGAAAAAAAAAACAGGGCTGAAAGGCAAAACCCGCAACCTGACCCGACCCAGTTGCCAATCTTTTTAGTTCCAACCCGGATCCAACTCGTAGGTGTGAGATCTATTATTTCGACTGATTTTGAATCGGGTAAAATCTAGACCGAACAAGTTTCGAATCCAATTTAAACCGATCGTCCCTCTCATCAAACTGGTTTCAACGCGAACCAGTTCGAAACAAAACCCAGTTTTAACTTTTGTCGATCTAACCAGTTTCCCCGTGCCAAAACCCGATTTGAACCCGATTTGTACACCTCTTTTGACCAGCAAGCTGAAATTGACTATAGATGGGCTTTGCTAACCCCAAGTTGAATTTTTATTTAGCCCAAAAGACAAAACAGGAGCCCACTAGCCCAGTGTTCTTGAAGGTTCAAACAACTGCACACTTTCCTCTATTAGGTCGTTTGACCCAAGCGAACACCACAACTCACGACTCACGACTCACGAGTTGCGTTTCAACTCACCGGCGATTTGCAGACGATTTTCGGTACAACAGACATCTCCGATCATCATCTTCCACATTAAGCCAAGGTAAATGGCTACATCTATCAATCAATCTCACACACACAACATAACATAAATTCCCCCAAAAATTATGCTATATATTATACACTAAACTGATGCCCCTTTTGATCCTTATCGCCCTTCATTTCTTCGAATTTGGAAGAATTTGTTCTTCTAATCCCTTCCCTATGCTTCCAAATCGTCTAATTGTCGGTGATATGTATTATGCGTACTGGTGTTTATCAGATCCCACATAGGTTATTTCGCAAGGTAAAACTTGGTTTATTGTTTCGAAAGATCTGCTTGTAGACAAACTCCATGGCAGATAGCAGGGAGATTGATGATCAGGTGGATTTTGAGGATGACAACTATGAAGAGATGGATGATGATGTTGAAGAGCCGTTGGAGGAAGGAGGTGATGATGACAACGGTGAGGAATATGAGGATGTTGGTGGGTATGAGGGGAAGGAGCATGAGGATGAAGATGATGGGAATCAGAATGTTGTTGAGGAGAAATCTGCTGTTTTAGGTGGTGATGATAGTAAAGGGAAGGAGGCTGAGATGCTTGCTCTTCCACCTCATGGTTCTGAGATTTTCATTGGTGGGCTTCCTAAGGATGTTGATGAGGAAGATTTGAGTGAACTCTGTGAACCATTTGGGGATGTTGTTGAGGTCAGCTTTAACTGTAAATTGATTAAAGGAAAAGTGATATTTTTAAGTAATTAAGCGTTATGCTCTACTGAATGGGATTAACTTATATGTGCATGGTTGTTCAGGTAAGGTTGGTGAGAAATAGGGACACTAATGAGAGCAAGGGTTTTGCTTTTGTAGCATTCAAAACTAAAGATGTTGCTCAAAAGGCTATCGAAGAGCTACATAACAAAGAATTTATGGTATACGACTATAAGCTTATGCTTGATTATTTGATATTTTATTGTTTTGGTTATTGATTTATGATGTTCATTGCAGGGTAGGACCTTGAGGTGTTCGCTTTCTGAATCTAAATATAGACTGTTTATCGGCAACTTGCCAAAGAATTGGACTGATGATGATTTCAGAAAAGTAATTGAAGAGACAGGTCCGGGTTCAGAAGTCATTGAGCTCATAAAGGTGGTTTTTGATTCGGACACACGTTATGAACCAGATGTCACACTTTAGTTTTTTTTTTAAATGGTTATCTTGCAAACTCAGGACCCTCAGAACCCAACACGTAATCGTGGTTTTGCTTTTGTGGAGTATTACAATAATGCCTGTGCGGATTATTCAAGGCAGAAGTTGGCTAGTGCAAGTTTTAATCTTGATGGCAACACCCTGACGGTTACTTGGGCTGATCCTAAAATATCACCGGATCATTCTGCTTCTGCTCAGGTAAATGCCTAAGACTCTAAGAGTAAGATAAACTTATTCTAATTAGTACTGCAATAGTCAAGTGTCATGTTTAGACAAGTCTTTTTTACGTAACATTTGGTTGAACCAACTGGTTAATGTTTTATTGATATTCTAGGGTAATTGAATGGGCAAATTTCATAAATAGCAACCTACCTAATTTATTGTCTTTCTTTGTAGTTATGCTTTTATTGTACTGAAACTGCACATATGCTTTGTTTTGCTGGGCTTCTTGATATCAATGACTCATGAGTTAGGATTGGTTGAATCAACTAAGTTGCTGTTGTAATTTTTAAGATTTTTGTTATGACACATGTCAAGCATCATACTTAGGCATTTTGTTTGTTGTTTAATGGCACACACACACCCTAGTAACCTACCAACACCTTTGTCCCAGATGGGCCTTGAACTCGAACCATTTGGGCGAGAAACATCCTAGTTACTTAGTTGGCATAGGCGCATAGTGCTAAGTTACATGCTCTTTGGTCTGAATTTCTTGTTAGAATTTCTTTCGATGGGTTATGGTTCCTGTTTTTGACTTAAACAGCAATACAGCGTACACGTGCTTATTTGGGTTTTAATTAGATCTTATATAATCAATTCTGGTTTAGGATTGGGTTTAACACATGTGTTTATGGTTCATGGTTTTGGTTTGAAAAATGAGCACATGCTGATTTGGGTTATTGAGCATGGATAGTTTTTGGAATTGAATCCTGGGCTTTAATTGTAAATATTATTTTTAAATACTTCCAAAAGTCATAATTCTGTACGGGCTTAGATTTGTTTGTTTATTAAACGAATAGCACTGTTAAAAATCTTACATAACTTTATTGAAAAAATTATAATAACCAAAATGGACCAATTAGCTGAGTAGGGTTTCTATTTTAGAAATTTGCCCAATTTTAACCTATTTACCGAAAGGGCTTACTGCTAAGAGCTAAGACATAAATAAGGTAGGACTATACCAGATATGAAAACATCGGGATTTGCAGTTGAATAACCTAAGAGAACACACATTACAACAGGATAACTTGCATTAAATATCATTGACATATTCTGATGAGATGTTATTGAAATTATAAGTCTGCTAGCTCACCATCCAAATGAATCACAGAAATCTAAGTGCCAATAAAAATGTGCATGTGTTAAAAGTATTAATATGTAGAACAACCAATATTTCTACTGCGCCCAGACTAGATCCTATCTTTAAATTTAAAAAAGTAGACGGTTGATATCGCCACAACATGTTGTGACTTCTCATGAAACATGCAAATGTAAATTTCAGCTAAAAAATAGTTCAACAATTATTCAGTCTTTTTCTATGATGTATGAATATGTTATGGTATTTGACTTGATTAAGGTTGACTACACAAATTTTCTCTGTGATGTCTTTTGAGTTTAGATTTGAAATCTGAGATGTCACATGTTTGAGGTTTCTTAGTGTTATAACAAAGCTAGACTAAGTATCGAGGATTTGAGCTATAAACGGCCTTACTACATCTTATGATTTTGAGGATTTTCTTGAACAATATCATGAGATCATCAGGCGGAAGTGAAATCTTCAGCATGTGGTTAGTCTCATTGTTTATGTGTGTCGACTGCTTAGAGGCTTTCCCTGTAAAGATCTGTTTGGCATGAATTATGTTTCTGTTGACATACTGAACAAAACATTTCTTTTATCCCTTATATATGTCTGTTAGGTTAATCTTGATTTAATCTGTCAGTTTATTTTTGGTGGGTTGAAATTTAGATGTAAGGTAGGTTAGTATTTTAGTATTTTGATTTGATTTGCTTAATTGATTGACTTTGTTTGATTTGATAGAGTTTCCTAATAAGTGATTAGGGTTTACTTGTTTTCTTGGTGAAGCTTTTAGTATATATAGAAGGGTCTAGGGGTCATTGTAAGGTGTGAGTTTTGGTTTAACAATATTGCAAGTAAAGAGTCGTGGAGTTTCACAAAGATCACTGGTGTTTCTGTATTTTTGTGGTTGTTTCTGTGTTTTTGTGGTTGTTTTATAAAGTTCTGGGCCAACAATGTCAACTACTGCAATGTTTTCTACAAAAATAATCTGTTTCATATCTATCAACCCATTCATTGAAATTGACAAATTGTTATGTAGGCCCTACGTTGATAGATACACACATCCTTTTGTTTTTACAGTTTCTAACTTCTAAGTACTGACTGGTCAACTGAAAAAAGCTAAACCCAAACCTTTTTTGTCCATCTCTCCTCTCACACTTCATCAGGGTTTGTAGTGAGTTGTCCTTCCAATTGTTTTGTTCATCCCTCACCACCAAGCAATCCCAAATACCCCTACACATTATGTGACTATGTGAGAGCCACCTTTTCACGATTAGGGTCTCAGACTGATGTGAATCGGTCTCTACTACTTCAAGTTAAACTTGTATAATTTAAGAGATTGAGATTGATGATTGGGTGTCACTTGTTTTATAAACGTATTGCATGATACTTGTTTGGCCAAGTTAGCACATGTCATGGGATTATCTGGATTTTTTTTTTTTGACTGGCTAACACACACACATACACACACACACACTCTCTCTCTTCCCTTTTGAAATCACAACACCTACACTCGGCATGATTTGAACCCACAACCTTTGGTTGGGGAGTACATCACTTACCACTGTGAGGGCATGATGTTCCCTTGGGGACTGGTGTTATCTGGATAACATAATAAATTTGCAACAGTTTATCACAATATTTAATGCTCTAAAAATCAAATTAACGTTTAATGGTGTGCTAAATTATAGGTAAAGGCACTGTATGTGAAGAATATACCTGAAAACACCTCAACAGAACACCTGAAGGAACTGTTTCAACGCCATGGGGAAGTGACCAGAGTTGTGATGCCGCCTGCAAAAGCAGGTGGCAAGCGAGACTTTGGGTTCGTTCATTATGCAGAAAGATCAAGTGCATTGAAAGCTGTCAAAGAAACTGAAAAATATGAAGTTGATGGTACTTTTATTTTTCTTTTGTTAATGATGGAACAAACGTGTATTTTTCACCATCTTGGCGGCTTATTCCAGCATTTTTTGCCCATTGTTTTTTAATTTTTTGAATATATGATTTATAAATAAAGGGGTTTAATCAGTAATTTATATGGGTCTGAATTAGATAAAAAAACACGGGGGTTAAACAAACTACATAAAAATTGGCAAAGGACCTTAATTGATAAAATGATGAAACTTGATGAAATCCAACTTAAACACTCATTATATATGGGTTCAATAAGTCAAAAGAAAGTTGAGAGAAGGAACTATTGTCAAAAAGGTTTTGGTGGTTAAACTGCCAAAATGGTGAAAGTTACTGGTTTATTTCATCATCCAAGCCCTTCTTTAATATTTAATATTTAATATTTAATATTTGCTTTCTCAGACTCCATTTTGGTGCATGGTTATTAGACATTGAAATCAGTGGTTATATCTGGAAAATGGTTAAATGGGCGGGTCGGGATGTTGCGTAACTTTTATTAAGGTCGATACTCGAAATGGACTGGGTCAGTTTTTTTAACTCGCCATAATTTTTTTGTCTATTTTTGTATATTTTTTTAAATAAATGACCAGTCTATTAAATATGATTAGAAAATTTATATTTTTTAAATAATAATTTCAGAAAATGATTTATGAGGCGTTTATGCATTGAAAATACACTTTGGGAACGTTCAATTGTTTCCTTTCAAGCTTATTACTTGTGACCTTACCTGTTTTACATAGTAGCATAACAATGTTCCACTATTCTATATTTCCATGAAAAAAGCACTCAGCCATTTTGACCCATTAGGTAAATGGGGTGAAGTTTCTCCTCTACTTATATTTAGTGATTTATGAAATAAACATCTATAATGAGCTATGATTTGCAGGTCAGCTTCTAGAAGTTGTACTTGCAAAGCCACAGAGTGATAGAAAATCTGATGGGACTAATAATCCTCTCCATTCTGGGTCCCAACCAAATTACATCCATCATCCCATGTATGGTGGCTTCTCTGCAAGTCCGTATGTCGCCCCTAGATATGCAGCTAATCCTTCGTTTCAGCAGGTGATATTTTTATAACAATATGACGACGATATTTGGTTCTTGTTGTGATGTAAAGGTTATTTTAAAAAAATTAAAAAAATGTGTATTATGGAACAGCCAATGATATATGGAAGGGGGCCAGTGCCAGGAGGCATGCAGATGGTTCCAATGGTTCTGCCTGATGGTCAAATAGGATATGTTCTGTAAGTTACCAATCTCTCTTTGAAGGTGTTTGGATGTGCAATATTCTGATTATCTCGACTTGAAATCATGATGACCTGTTTTTAGTGTTTGGATAGTGTGTTTTCTTTAGTTTGCACATCCAAACATTCCCTAATTGGTACAAGAGATTGATGGTATAGAGTTTGTGCAGGCAGCAGCCTGGAGCACAGATGCCAGCTGTGAGGCCCTCCCGTAGGAATGAGCGTGGCAGCAATGGCTCCTCAGGGGGAGGACGGGGACGGGGTGGTGATGATACCAGTCGTGGAAGGTATCGACCCTATTAATGAAGGGATAGGTGGTGGGACCGTCTGAACTCATGGTTCATGGATCTAGCCAGATGGGTCAACCATGAAGGATGAGCCACACCACATATGCACCCCGCCTACTTCCATCCTCTTTCTGCTGAAAGGAAGACAGAAAGAAAAGAAAAAAGAAATCGTTAGTTTAGAATGAAGTTGGAGAGCTTTATTTCTTGCTTATGTTGTTGATGTAGTTGATTGTAGTGGAAAACATATCTATAAATTACTGAACCTCTCCATGTAAACTATATATTGTTTCATTATTTATGAAGAGGTTAATGGGTGACTGCTAATCACTACTAATGTTATAGGATAATAAAACATGTGCATTAATCTGATATCACAATCCAGATTATTATTATTATTTTTATGTGTTTACTGGTCCTCGTGACTCTAGACCTTGACCAGGTACTGACTGATGCAATCGGACCATGCTTCACCCATGCAGCCACCTGGTGGAAGGCTTTAATGCTCTCCAAACCAAAGTGGTACACTTGAAACCTGACCTGAATGCAATCTGCCAGACGCGATCCCCCTTTGAAACTTGACCTTTAGCTTCAGCGTAAGCCAACTCATACCAACAAGAACTGCTTGACGTGTTACCAAACCGATGCAACGTCGTCTGTTAGATTCATATTCTTTTGAATCTCATTCAACAACGCCCAGCGTGTACATAGATATGCTTAAAAACACGCTTGAAATCGGGTATGTATGGCTTCACCTTCATCTTCAATGTCTTCTTTTTCACAAGGTGATGAAGAAAAACAATTGCTTGGAAAATGGTAACACAAGAGGTCCTATATTTGTTATATTTGCCTTTAGGGCTACGCTAGCGACTGGCATTAGTTCAGGGGAAAGTGAAACTCTGAAGATACCCTCGTCGTCTTCTCTCTGCCGCACACTGTTGTAGCATTTATCATCTGTTGCTGCATGGGTTCGGATCATATGGGCTATCTCATATTTGGATCGAGCTCAATCATGGTTCTTGTTGGAGAGCAACATTGCTGCACCGCCCATTCGAAAAAGGCAGTTTCCTAGAAGCATGAAGCGATCATTGCCCAAGTACCCGAAGAGACTATGAACTTCAGTGCTCAAAACAACAGTGCACATGTTAGGGTGAGTCTCAAGGAGAGTTTGAGCTAAGCTGATGGAAACAAGACACGTACTGCATCCCATTCCACTCAGGTCGTAGCTCAAGATATCGGCTTGGGCTTAAAATGGTTAACGATCATGGAAGTTAGAGATGGGTTAGGGTTGAATCCACTACAGTTCACAATCAAAATACCAATATTTTGTGGTGCCATTTCAGTTTTTTGTAGTAAAGATTGGAGCGCACTATACATAACCTTCTCTGCCTTGGTCATGGCTGCCTCCCAACTTAACACTAGGGGTCAGCTGTTGGCCCAGGGGGATGTATGTCTCGTCCCCTAATCCAGAGTTGGTTATAACACGTTCTTGAAAAAGCATCGTATCTTGATTAACCCCCCCCCCCCCCCCCCCCGCCTTCTTACAACCTTCCAAGATGGCTTCCTTGGATGCTTTAAGGTGATCATTAGGTTTGAAGCAAGTGAAGTCGATGAGGTAGGTGTGTCGTGCTAAGTAAATGCGTGCCACTAAAATAAGGGTGGTGATGATACATAAATGGCTAAGTGTGATGTATTTGAGCTCTAAATCTTGCAAGAAACCGGTTACTTTTTGATGGAGTTTGATGGTAACTTCCTCCATTAGAGATGAAAGATTGAACAAGTAATCAGCTATAACTATAATTGACTGAATGAGTTCGTCTATAAAGACAATGAAAATCAACTTTGGAGGGGAGAAGAAAGGTGATTAACATGTGTTAACTAGTTATAACAATGTACAGAGAATTGATCAAGGAGATGGGTAGGGGCTATTTTACTAACAAAAACTAAATGTGATATGGTACTTGTAAGTAGCTGTTAGTATAGCATGCTAACAAAAATGCAGTACCGTTGAAGGGTATGCACTTACAACACAACAACACAAAGAGGAGAGTGTGCAACAACACTTAACAATTCAAATGAGGAACTAGAAAAGTCAGTTTTGAGAACTAAAAAACACAAGTGTATATGAAACAGAACAAGAACAACACAAGTAATTGGTTTTCAAGGTTGATGTTTTTTTTTGAACGGCGGTTTTCAAGGTTGATGTATATTGCTCTCTAGTTCCTTACAAGTGTTTTCAAAGTTATTCCATAAGATACAAGGACCAGAGATACTTATACTACAACCTACAGCCGACCATACTTTGAAGGCCAGCTGGATACATGATCTAGACAACAAAACAAATGTAGAGTCAAAAGGCAGATTGCCTTTTGAGTAGTGACTATGACATGTCATAACTCTCATCCTAATGTATTATAAAAAGGATAAAGCACATAAAGTGGAAAGTTACAGACTCAAGACCTCAATGTACAGTTACCAAAAGCATGGACCTTTCACCAACTACTATAAAGTTGGTGTCTTATTAGAGTTACAGCGGAAAGGGGTACAACTTTATGTAAAAGGTACATCAGATAAAGCATGTAATCAAAAAGTCTTCGGAAGAAAACTGTCTTCAATAGTTGGCTTCGGAAGACTTTGTCTTTGAAGGTTCGGAAGACTTCATCTTTGGCTTCAGAAGATATTGGTCTTGGCTTCGGAAGATTTCACACTTAGAGTAATTTCTAAGGCAGTGTGTAAAACTTACGAAGCATTCCACTTTAGTACACTTGTGCATGCATGCAGGAGAGATTTTGGGTGTTTGGGTTGCATCAGCATTATAAATAAACCTTACAAATAAACCTTACAAACTCCCCCTAGGCTGATGCTACCAAAACACTTGAAGATTTCAGATGTTGACAGTCCTCATTTTGATGATGACCATCCCTTTCTTCATAAGATGATCAGGATCACTCAGACTCTCATAGTGTCTTCTCATGTCAAAGAGATCATGCAGAGGTAGATTGAACATATCCTGCCACGTGTAGATATTTTCAACACCTTGATCACTTATGCCTGTATGCTTGCTTGGTTAACCTTATGCGTGTGCTATCGTAGCTTAAATCGTCATCACCTTGAAACATTACCTAAGATTTGCCCCTTTATCATTAAACATACCGTTTTTATAAGAACATACCGACACAAATAAAATCATTTTTAACCTATAAATAATATTAACAACATTTTATCATTAATAAAAACAAGACTAATAAATAACGTTTTCAACCGAAATAAAATTTAGGAACTCGGGGCAAAGTACAGGGACTAAAAGTGACATTTTGACAAACCTGGGATGGGTATAAAAACCCCATTCCCAGCCCTTCTTCACCATCTTCTTCATTTCTTCATCTTTTCTTCTTCATCGCCTATCTCACTCACTAGAGCACCAAAAACGCCCTATTTGGTCTCGTTTTTGTCGTCTAGAAGTCGTCTACAACCTAGTCTACTCCATCCTTGCAGGTAGACAATGTGAATGTCTCGTTTGTTGCTCGATTTCGCTGCTCCATTTTTAGGGTTTCAGGTGCTCGGGTTCATCCGAGCATATGAGGTCGTGTGGACTTGCATGTTGTGTTTTTGAGTGTGTTTCTTGTTTAGACATGTTAGGATAAGTGTTCTGGAGGTTCTTGGTGCGTGAAACCCATGCTCGGAGCAGTTGGACGCTGCTCGAGGTCTGTGCAGTCGCGACCTGCTGTACAGGGCGACTGGGCCTTCCGCCGACTGAGCTGTGCGACTGGGGTGAGTCGTGCGACTGAGTTAGGCGTATGAGTGTGTCACGCGACTGAGCCGTGCGATTGGCAAATCGCACGACTGAGTCATGCGAATGAGTCTGTGCGAATGAATGTGTGTGCGAATGAGTCTGTGCGAGTGAGTGTGCGTGCGATTGAGTCAGTGCGAATGAGATTGTGTGCGATTGTGCGTGAGTCGTACGACTGAAAGTCCAATCGCACGAATGAAAGTTCAATCGCACGAATGAAGCTGATTCGTGCGAATGAAGGTTCAATCGTGTGTATGGGGGGTTGAGTCGTATGATTGGGTCTTGCATGGTACGACTGAATGCTTAGTCGCATGAATGAAGGTTCAATCGTACGAATGAAGCTGATTCGTACGACTGAAGGTCCATTCGTACGAAGGAAGGGTTGAGTCGTGCGTCCGGTCCTGTTGTATGACTGATGATGTGTGTGTGTATGGATCCCCTTTCGGAGATCTTACGACGATAAGGTAACATTAATAAAGTGTCATAGCTTGACCACAAAGATTAAAGTCAACGCTATCAACAGGCACATACTATTTAAAATGACTTAGACTGATATGTGTATGTTTGCTTGTGTGTGTACTACCCACGACCGAACCGAAACTGCCCGAGCCTATTGATATCATTTTATGCTTTATGCTCGTTATTAATGCTTGTCAGTAACTGTCAATAGGTGTTTGACTGTTCATAGCATCCTACCGTTGAATCTCTCATCATACGTACTTATCATCTGTTCAGTGAGTTTCGTGGCCCCTTTTTACTCTTATAAAACCTTTTTAAATATTTTCAACTTGGGGGAAAAGAATGCTCACCTATATAACTTGATTTCAGGCACCTTCCCTAGTGGAAGTTGGCTACTACTTCTATGAGTACCTTAACTTGCTTATCTTGTGATTGCTGCCATGTGAACTTGAACTATGTGCTATGTTACCCCTACGTATGATTTAGTGGTATCACCCTACTATGCACTACTACTTGATGTTATGTGTTGATTGATGTTACCTATGGATGCCATTGACCATGGATGCTCTCGGCTGTGTGGCTCTTCTGTGTGGTTCTTCTGTGTGGTTCTTCTAAGCCGATCATCCACTACAACCATTAATCCCGGTAATTGGGACCTAAGGATTGGTTTGGTTGTAACCTAAACGTATGCGCTGTGTGGATCTTGCTACGTCATATTAAACTTATTATGCTATGGAAAACCTTTTATATAACCATTAATCCCGGTAATAGGACCTAAGGATTGGTTTGGTTATAAACTATACGTACGCGCTGTGTGGATCTTGCTACGTCTTAATAAACTATTTAAACTTTGGGAATGTTTCCTTTCAGCCATCAATTCCCATGTGGAACCGATGTTTAGGTTTGGCTGTAGCTATTTAAAACTGGTAAACCGCCTATACATAAGTGTAGTCGCGGTAACACTTATTGAACTTGCTGTTTTCGTCATTAATATTTTCTTTACTACTTAAAACCTGTGAAGCTCACTAACAATTATGTTGACCGTTTTGAGTATTTCTTTTCAGGTGATCAGGGTAATTGAAGAACTAGGAGTGCTGCCTTATAGAGGAGACCCTAGGATGCATATTGTAATTATTACCCTTGTAAAGCTTGAACATGACTTTTGTATACTTGTTCTAGAGTTGTGGGAATTTACGTTACAAGTTATTATCAATGTTTATGTGATCATCTTCTGTCTATGCTTATGACTATGCTGTCGTGAACATTGATTATACACGACACAAGTCTCCAATTGTGTTTGGGTGTCGTCATGACACGCTTGTCATCATATTATTACTATTGCTACTCTATTGCATACCATGTGTTATGACGATCCCGTCTAGCTCACATTCCCCGTGTTTCCGCTATTAGCGGGGGTGTGACAGACTGGTATCAGAGCCATTGGTTATAGAGAATTAGGCAAATACACTTGACCTAGACTATAACCTAGGAACCTTCATGTAGATTTGCATGCTTAAGCTTGTGTGCATTTATATATCTCGTGTATGTGTTCCTCCTTACGTGTTTGGTTATCCTTCCGTTATGTGATCTTTTACTTTGTGTTTGAGCCCTTGTGCTCGACCCTATGGGATGCTTCCTATTGGATCTTCCGTTCCCTCTGTGCGCCAAGCTATCATAACCAAATTCGGGTATTTAGACCCGAAAAGATCATCACAGATCATACATTGCGCTTGACCTCAGATACTGAGACCGACCCGAGGAGGATATGTCTGAGTCCTTTCAAGGACGCGAGATAGACAACCTCCGCCAGACTATACGTGTTTACATGTTTGGGCTCAGTTGACTTGAGGATTATTATGGATATGATGTGAAGGAAGGTCGGACGTCATGTAACCGGATTAGGCATCATTCTCGGTACATCGTGGGTGTGGTGGGAACGCTGCGGGGAACCCTATATATAAACACCACCGGTATACCGAGAATATGCTTAAAATGGGCTGCATGGTGATCTTGACTGACTGGAACATGAAACATTGGAATTGATAAGTAAAGTACTTGTGTATCTCAAGGTGACTAAAGCTTATATGTTGCCTCTTGTATGAATAGAACATGCCGCTTCGAAGATCTACCCGCAGCAATAGTAGCGGAAGTGAAGCCCCGAGGGGCAGAGGCAGAGGCAGGGGTAGACCTCCAATAGCAAATGAAGGCCCTCCTGGCAATACCCAAGGGACTGGAAACCCTGATATGGCAGCCTTAATTGCTCAACAATTGACTGCCCTGATTCCAACTATTGTAGCTCAGGTGAGCGATGCTCTGCAACAACAAAACCACCCCACGGGGACGGTGGTAATGAAAACGAGGACACTGGGAACCCGATTGGGAATGAAAGCAATCAGGAGACTGGAAATGGTGGTACAGCAGGTAATGAAGCTGGTGCTGCTAACGCCAAACGGGGCTGTTCTTATAAGGAATTTGTGGCTTGTAAGCCCCGGGATTTCGATGGGAAAGGTGGGGCGATAGCCCTGATTAGATGGCTTGAGAAAATGGAGGTTGTGATCGACATCAGTGAATGCCTCGACAGCCAGCGGATCAAGTATGTTACGTGCTCACTGCAGGGCAGAGCACTAACCTGGTGGAACACCCAAGTTCAGGCTAGGGGAAGGGAATCTGCGATGCAGATGACCTGGGATGAATTCAAAGCCTTGATTACCGAGGAATACTGCCCTCTCAACGTGATGCAGAATCTTGAGCATGAGTTCTGGAATCATGCTATGGTGGGGGCAGGGCACGCAGCTTATACTGACCAATTCCACGAGCTGGCTAGACTAGTTCCACACCTAGTCACTCCGGAATCCAAGAGGATAGAAAGGTACATTTGGGGACTCGCGCCTCAAATCCGGGCAATGGTAACTGTAGCTGCTCCTCCTACAATCCAGAGCGCTATTCTGAAAGCGGGCGTCTCACTGACGAGATGATAAGAACAGGAGTATTGGGTAGGGGAGCGGAGAAAAGGAAAGAGACTGGGGAAACAAGCCGGTCTGGTACTAGAAAGTCTTATAAGAGGGCCAAAACGACCAGAAACTTTGTGGCCGTGACTCAAGGGAAGAGGGAATATGCTGGGCCGCACCCGAAATATGACAGGTGTAATCTTCATCATCCTCCAACAGCACCGTGCCGGGTGTGCTTGAACTGCAGACGCCCGGGGCATCAAGCAAGAGACTGTAGAGTAGCACCAAACCTAGTGGCACCCATCAACGCGGTTAACCCCGCTGGGAATGCCAGGGCTTGCTACGAGTGTGGAGCCCTCGATCACTTCAGGAATATGTGCCCCCGACTGAACGGGGCACTGGTTCAGCAGGGAAACAACCAACAGCAGATATGGCCATAGCAGGTGCTCAAGGCCAAGGAAACCAAGGTAATGTTACACGGGGTCGTGCCTTCGTCATTGGAGCTAATGATGCCCATCAAGATCCGAACGTTGTCACGGGTACGCACTTACTCAATAACCACTTCGCATCTGTACTGTTTGATACTGGAGCAGATAATAGTTTTATATCATCTGAGTTTGTGCAAATGCTTGATTTGAGTGCCAGTAGACTAGAAACTAGTTACTCCGTAGAAATGGCAAATGGTAGGGTTGAACAGGCAGAGGAAATTATTAAGGACTGCACCCTAATGTTGGAAGACCAGGTCTTCAACATAGATTTGATACCTTTCGAGTTGGGGAGCTTCGACGTAATAGTGGGGATGGATTGGTTGTCTAAGCATGGAGCCGAGATTGTTTGCCGAGATAAAGTAGTGCGGATTCCCATGTCAGACGGGAAAGTACTCAGAATACAAGGAGAGCGACCGGGAAAGAACTTGAAGCTTATCTCCTGCATAAAAGCACGCCAAGGTCTACGAAAGCAGTGTTACACCTTTCTGGCTCACGTGGTAGAAAAGAAGGAAGAAGAGACGAAATTGGCAGACATTTCGATTGTACGGGATTACCCGGAAGTGTTCCCTGATGATTTGTCTGGATTGCCTCCTCCACGACAGGTGGAATTCCATATAGAGCTGGTTCCTGGAGCTACACCGATAGCTAAGACACCGTATCGGTTAGCACCCTCAGAGATGCAAGAGTTGTCAAGCCAACTACAGGAACTACTGGAGAAGGGTTTCATTCGACCGAGTCATTCACCGTGGGGAGTGTTGGAGCATATATATAGTCATATATAGTGTGTCCGTCGCTTGACGAATAGTCTAGGCTTAATGTAATACACCTTGTAAACACATGAAACTGGGTCATTCGCAGGAGCATATGCGAATGAGACTCAGTCGTACAACTGAGCCATGCTAATGGACCAGTCGTGCGACTGAGAGATGCGATTGGGTCATTCGTAAGACTGAGCCATAAGAATGGTCCAGTCGTACGATTGAACCATACGTATGGTCCAATCGCACGAATGGGCCCAGTCACATCTAATATGGGCCGAGGCCTATATATACCAGTTTCAATGTGTAGAAACCTAAGGGTTTTTCATAGTGTTCCCGGCGCCCAGGCGCTGCCGGATGAGAGGGGAGATCATGCTCGATCTCCCCTTGCCAAAAGTCTTGATTCTTAAGTTGTAACGAGCTTAAAATCGTTATGTTTTATCAATGAAATCATTCGATTATTGTTCGTACTATTGTTTATCTTTTGTTTTGATCCTTCCGTCAAGATCACGCTCATAAGACTCTTGTGCTAAAACTGAAAGGTACTCAAAGTGAGCCCTCAAGATTGGAGAAGGTGATGGTGATGATAATGATGATGATAGTGAGGATGAGGAAGACGATGATGAAGATGATGAGGATGATGACGATGATGATGATGGTAGGATGAAAGCAATGATGGTGATGAGAAGAAGAAAGATGGTGAAAGTAAAGGAGGAGAAACTTCCGAGATAGAAGCGAAAGTGCAGCAGGCGAAAGGCGCTCTAAAAAGCGACATGATCAAGGAACCTCTTCGTCTGCTCCAACGGAAGAAACTCCAGAAATTCAAGATAAAAGTACTGTTTAGTTAGACATGTTTATGTATTTAACAGACTTTTGTATTTCAACTTATAGTACATTTATTTAATGAATGTTTATATCGTATGTTAATGACAGTGGTTGATTATCTACTAACAAGTATCGTGTTGCATGTTTAAATCGAGCAGATCCAAATTTTCAAAGAGACCAATACGATGTTGAACCCCTTCAGCAGGTCAAGACTCAGTTAACAATGATTCTTGATCTGCAGGGAGTGGTAAGGAGATCAGTTGAATACACTCCTGAAGAGGTAGAGATAATCCACAGTTTCACTAAAGAGCAGTTGGCCGAAATGTTTCAATTAAATGCTGATGAAATAGTGAACGATGCTCCGGAAGTCCAAGAAGATAGTGATAATGAACTGCATGATGTTGATGAGATCGAAATCGAAGATGTGACAGATCAACATTATCCGGAGTACACAGACACCGAAGGTTATGTCATTCCAAACTTGGATGACAATTTGGTCAGTGAGACCTTCGAAACTCTGGATAAACTAGAAGCAGAAGCTGATAAACAAGAGGGGATAGCCCGAGCCACAGAGGAGGAAGTTAAAGTTAAAAGGGCTAAATGGGCTGCATGTTTTGAAGATCTGCGAGCTCAACGAAATGCTTCAAAGCCAAATGTCTACACAAAGTTGTATCGAGTGAAGAAACACCAAAAGGTGTCAGGCAAGATCATATCGTGGGCTTATTTTGACGATCTTAATGCTTATGCAGTTAAGAGAGAGAAAGGTATTGAGTATTTTAGATTTCCACATGATCTAAAAACTCTACCTGGTTGTGAGCTAAACCAACTGGCAAAGCTGAAGTTGCTTTACGCTGATCCTAGAAAGATGTCAGGATGGTTTGACGCTGCACTGAAAAGGGAGTACCACACCCGGTGGATTAACTTCAAGCCTCAGCAACCTACAAGGTATGTTAGGAAGTCTGAGGTGGATTCACGAACCGGGAGACCAAAGATAGTGTTGAAGTGGCGTCCACCGCGCACCATGTCGAAGATCCCTCTCAGGGAAATGCCTCAGGACATCACTCCACACTTCAAATGGTGGTACTACGATTGGCGAACAGCTGAAGCGGTCATAGTACTGAACAGAGATGGACAGATGGATGTCATCCGGGTTTTGACCCAATGTGGCTCACCAACTTGTCGGCTAATGATGTTTACACACTCTACAAGTGGCCACTGTTCTATGATGCTCAAGATATTGTACAAGCCCTCCAATTTCAAAATGTAATCAGACTCTGCTTTGCATTTGAAATACATGCAGGAGTTACTAGAGAGGAGAAGTACAAGAAATTTGAAAAGGTTATGGGTCAAGTAAGACATTAGATGAATCTAGGTCCAAGGGGGAGTTTGTTGATACATGTGTCCCTAGATTCTGAGTTGAATGTAAAATGTCTTGACTATGTGTAATTGAATAGTGCTTAATGAAATACATTTGGTTGTTTATATTATAATGTTTATATATTTCGTTAATGGGTTAAGGAATGACTAATTATATAGATTTGGTTTTGTTTGAATAGGTATGCATAATGTTGTAATGATTAACACATTCAAACTTAACATGATATAGTTATCATGCGAATGGGCCATGCGAATGGACCATACGCATGAATAACTTTATGCGAATGGCGCAGTAACACGACTGAACCATGAGACTGGATCAGTCGGAAGACTGAAGCATGAGATTGAACCAGTCGTACGATTGAAGTCTCAGTCGTGCGTATGGATCAACCGCATAGCTCAATCGCACGACTGAACCATCCGAATGGTTCAGTCGCCCGAATGAGAAAACCTAACCTATAAATACCACTTAATTCGTGGAATAAAGGGACACTTCGAATACTAGAAACCCTAATCGCCCCAGAACGTGCTGTTCGACCATTCCAACTTCATAGAGCGTTTCAGGTCATTCCGAGTCAATTCATAACGTTTTCTCATCGTTAGGATTGATACTGATTTCGTTCTCACTGATTGGATTGCCAATCAAATAGGATTCCGCACTATTTGATCTGGTACAACTAAGAATCGGTTAGTACTCCGTACGTACACGGTCCTAACAGGGAGCACCGGTATTATTCGTCAAGAAGAAGGACGGGTCATTTCGTATGTGTATCGACTACAGGGAATTGAACAAATTGACCGTGAAGAATCGGTATCCTCTTCCCAGAATCGACGACCTATTCGATCAGTTGCAAGGAGCCTCGTATTTCTCTAAGATCGACCTTCGATCTGGTTATCATCAACTAAGAGTATTCGAGGACGATATTCCAAAAACAACATTTAGAACTCGTTACGGGCACTATGAGTTCTTGGTCATGCCGTTTGGGTTGACCAACGCACCAGCTGTCTTATGGATTTAATGAATCAGGTGTGCAAGCCTTATCTGGATAAGTTCGTGATCGTATTCATAGACGACATACTCATCTACTCCCGTTCGAAGGAGGATCACGAAAAACACCTCCAAGCAATTCTAGAACTGTTGAAGGACGAGAAACTTTTCGCCAAGTTCTCGAAGTGTGAATTCTGGCTTCGAGAAGTGAAGTTTTTAGGTCATGTGGTTAACGAAGATGGAATTCATGTGGACCCTGGTAAGATTGAAGCTGTGAAGAAATGGGATACTCCCCAAACACCCTCAGAAATACGGCAATTCCTAGGATTGGCCGGATACTACCGACGTTTTATTGCGAACTTTTCGAAGATCGCACAACCGTTAACTTTGTTGACTCAGACAGACAAGAAGTTCGATTGGGGGAAAGCACAAGAACAGGCGTTCCAAACATTGAAGGAGAAGTTGTGCAACGCACCGATATTGTCCCTCCCAGACGGAACTGACGATTTTGTAGTGTACTGCGATGCTTCACATCAAGGTTTGGGCTGTGTACTAATGCAGAAAGATAAGGTAATTGCTTACGCTTCGCGACAACTCAAGGTGCATGAAAAGAACTACACAACTCACGATTTGGAGTTGGGTGCCGTAGTATTTGCACTCAAGATATGGAGGCATTATCTATATGGAACCAAATGCATCATCTACACAGACCATAAGAGCCTTCACATCATGAATCAGAAAGAACTTAACATGCGACAACGACGCTGGGTAGAGCTACTTAGCGACTACGATTGTGAAATCCGGTATCATCCGGGAAAGCTAACGTGGTGGCTGATGCTTTAAGCCGCAAAGAACGCGTGAAACCATTACGTGCTCGAGCGCTAGGTTTGACTATTCAAACCAATGTAAAGGCTCAGATTCAAACTGCACAAAACGAGGCTTTGAAAGAAGAGAACCTTGCGGGAGAAGAATTCCGAGGGTTGGATAAACAAATGACTCGCAAGGATGACGGCGTACATTACTTCGTGGATCGTATATGGGTCCCCAGATGGGGAGGTGTACGTACACTAGTCTTGGATGAAGCACACAAGACTCGATACTCTGTTCATCCTGGTCCAGACAAGATGTACCACGATCTGAAGGAGTTGTACTGGTGGCCAGGCATGAAGAAAGATATTGCTATATATGTGAGCAAATGCTTGACTTGTTCAAAGGTCAAGGCTGAACACCAGAAACCATCGGGATTAATGCAACAACCTGAAATTCTCGAGTGGAAATGGGACATCACTATGGATTTCATTACCAAACTCCCGAGAACGCCAAGCGGACACGACATGATATGGGTCGTGGTGGATCGAATGACAAAATCCGCTCACTTCTTGCCTATCCGGGAAGACTATAAGATGGATAAGCTGGCAAGGGTGTACATCAAAGAGGTCGTGACACGGCACGGGGTGCCGGTGTCAATCATATCCGACCGAGACAGTCGGTTCACTTCACGGTTTTGGCAGACATTACAGAAGGCGATGGGCACTCGATTAGACATGAGTACTGCCTATAACCCCCAGACAGACGACCAAAGTGAACGAACTATACAAACATTGGAAGACATGCTTAGAGCTTGCGTAATCGATTTTGGTGGTAGCTGGGACACTCATTTACCGTTGATTGAGTTCTCTTACAACAACAGCTACCATACAAGCATTGGATGCGCTCCATTTGAAGCATTGTATGGACGGAAATGTAGATCGCCTGTATGTTGGGCCGAGGTTGGTGAAAGCCAGCTAGCAGGTCCCGAAATCATTCAAGAAACCACCGATAAGATCTTCCAAATCAAAGACAGACTCAAAGCTGCTAGAGACCGCCAAAAGAGCTATGCCGACAACCGTCGGAAGCCACTAGAGTTTAACGTTGGGGATCGAGTGTTGCTTAAGGTCTCTCCGTGGAAAGGGGTCGTACGGTTTGGAAAGAAAAGGAAGTTGGCCTCAAGATATGTTGGACCATTTGAGATCACAGAAAGAATCGGTCCGGTGGCGTACCGATTACGATTGCCACAAGAGCTTAACATTGTACATGATACTTTCCACGTATCGAACCTTAAGAAGTGTTTAGCTGACGAATCACTTCACGTACCTATTGAGGACATCAAGATTGATGAAAGCCTCCATTTTGTGGAGGAACCTATTGAGGTCATGGACCGAAAGGTCAAAAAGTTGAGGCGCAGCAAGATACCTATCGTTCGTATAAGATGGAATTCCAAACGAGGGCCAGAGTTTACATGGGAACGTGAAGATCAGATGAGACTCAAATATCCACACCTGTTCGAGGATGACGCCCTTGGACCTAGCACCAGTTGAATTTCGGGACGAAATTCCCTCAACTGGGGGATACTGTGACATCCGTCACCAAAGGTTCGTCTATTGACGTAATCTGTTAATTTTGTTGTCGGTCATCCCTCACCTTCATAGCTCATCTATGTGGATATTATGCCTGTATGCTTGCTTGGTTAACCTTATGCGTGTGCTATCGTAGCTTAAATCGTCATCACCTTGAAATATTACCTAAGATTTGCCCCGTTATCATTAAACGCACCGTTTTTATAAGAACATACCGACACAAATAAAATCATTTTTAACCTATAAATAATATTAACAACATTTTATCATTAATAAAAACAAGACTAATAAATAACGTTTTCAACCGAAACAAAATTTAGGAACTCGGGGCAAAGTACAGGGACTAAAAGTGACATTTTGACAAACCTGGGATGGGTATAAAAACCCCATTCCCAGCCCTTCTTCACCATCTTCTTCATTTCTTCATCTTACTTCTTCATCGCCTATCTCACTCACTAGAGCGCCAAAAACGCCCTATTTGGTCTCGTTTTGTCGTCTAGAAGTCGTCTACAACCTATTCTACTCCATCCTTGCAGGTAGACAACGTGAATGTCTCGTTTGTTGCTAGATTTCGCTGCTCCATTTTTAGGGTTTCGGGTGCTCGGGTTCATCCGAGCACATGAGGTCGTGTGGACTTGCATGTTGTGTTTTTGAGTGTGTTTCTTGTTTAGACATGTTAGGATAAGTGTTCTGGAGGTTCTTGGTGCGTGAAACCCATGCTCGGAGCAGCTGGACGCTGATCGAGGACTGTGCAGTCGCGACCTGCTGTACAGGGCGACTGGGCCTTCCGGCCGACTGAGCTGTGCGACTGGGGTGAGTCGTGCGACTGAGTTAGGCGTATGAGTGTGTCACGCGACTGAGCCGTGCGATTGGGCAAATCGCTCGCACGACTGAGTCATGCGAATGAGTCTGTGCGAATGAATGTGTGTGCGAATGAGTCTGTGCGAGTGAGTGAGTGTGCGTGCGATTGAGTCAGTGCGAATGAGATTGTGTGCGATTGTGCGTGAGTCGTACGACTGAAAGTCCAATCGCACGAATGAAAGTTCAATCGCACGAATGAAGCTGATTCGTGCGAATGAAGGTTCAATCGTGTGTATAGGGGGTTGAGTCGTATGATTGGGTCTTGCATGGTACGACTGAATAAAACCTTTTTAAATATTTTCAGTGAAGGTACTTATCATCTGTTCAGTGAGTTTCGTGGCCCCTTTTTACTCTTATAAAACCTTTTAAATATTTTCAACTTGGGGGAAAAGAATGCTCATCTATATAACTTGATTTCAGGCACTTTCCCTAGTGGAAGTTAGCTACTACTTCTATGAGTACCTTAACTTGCTTATCTTGTGATTGCTGCCATGTGAACTTGAACTATGTGCTATGTTACCCATACGTATGATTTAGTGGTATCACCCTACTATGCACTACTACTTGATGTTATGTGTTGATTGATGTTACCTGTGGATGCCATTGACCATGGATGCTCTCGGCTGTGTGGCTCTTCTGTGTGGTTCTTCTGTGTGGTTCTTCTAAGCCGATCATCCACTACAACCATTAATCCCGGTAATTGGGACCTAAGGATTGGTTTGGTTGTAACCTAAACGTATGCGCTGTGTGGATCTTGCTACGTCATATTAAACTTATTATGCTATGTAAAACCTTTTTATATAACCATTAATCCCGGTAATGGGACCTAAGGATTGGTTTGGTTATAAACTATACGTACGCGCTGTGTGGATCTTGCTACGTCTTAATAAACTATTTAAACTTTGGGAATGTTTCCTTTCAGCCATCAATTCCCATGTGGAACCGATGTTTAGGTTTGGCTGTAGATATTTAAAACTGGTAAACCGCCTATACATAAGTGTAGTCGCGGTAACACTTATTGAACTTGCTGTTTTCGTCATTAATATTTTCTTTACTACTTAAAACCTGTGAAGCTCACCAACAATTATGTTGACCGTTTTAAGCATTTCTTTTCAGGTGATCAGGGTAATTGAAGAACTAGGAGTGCTGCCTTATAGAAGAGACCCTAGGATGCATATTGTAATTATTACCCTTGTAAAGCTTGAACATGACTTTTGTACACTTGTTCTCGAGTTGTGGGAATTTACGTTACAAGTTATTATCAATGTTTATGTGATCATCTTATGTCTATGCTTATGACTATGCTGTCTTGAACATTGATTATACACGACACAAGTCTCCAATTGTGTCCGGGTGTCGTCATGACACGCTTGTCACCATATTATTACTATTGCTACTCTATTGCATACCATGTATTATGACGATCCCGTCTAGCTCACATTCCCCGTGTTTCCGCTATTAGCGGGGGTGTAACAAGATGGGTGTTCCTGATGCTAGAGGAGCTGTTTGAATTGGAGTTGGTGGAGCATCCTCTTGTTGCATATCCTCAGGATGTTCCGACTCATCCTGAGGTCTGGAGATGGATGCTTCTTTCTTCCTTTTCTTTGACTTTGGTTTGGAAACATCCTTTTTCTTCTCTTTGAACCTTTTAACTGAGAAGACTAGCCTGCAACACCTGATTAATCTTCTTTGTCTTTCTCAATTGGGTCTTCCTCTCTCACTGGTTCAGATTGAGAGGGGATAGATCCCTACTATGGATCAGAAGTGGAAGCTTGCTGAGGTTCAGCAGGAGATTTAGGTTATGTTGTCTTAAATGGTTCAACCTTAATCTCCACTTCCTAAGGGACCTGACTTGGTGGGGAGTGTAAGTCAGCAAGTTCACCTTTTTAAATCTTCTGCTTGATTACCCTGATGTGCTCATCCATGGTGGACAGAGACATAGGACCAAGTCTCCTTCCGGAGAATCCGTACAGCTTCAAGAAGCTCATCATCTTCTACGTATCAACAGACTTCTTCATGATTTTCTGGATGATGACTCTTGACTTTGCAGCCTCTTCCCTTAACTTTCTTTTGGTGATCTTTCTTTCTTTGACTATATCAAGTTCAAGTTGTTTGAGGTACTCAAACTCAATGTAATCAAAGGGTAAGGGAAGAAGTGTATTAGCCTGGTAGAGGCCTGTGGCACTCAGGTAGTTTATCATGTTGATCCTATCCTTCTCTTTGTCTACCTGAGTTTCTTGTTGAACCACATCCTCTTGATCATGACTTTCTTGAACTGGGGAGAGAGTAGGCACATGCTTGTAGAGTCTTTTCTGTCTTCTTTCTTCTTTGATTTTAAGAAGTAATTCTGCATCCTCTTCCTCTTTTCTCTCTTTTGACAATTCCATGTCAGCCAGTTCATTTAATTCATCTAAGGGGAGGGAAATGATATTATCAATGTCATAGTTCCTGGTCTGCAAGTAGTTAATCCTGACTGCCCTTAACTCATCATCCAGAGTATTTGGTCTGGGAACAGCCCTGATAGCAGTTTTCATGAGTCTTGCAGACCCAGTAGAGGAACTTTCTCTCCTTAGCTTCATTTTCCTCTCTCTCTCCTCCTCCTACTCAATCTTCTTAGAAGTCAATTTTCTTTTCCCTTTGTCATTCACAAACCTTTGTGACTCAGGGTGGAGAGAGCTTTGGCTTTCATTGCTTGGTGTAGCTTCCAAGCTCTGGCCAGAGAGAGGTTGAGATGCACCTTCACCAGCAGGTGTCTCATCAAGGGAATGAACCTCTACAGTAGTTGATGGTGAGACAGGGCTCTTAGGTTCTACCACTGGGCCTTCAGTCAAGGTTTCCCCTATGAAACTAATCTTAGGGTATGCCTCAACATCCAGTTGACCGATGGTATTGCCTGATTGCCATAGTCTTCTTTTGAAGCTGAACTCTGCAATGATCCTATCTTGAATCCTTTGAGCCAACCTATCAGCTTGTCTAGATTGGCTTTGGTTGACAAGTGGCATGTTGACATGGTCAAGACTTTCGTAGTAGTTCAAGGTCTGAAAGTTGAACACTTTTTGCTGCCCTTGAATTCTTTAAAGAATGAGAGCTCTTCTACCATCATCATACCTCCATCTAATAATATGATTTGAAGTTGATGGAGATGATATAGCTCTTGGAATGCCTTTCTCAAAGAGACTCCTAATGACAGAGTCTATACTATCCACATCAATATGAACTTGAAGAAGTTGCTGAGTATGCACAATTGCAAGTGAGGATGGTGAGTCCTCAATGTCCATACTCCTTGAAGAACTCTCAGGTTCTGTGACTGTAATGACTTTCTCCCCCTTTTTGATAGCATCACCCTTTTGCATAGGTGAGCTAGAAGTTAGGTCAATCACATTCACAAGTTCTTGTGTTCCTGGTTGAGTTCCCCTTAAAGGTCTCTTAACTAGTTTTTCCTTAAGATAAGATATCTCAAGTTGCTGATCATTGACCCTGTTTTACAATGTAGTCACTATAGATTCAAGATGACTAACCTTGGAGACTAGATAAGTGCATGTTTTTGACAGCTTTTGCACCTTTAGTCTCAGATTCCTCTTATCTTCATCAGAAGAATCATTGGGGATGAAAGAATTGGACCAGGTCTTCTCTCTCACCACCAGCATGGTGTTCTTGGCTGCTGGATTTCCTCTGGTCAGTGACAGCTTCAGTTGAAGTGTCAATGAGCTGAGTTGCCATGGTTGAGGTCTGAATGATGTAATTACTTGCTGAAGTGAGAGCCTCTTCCATATGGATATCCTAAACAGGTTCAGAAGTATCCACCTCAGTGATGGGTGACTGATGTGAGCTAGACCTAGGTGACTCAGGAGCACTCATCTCTCTTTGAGGAGTGGAGTAGTAGGGAGACTCATGGTACTCACTGACACCTAAGTCTTTATCAGTATAGAAGTCAAGATTAGGAATGGGTTGGTTTAAGTCTAAAGACTGGGGATGGTAGAAGTCCCCTAAAGGTTGTTCACTTGAGTGTTGAGACTCAGAGTGAAGGCTTAAGCCATTTGGGCTTGTGAGCTCATCAGGCTGAGCATGAAGAATCTCAGCAGTGATCTTTGAAGTAATGGGAGTGGTTTGCTCCTTAGGAGAAGTGGGAGCTCCAGTATCTACTTCCTCCTATATAGGTAAGTATATGGGGGCCTGCATAAACTCAATAACCTGAGCAGGGATTCGTTTGAGTTTTCTTTTATAGGTGAGGGTGATTTGTGTTGTTTTGATGGTTGTGATGTAGAAGGTGTGGGTTCAACACTAGCCTGTGTTACTAGGTTGTCATCTTGAGCAATGAGCTCTAACATTTTTAGGACAAGGCCTATTTCTACCCTTGAGAAGCCAACAGTTGGCTTCCTCAAAATTTTAAAGATGCCGGGCTTCATCTGTCTCAATTTAAGAATATTACATGTTTCCCTCAACTGTGAGCCCAGTTCATATTTAAGAATGTATTGAACATATCTAGGAAACATGTAATACTTTAAGGAGTCCAAGTTTGCAATCAGATTAATATAAACAAATTAAGAGTACCTGAACTTGACTCCCTTAACCATCCATGCACTATGAAGGAGAGATCTTCAGGAATCTGGTCCCACCCTCCATGCTTGTTAGACAAGCCGTGGATAACCACATGAAGTAGGTATTTCCATTGAGTTGAGATCTTCCCTTTCCTGAAAGTCTTTACAGAGAAATCTCCCTCATAACCCATCTGCTCAAAAGAATGATTAACGGCTTCTTTTGGGAAGAACACCTCACCTTCTTCATCATCCAGCTGAAGATGATTGTTGATGATGGCCGGAGTGATGAAGATTGTTCTCCCCTGCATTATGGCAGACGGTGCCTTCTCCACATCCATAATGACCTCATGGCAGGTCTTCCAAAATTCAAGCAAATGATCCTCATACAGAGTAGGATCAATGGTAAGGGAGGTGAAGTAGTTTGACAAAGCAAAAAATTTGCACACCTCTGAGAAATGTGAATCTTTCTCAGAGTTTAACAGAGCAACCTGATTGTGTTGCCTGTGTAACTGCATGGAGAAATCTGAGTCATTTCTTCTATTAAGGTTGGCCATTATGAGAAAGCTTAAAAGTGAAGGAAAGATGAACGAGAATGGTTTCAGAGAGAAATTTTGAAATTTAGGTTTGGAGGAAAGATGAAGATGATAGAAAGAGGGGGAACCGATTGGGTTTATATGTGAAAAGGATTTGAGACAAAGTTAATGAAAAGGATAAACTTTAAAATCCGGATGTCGGTCCCACCTCTAAAAAAGTAGTTTGCTTTTTGCTCAAAGAGTAGTTTCATAGAAATCGAAAAGCTTTCGAAGGTAAATTATCTTCGAAAGTTTTAATGAAAAAGCTTCCTAAGCCAAAATGACTTCGGAAGAATTTCCGAAGAGTTTTGACAAATTTGCTTTGGAAGAGAATTTAGACTTGGATGTTTTGTTCCACAGAACAAAGCTTCCGAGAGTTAATTTCCTTTGGAAGAAAATGGTCCTTGAAAACATATAAGTGTGTAAGAGAGTTTTAAGCTTCGGAAGAAATTTCAGAAATTTCTTACGAATGCAAAATTTACTTAGGAAGTTATTTGTCTTGAAGGTATATTTTCTTCCGAAGATAAATCATATCTTCCGAAGGATCGAGATTTGTCAAAAATCTAAAAAAAACTATTCAAAAAGTTTTTATCCATAGAAAACATGAGCTTATGAAGGTGATAAACTAGACAACTTAGGACACACAGATTTTAAGAAATAAAATGAATTAGTTTTAAGAAAAAGCTAATCAAAGTTAATCATCCTAATAGCTGATATAAGATACTTAAATATCTGTTCATCAAAGGCTTTTGTAAATAGATCAGCATATTGTTCATTTGTGTTAACTTTAAGTAGTTTAATTAATCCCTTTTCAAAGTTATTTTTAATTAAATGATACTTGATATTTATGTGTTTTGTCCTTAAGTGCTGCACAGGATTCTCTGTGATGGAAATAGCACTGTTGTTGTCTATGTGAATGGGAGTCTCCTTGAAGTTTAAACCATAGTCAAGCATTTGATTCTGAATCCAAAGCACTTGAGCACAACAGCTTGCAGCAGCAATGTATTCAGCTTCAGCAGTTGATGCAGAGACACAGGATTGTTTCTTGCATTGCCATGTGACAACCCTTCTACCAAGGAACTGACATCCCCCAGATGTAGACTTTGCAGTCATATTGCAACCACCATAATCACTATTTGTATATGCATACAGATTGAAGTCAGAATTCTTGGGATACCAAAAACTAAGGGGCTGTTTGGTAGCCTCTTAATGGTTCCATTAAGAGGCTACCTCTGAACCGTTAAGAGCCTTGAGTGTTTGTTTCGAAAAAAAGGAGACACTTAACTGAACCATTCAGTGCTGAATGGTTCAAATGTGAAAAGATGTTGAATGAACTTGAGACACAAATACCCTCACAAGTCACAAACCTAACCCTCATCTTCAACCTTCATCTCCCTCCCGTCATCTCCCTCCCCCACCCCAGCACCGGCGCCAACCCTTCATAGTCGGCCGGCCAGACCGCCGCCATCCCCTCCCCCGACGACCTCCCGACCACAGGCACCCAACACCGCCGCCATCCCCTCCCCCGACGACCTCCCGATTCACCTTCGATCGCCCACCACAGCACCGCCCGCCGCCCGCCAATTCCTCCGCGCGCCATCCCCCACCACAGCCTCCTCCGCCATCCCCGACCATAGCCTGCTCCGCGCGCCATCCCCGCCCACAGCCTCCGTGTTGGACCAAAAGAACCAATAAGCCAAGATCAGGAAAACCTCTTAGTCCCACATGCCACTGCTACAACTGCTGAAGACTCCCATCAGTTACAATGTTCTCTTGCTTGAATGTCAGACTCGAGAACATCTGAAGACTCTCATCAGCTATTGTGTTCTCTTGCTTGAATGTCAAACTCGAGAGCATCTTAGCTCCAGCCTTCTGCTGTTATGACAAAGTCTGAAGAACAAAGTATGAAGATCAAAGAACTGAAGAATTTCAGCTGAAGACTCCAAAGTACTGAAGACCAAGTACTGAAGTCTGAAGTACTGATCTTACAAGTACTGAAGACTTCAAGTATTAAAGACAAGTACTGAAGAATCAAAAGCTGAAGAACTAAAGAACTGAAGACCTTCTACTGAAGCACAAAGTCTGAAGACAAAGACTGAAGACAACAACTGATGATATCTACTGAAGTCATCAGTTGTTATATCATCTGAAGCCAAGTCTGAAGACCAAGTACTGAAGACTCAGAGTTTGTCACAACAACTGAAGAAGTCTTCTTCAGTTGTTGTGGTGGTTTTTCTTTTTCAGTAGTTTATTTTGTTTCAGTAGTTGTACAACAACTGAAGAGCATGTTCTTCAGTTGTTATAGTATCAGTAGTTATAAACGACTGAAGAGTTTGTTCTTCAGTCGTTGTAGGATTTCAGTAGTTTACTTTTGTCAGCACTTAGGAACTTTGTAAGAAGATGTCAGTTGTTGACATCTTCAGTAGTTTTATGTTTTTGTCAGTTGTAATTTGAATATTCAGTGATGTCAGAAAAAGGACATCAACCCATCCTTTTGCCGCCTATAAAAGGATGGGTAACCATACAGTTTTAATGGCCGAAACGTGCGACCAATAGAACATTTATTGCTTCGCAGAACTCTTCTCTCTCTATGTTTATGCTTTAATTGCAATATCTTTTATGTTCTTGCTTTAATTGCTAATTAATGTGCTAAATCCGCTGCAAACATAATCTAATTGATCAACACGAGAGGCTGAGATCCTGTCAAATGGTATCAGAGCAGGTTAATCATTGATCGATCTTACCATTGATCATTTGAAACTGCTCTTTTGATCTCTCAGTTTGATCGAATTAGCAATTTGCAAGAAGTTAGCCATAGAGAGTGAGTTTCTGCTGTTTCCGGCCAAAATCTTGAGGTCTTTTGGTGGTTTTGAGTTACGATTGTCGTGTTTAAACTTGTTTTTGACCAAACCCTGAGATGACAACACCAACCAATGATCCTCACAATACTGGTTCCGCAACCAAGCCTCCGATGCTGGTTAGGAACGAGTATAACATATGGCAAAGACGTATGCTACACCACTTGGCTGTCAACAGTGCTGGTTGTTGGAAGTCAGTGGTGCATGGGCCATACAAGCCTATGGTGAGCGTCCCGGAATCTAATGAATAGGTTGCGAAGAAACCTGAACAGTATTCGGACGAAGATCTAAAGCTGTTTGAAATTGATGCTAGAGCCCATGGAATTTTAGCCATGGCCATTCCAAACGAGATATATTCAGGGCTCTTGCATCATGAGTCTGCTCATGACCTATGGGTTGCTCTAAAGGAACAATTTGGAGGAACTGATTCGGTCTTAGCAAACAATAGGGAAATCCTTGCCCAGCAATATGAGACATTCTCATACAGAAAGGGTGAGACTCTGACCCAGCAATATGAGCGGTTCTCTTGTTTGATCTCTGAACTAAAGATGGTCAAACAAGAGTACTCCAAAAGCCAGATAAACAACAGGTTCCTCAGGTCATTGCCTGAGAGTGGGACACATATACCATTGTCCTACGCTCTAGTGCTGATCTGGAAACTCTATCTCTCACACAACTTCATGGGAAGTTGCTTACTTTTGAAAGAGAGATAGAGCAAAAGAGGAAGCTGTCCTCTTCTGGCAAGCTTGCTGATGACTTTGTCTAAGGTAATGCTGCCTTGATAAGTCATGAGTCAGAATATGCTTCATCAGAAAGTTCTTATGATGAGCATATTGATTTCTCTACCAACTCAGAACAAGCTTTTGTTGGTGTTAGTAGTTCAGGAGGTGGTGGTGACAACTTGTGTTTTCTGATGGAGGATTTGAAGGGCATTCCAGATGATGATCTGGAAGAGATGGATATTTTGAACCAAATGGCAATGATAAATATCCGCTCTCAGAAGTTCTACAAAAGAACTGGTAGGAAATTCCCAGGACTCTCTGGCAAAACCAAAGTTGGTTTTGACAAGAGCAAGTTGAGGTGTCACAAGTGCCAAAGGCTTGGACACTTTGCAAGAGAGTGTAGATCATCTGGATCTAACTCATCTGCACCCTTTGTGACTTTTCCCAGCAATAGCTCACAGCACAAAGGGCAACCTTCCTACAGTTCTTCCCATCCATCTCAGGCACAAGCACCACCTGCTTATTTTGTGCCACAGGGTCATATGCCTTATCCTTACCCCTGTTACTACATGCCTCAGCCTGGTCAACCTCAAGCACCCCCGGCTCAACCACCTCATGCTCTTCCAGAGCCTCATTCTTCCCAATCTCATCACCACACACAACCTCAACAACAAAGCTTTTTCACCCCAACTGCTGTTGACTGGAGTAGTCTACCAGAAGAGCTATCTGGTCAGGAACCACTACTCCAAGGTGCTGGTCAACATGGTGGTGATCAACCTTTTGGAAATCTTGCTCTGATGGCCCTTGATTCTGCTGAAGGGTCATCATCCAATGCCTCATCTCAGGTATCCACTGAGGCAAAAGCCAAGCTTTGTTCAGAGTCATGCATAGCAACATTTGCTTCTATTAGAGAAGCAAATGTAGCTTTAATAGATAAAAATCTTGAGCTTGAGCACACTATTTCCAAAAGAAAAGCTGATTTTGAGGTTGCTCTAAAAGATAAAAATGATGAGATTTACAAGCTCAACTGCCAAATCAAAGATAGTAAAGCTAGGGAAGATGTACTTCTAGAGAAGTACAAGGACCTCAAGGAAACTCTTGCAACCACCCAAGTTGAGTGTGATCGATGGGTGCAATCATGCAAGGGTTTTGAAATGCTTCTTAGCAAGCAAACAGCTTCCAATGTGAAGTTTGGCATTGGTTATAATCACACTGCTCCTCCCACAGACTTCATTTCAAGAGCAGAAGTTGAATCTGATGGGGAGAGCAATAACCAATCCTTCTCATCATGTGACTTACTATCCTCTGAATCAGCATCATCAGAGATAGACTATCACATGACCAAAAGGCTGATCAACTCAGGAGTTGTCACTAGAAGTACTGAAGGTACTGGAGAGCAAGTGACAACATCTGAAGTTCAAACCTCAAATACTGTTAGCACTAAAGAGAAGAAAACTAACAGTAGGAAAGGTTTGAAGACAGCTAAAGAGGATACCAGGAAAGCAGGCACTAGGAAGAAAACTGCTAGTACTGATGACAAACAGCTGAAGAACAAGTCTTCAGCAGTTAAATCCTCTTCAGCTGATGATCAGCATAAGATGAAGAAAAAGCCATGTGAGATATGTGGCTTGTTCAATCATCTTACTGATGAATGCTGGTACAAAAGGGGTTCCAAACTCAAACAGAAGGAGAAAATTACTGAGAGCATCAATAAAATGAAGAATGAGTTTGAAACCAAGTTTGTACTGGCAACATCCAAGCCTGAAATCCCTAGGCCCAAAGTTAAATCCAAGAAGGTAGGGATTACTCAGGCAACAGCTGAGGTTGCTCAGAAAAAGATGGTACAACATAGAAACTCATCATCAGCAAACTCCAATGTGTCTGAAGAGCTGAAGGCTTTATCACAAAATCAGACATAGTTGGTGATGATGGTTCAGCAACTAGTGGGAAGAGTCAACCACTTAGATGCTCCTATGTTGAAACCACAGAAAAGGAAGTCCAAGCCAAAGGGTTCCTCTTCTGTACCATCTTCTTCACCTCAAGCTGTCACTCTTAACACACCTGTTAGTGCTACACCTGTAGCTGAGAACAGACCCAAAGCCAAGCAGGTTTGGGTCTCCAAGACTAACTAACACATGGTTGTGTTTGCAGGGTTCTTCAACATGCCATAGAAGCATCTGGTATGTAGACAGTGGAGGATCCATGCATATGACTGGAAGCAGCTCCCTTCTTAATGACTACTCTCAAGGAAAGAAGGGATTTGTTTCTTTTGGCAATGATGCAAAGGGTTACATCGTCGGAAAAGGCTTTGTTTCCAACGGGGAAATAAGGTTTGATGATGTTAACCATGTGGAGAATCTCAAGTACAACCTCTTGAGTGTCAGTCAAATGTGTGACAAAGGCCATGTTGCCCTTTTCACAAGCCAGAACTGTAGGATTCTGTCATCCAAAGTTCTGAGTTTGATTGACAAGGCATTGGATGAACACACTCTCCTGAAGGCCAACAGGACAGGAAGAGTGTATGCCTTAGATCTTTCCAAAAAGATGGATCTAAAAGGCCATCCTTGCCTATTCTCCAAGGCATCTCCTCAAGAGTCTACACTATGGCATAGAAGGCTGGGTCATGTAAATTTCAAGAACATGAATCAGCTTATAAGCCATGGTTTAGTAAGAGGATTGCCTCTGAAGGAGTTCAAGTGTGAAGATGACTGCACTGCTTGCTTGAAAGGAAAACAACACAAAGTTTCATTCCCTTCAATAGAAGAACCAAAGTCCACTGCCTGCTTACAACTTCTGCACATGGATCTCTTTGGTCCTGTCAGAGTAATGAGCATGGCAAAGAAGAAATACTGCCTGGTAATTGTGGATGATTACTCCAGGTTTGTATGGACTTTCTTCTTGCACTCCAAGGATGAAGCAGCAAAGACAATAATGAACTTTGTGTTACAAGTAGAAAAGCAGTATTCCCTACAGGTCAAGTGTGTGAGGAGTGACAATGGAACAGAATTTAGAAACCACACACTTGATGACTTCTACCTGTCCAAGGGAATTAGAAGGCAGTTTAGCATTCCTAGAACTCCTGAGCAGAATGGAGTGGTGGAGAGAAAGAACAGGACCCTCATTGAAGCAGCAAGGTCAATGTTGGCTGACTCAGGGCTGCCACTGACCTTTTGGGCTGAAGCTGTCAATACAGCTTGCTATGTACAAATAGAGCCTTAGTAAATAAGAGGTTGATGAAGACTCCCTATGAAGTTCTTCATCATTTGGCCCTCTTATTTCATTCTTTAGAGCCTTTGGGTGTCCTTGTTTCATTCTCAACACTAGCAACCCACTCCATAAGTTTGCTAGTAAGGTGGATGCAGGGTACTTTGTTGGTTATTCATCAACTTGCAAAGCATACAGAGTCTTCAACTGTAGAACCAAGGGGGTTGAAGAAACTCTGCATGTTAAGTTCAATGAATCTCCAAGGACAAGATTCCACAAAACCCTGTGGAGTTGTTTGATCTGGACATACTGCAATATGTTCCTTATCAACCTCATCTGTTGAGCCTGTCAGCAGATCTCCACCTGGTGGTACTGATGATGATGAAGTCAGTACTCACCTCTTCAGGTTTAGTGACAACCTGCCTAAGTTCACTGAACCTGATGCTCCTGTAGCCTCAGCAGCTCCATCCACTACAAATGCAGATGAGATTTCTGCTTGCTCTACTTCATTTGAGCTGCCATCCTCTACATGGTTTCAGGAATCTCCATCACCATCTGTTGCTGCTGATGGGTCTACAAACACTTGCACAGATATCATAGTCTATCAAGAGCTCAAGAATCACCCCACTTCACAAATCATTGGTGATATTCATGCTGGAGTTTCAACCAGGAATCAATTGTCCAACTTCTGCTTCTATGCTCTCTTCATCAGTCAGCAAGAACCAAAGAACTATCATATTGCTTTAAGAGACAATGGATGGGTGGAAGCTATGCAGCTTGAGCTACTTCAATTCAAGAAACAGCAAGTGTGGGAGCTTGTTCCATTACCCAAAGGTAAGTGTGCTATAGGCACCAAGTGGGTATTCAGGAACAAAACAGATGAGAAGGGCCAAATTGTCAAGAACAAGGCCAGACTGGTTGTTCAAGGGTTTGCACAGGAGGAAGGCATCGATTATGATGAGACCTTTGCACCTGTGGACAAGACTGGAAGCAATCAGACTGTTCTTAGCTTATGCTGCCTTTCACAGTCTCAAGGTTTATCAAATGGATGTCAAAAGTGCCTTCCTATATGGAAAAATAAAAGAAGAGGTTTATGTGTGTCAACCACCAGGATTTGAGGACAATGAACATCCTGATTGGGTGTACAAGCTTGATAAGGCTCTCTATGGGCTGAAGCAAGCACCTAGAGCCTGGTATGAGACACTCTCAACCTTTCTTCTAGAGAATAAGTTCACTAGAGGCACCATTGATAAAACCTTATTCATCAAGACTGTGGGACAACATAAGCTCCTTGTTCAGATTTATGTTGATGACATCATCTTTGCATCCTCTGATCCAAAGTTGTGTGATGAATTTACAAAGCTTATGAAGCTGAGATTTGAAATGAGTGCTATGGGAGAATTACAGTATTTTCTGGGTTTGCAAATCAAACAACTGGATGATGGAATCTTCATCCATCAGTCCAAGTATTCCAAAGACTTGTTGAATAAGTTTGATTTACAAACCTGTAAGCCCTGTTCTACTCCCATGAGCAGCATCACACAACTAGATGTTGATCAGAAAGGTAAAGCGGTTGATGAAACCCTTTACAGATGTATGATTGGGTCCTTGATGTACCTTACAGCTTCTAGACCAGACATCATGTTTTCAACATGTGCTTGTGCTAGATTTCAGGCTGCACCTAAAGAATCCCATTTGATTGCAGTCAAAAGGATCTTTAGATATCTGCAAGGTACCCAATCACTAGGACTTTGGTATTCAGCTGGGCATTCATGCAAATTAGTTGCTTTCTCTGATAGTGACTATGCAGGATGCAAAGTCACCAGAAAATCCACTTCTGGTGGTTGCCAATTCCTAGGCAATTGTTTAGTTTCTTGGCAGAGTAAGAAACAAACATCAATTGCTACATCCACTGCTGAAGCTGAGTATATTGCTGCTGCAAGCTGTACCTCTCAAATACTCTGGCTTCAGAACCAACTTCTGGATTATGGCATTACTGAGACTAAGACTCCATTATTAATGGATAGTGCTTCAGCTCTTGTATTGTTAAGAATCTAGTCCAGCACTCTAGGACCAAGCATATTGAGATCAGACATCATTTTATCAGGGATTGCTATGAGAAAGGTCTGATTGATCCTAAGTTTGTGCCTAGTGCTGATGAGCTTGCAGACATTTTTACTAAGCCTTTAGATAGTGCCACATTCCAAAATTTGGTACTAAGGCTTGGTATGCTGCAGCTTGAATGATTTGACCTATGCTGGTACTCTTAGTTCACAACTACTGAAGAGCAAAGGTCAAATATAAGTACTGATGAGTAATTTAGTCTTCAGCTCTTTCACAACTACTGAAGACTAAACTGACTCAAAGTACTGATGTACATTATTTATTGAAAAACAACTGATGTAGTGAAGTGGATTACAACTACTGATGTATGATTTTCAATAAATAAGTACTGAAGAACAAATTTTGCTCACAAGTACTGATGTGTAATCTTACACAAATACTGAAGACAAAATTTGTTCACCAGCTCTGAAGAATTTTCATCAGCACTTGTGACATCTGATCACAAGAGCTGAAGGCATAAATATTCACAAGAGCTGAAGGGTCGATGAAACATCTGAAAGTCAGCCAAAGAGCTGATGAGTAAGTGTGGAGGCTAGTATGAAACAACTGATTTGACGGAAACAGCTGATGAGTAATTTCTCATCAGCTGATAACAACAGCTGATGTTTCATACACAAACAACTGAAGGACAAAACCATGTCTTCAGTAGTTCACAACTACTGACATCAGTAGTTCACAACTACTGAAGGCTAACACCAAGTCCTCAGTTGTTTACAACTGAAGCAATACCATGTCTTCAGTAGTTCACAACTACTGATCTCAGTAGTTTACAACTACTGAAGGCTAACACCAAGTCTTCAGTTGTTCCAACGTCTGAAGAAGAATACTAGGTCATCAGTAGTTTATAACTACTGACGACTGACAGTAACTCTTCAGACGTTCACAACATCTGAAGGACAAAACCAAGGTCTCAGTAGTTTCAACTACTGAAGGCTAACACCAAGTCCTCAGATGTTACAACCACTGAAGGTTAAAACCACGTCATCAGCTGTTACAACACCTGATAACTAACACCAAAACCTTCAGTAGTTTTCTTTCAACCTTTGCCCTACCCTATAAATACCCCACCTTCAGAGCATTTACTCCTTACTTGACCTAATCCTTACAAACCTCTGAAATTCCCATACACCATTAATGGCGAACATGCAACTGAAACCTCGACACAACTGTGTCGCCCACCTTACAAAATCGCCATTATGGCCCAAGTTTCACCAAGCCGTCGATCTTATGAACGACTCACCATACAAAACGGCTTTTCTCTTGAACCCACTCTATACACCGACTCCTTGACGGAGTTTTGGACAAATGTGACCGTCCAAACCGGAGAGCAGAATGCCGAGGTCTCCCTCCGGTCCTCCGTCAATGGAAAACCCGTGGTTATCACCCCAGCTACCATACGACAAACCTAGAGCTGGAAGATGCCACTCACCCAACTTCCTACCCCAAAGGTACCCTGGATCTCTCATTCACATCCCATGACTACCAGGGTAACCTCTACGCCTCCACCTTGTTGAAGAAACATTTCCCTGACCCTCAACGATTGATCTTCCACATGGTGAATGTCTGTCTGGCTCCCAAGACCTCTTCGTGGGACCAGATGTCCACAAGGTGGCAGCAGGTATTGTATTCTATCCTTGAGAAACAACCTTTAAATTTTACTGATCTTTTATTTTTGGAACTCAAGGACATGGCCACAAAACCTTTTTCTAACCGTTGGAACTTGTATCCACGGTTCATAATGGCCATGATCGAAAACCAGCTTCAGGCTGAGGGACTAGTTGGCACTGGGGTCCCTGCCATGGCTGTTCAAGCTGAGGTATACTCCAGGCACAACACTGACCCCACACTCAAACAGGCTGGCCGGCTGCGAAAACCCACGCAGCTGGAACCCACAGCCTCCACCTCCAAATCCACAGTCCCCACCAAGCCAAAAGCCAAAAAGAAGCCTAAAAAGGCTACTCAGGGAGATGAGTCCCCTGAGGATGCCCCTACCACACAAAGGCAGGATGTGCCTGCTGGTTCGATTCTCCCAGCAGGTACCACGACTCCACCCACCACAACCGCACAGGCTTCCTCTCAACAGGAGCCTGATGCAACCAATTTTGGGGCAACCACATTACTGGGGTCTCTCTCACTTGAGGAGACTGCCATTGAAGAGCACAGTCCTCCCCATGTGCATACTGCTTCTAGCCCATATACTGAGGAGACCGCTCCACTAAGCCCAACATTGGTAATAGCCAAAGTGCTGACCGATCTGAGCACTCCACCCTCTCCCCAGAAACCTATTACAACTGGGAGACTCCAACTGAAGAGGGGGTGGGCACAAGTGCTGATAGGAGCCCACAGCACAGAGAATCAGTTCAATCTCCTAGTGTGGCTAGGGAGATAGAACAATCTGGTGAGGCTGCCACTTCCCCTGCATCAACATCTGAGCAGGGTGAAGATGGTAACATCACTAAGACCTCACCAGAGACAATGGCCGATGATGGATCCAATCCTGAGGCCAGAAGTCCCCAGTACCATGAACAAGGGGCACATGTCATTACTGAGCCACACTCAGGACATGTTCATCCTGACAATGTCAGGAGGTCAGGTGATTCAGCTCATGCTGAGGATGACCTAAGCTTCTTCTACGATGTAGTAGCTCAAAACACTATCCTAGAGGATGAGATAAGCAGACTCAAAGAGCTGCTTGCTCAAATGACTCAGGATAGAAGTCCATCTGCCACTACTACCCCACAGATGGCACCTTCACCCGAAGGTCTCACAAACACTGAGCCACTCCCACAAACTCAGCCACCAGCCCCTGCTTCTGGCACTAGCTCTCAGGGTCAGAACCCCCTGAGCAGCTGGATGCTATCCTCCAGAAATCCCTGCCTCTCATCACACCCATCCTTAAAGATATAGTCATTCAAACCCTGGATGAGAGGCTTCCCACATATATACAACCCATGGTGGAGGTTGCCATATCTAAGGCTCTTGCTGATAGTCAAACCCCAACCAATGCACCCAAAAAGGGGGAGACATCAGTGCAAGACAAGAGGAAGAGGGGAGAGGAGAGAAAGAGGCAGAGAAAGAGGTGGTGGTAGAGAGGGAGTTGGTTGAGGAGAGTAGTAGGGTGAGGGAGAAGGGGAAAAGGAAAGTAAGGGAGGTTGAGCATATAGAAGTGACTGGAATCCAGAAGGATTTCAGTGTCACTGATAAGAAAGAGGGAGTAGAGGGAAAGAAGGTGGCTGATCCTGATCTAGCAGCCCTTGTCAAGGAGGCTGATGCTGAACATAACCGTTCAATGAACAAAGTCATTGAACAGCTGTTCAGGCAAGGCTTTGACAAGGACACTGCCTTGCTAGATCAAGAGATCAGGAATATGGAGAGGAGAGAGATTGAGTACCGATGGACTACTCATAGCCAAGAGGAAAGACAAAAACTTGAGGCTATGAGTAGGTTCACTTCGAAGTACCTGGGCAGACCAGTCCTTGATGTTAAGGCATGGACCAGGGACAGACTCTTGGCAATAACCACCAAGATCTGTTCAGCTGGTGATTTTACCAAGGGACTGGTTGCTGAGGCCCTATCTGAAGCCGGTGCTGGGAACAGGACACTGCTAGTAAAGCTAACCAAACCAGCCCTTATCTCCAGGCTGCTAGCAGTGCCTGCCAACATTCCCACACCAACAACCCAACCACAACCCACAAAACCAACTCCTTTACCACCAAAACCCGCAGCCAATGATCCACCCTTGAAGAAGAAGAGAAGGGTGCTGAGGCTGCAAGATGAAGAAGAGGAGGATGAGGAGGATAGCCTGCCACTTTCAGCAGTTATACCTCTACCCAAAGCTAAACCAAAAACCATCACTCCCACCTCACAGCAGGACACTGTGAGGGTAAAGTTAGAAGAGGAGGAGCAGCAGAAAAGACATGATAAGGAAATGCTGAAAAGCATTGACAAATGTTATACTGCTACCACCTATATAATAAACATGCAGAGAGAAGCTCTGAGATTATTCACCCTCAAACAAACCTTTCAATATGAAAAGGAGAGGGTGAGAACTTGGCCTGACCCAAGGGTGGCTCACAGGATAGTCAAGAAGGACATGCCTGTGAGATACAAAAGCCAACTAAAGAGAATCGTAGATGAAGAGATCTCTGTGGCTATTGTAATAACACCCTGGGAAATAGTAGATGAATTCGAGAAAGCTTATAGAGCCGGCCAATCACCCTTTTCAATGCTAGATAATAGGGTGGTTAGGAAGGGTCTGGTCTATAAGAAGCTTGAGAATTTCCATAGGAATGAGCTCACTCTGTTGTTGGAGGGTAAACACCCTGATGAATTTGCATACAGGCAAATCACAACAGTTGAGCTCAAAAATGGAAGACAGGTCAAGTTCATCTCAGAGTTGTACGGTCGGGAGGGATTGTTCGAAGGTGAGCCTGAAGACCTGTCCAAAGAAGAACAAATGATCTTTCTTCAGGCCTACTGTCGAGAATCCTACCAGCTTGTACGTGGGAGGTAGATCTCATGGATGGGGCAACAGCTCTGTGTCCTATTCCCCAAGACAGAGCTCCATCCATACTTAGCCAAACAAACACTTGAGACTACCTCTCTGGCCAGTGCTTATCTGGGTCAACTTCTAATCTGATCTAGAAGGAAATAGACCAATCTTTATGCCATCAATAAGTGGGACATCCAATAATTAGAGGTTTTGGCTGCATTGGTTCAGGGGGAGTTTGTTGGACCAAAAGAACTAATGAGCCAAGATCAGGAAAACCTCTAAGTCCCACATGCCACTGCTACAACTGCTGAAGACTCCCATCAGTTACAATGTTCTCTTGCTTGAATGTCAGACTCGAGAACATCTGAAGACTCTCATCAGCTATTGTGTTCTCTTGCTTGAATGTCAAACTCGAGAGCATCTTAGCTCCAGCCTTCTGCTGTTATGACAAAGTCTGAAGAACAAAGTATGAAGATCAAAGAACTGAAGAATTTCAGCTGAAGACTCCAAAGTACTGAAGACCAAGTACTGAAGTCTGAAGTACTGATCTTACAAGTACTGAAGACTTCAAGTACTGAAGACAAGTACTGAAGAATCAAAAGCTGAAGAACTAAAGAACTGAAGACCTTCTACTGAAGCACAAAGTCTGAAGACAAAGACTGAAGACAACAACTGATGATATCTACTGAAGTCATCAGTTGTTATATCATCTGAAGCCAAGTCTGAAGACCAAGTACTGAAGACTCAGAGTTTGTCACAACAACTGAAGAAGTCTTCTTCAGTTGTTGTGGTGGTTTTTCTTTTTCAGTAGTTTATTTTGTTTCAGTAGTTGTACAACAACTGAAGAGCATGTTCTTCAGTTGTTATAGTATCAGTAGTTATAAACGACTGAAGAGTTTGTTCTTCAGTCGTTGTAGGATTTCAGTAGTTTACTTTTGTCAGCACTTAGGAACTTTTGTAAGAAGATGTCAGTTGTTGACATCTTCAGTAGTTTTATGTTTTTGTCAGTTGTAATTTGAATATTCAGTGATGTCAGAAAAAGGACATCAACCCATCCTTTTGCCGCCTATAAAAGGATGGGTAACCATACAGTTTTAATGGCCGAAACGTGCGACCAATAGAACATTTATTGCTTCGCAGAACTCTTCTCTCTCTATGTTTATGCTTTAATTGCAATATCTTTTATGTTCTTGCTTTAATTGCTAATTAATGTGCTAAATCCGCTGCAAACATAATCTAATTGATCAACACGAGAGGCTGAGATCCTGTCACTCCGCCGCCTGCAGAAGCCTAAAATTGGTGAGAAAAAAGTTTTTTTCTTCAAATTTCTTTTTTATTATCATGTTGTATACATTTTTCTTGAGTGAGTTTCAAATTTTTTTTGACATATGCATTCCTCTAGCTATAACTTTATGCCTGTAATCTCTGTTTTAGCATAGACTATAGTTTGTTCTTTTAGCTAGGATGTTTGGATGTGCATTCTTGTTAATCGAGTAGCAGCTTGTATTGTGAGGTGAAATACGACTCTGCAGGGATAGTGAGGTTTAGGTTGGATGTGCATTCTTGTTCTTGTATTGTGATGTTTGGATGTGCATTCTTGTTCTTTTAGCAGCCTGTAATCTCTGTAATCTCTATTTTACCATAGACTATAGTGAGGATTGATTTGTGTGGCAGTTGTAATGGTTTAGGTTGTAAATTGGTTTGAATATTGATGGATGATGGGTTTAATTCTGATCATAATTCTGGTTGATGAGTGTTTGAGGTGTTAACAACATGTTAAATTTCAATATTATTATTTGGTACGAATATGAATGTTATTGTGTTTGTTGTATTAGCGATGTTTTATCTTCAAATTTCTTTTTTACATGCACTTTGGTTTACTAGTAATATGTTACATGCACTTTGGTTTACTAGTAATATGTTACATGAACTTTGGTTTACTAGTAATATGTTTGTTCTAGTGTTATAGTTTATTATCAATGGTAGTTTTTAAGTTTGTTTCTTTTTGTATTATTTGAAGAAAATGGCTCAAAAAAAGATTAGGGTTAATTGGAAGCAAGAGGGGGTTGAAAAAAGTTTTCTAGAATCATGTGTCCATGAATTGACACTTCATAGACGCAGGGAAGCAGTCTTAAACAACTCTCTTGGAAGAATATAGCAGAAAAACTGAAAACAGAGCATAATTTCATAGTTGATCGAAGACAAATGAAGAATCGCTATGATTACCTAAAAGCTAAATTTGCTGCCTGGACAAAGTTAAAAAACAAAACCGGCAATGTTTATGATCCCGTAACAAACACATTTAACTTGTCGGAAGAAGAATGGCAATTAGAGATGAAGGTATTTCGTAAATATATTTAAGTAATAATTATACTTTATATTCAATAATCTTAAATAATTTTTATAATTTTTTTACACAGTCCAACAAATATATTCAATAATCTTAAATAATTTTTAAATAATTTTTATAATTTTTTTCACACCGTCGACATGCGAGATATGGGTGAAAAATGCAGGAACGAAGTATGGACTATTTTGATGACTTGTTAGGTTTTGAGATATTATATGTATGGATGTGATTGTTAGTTTTTGGGATAATATGTTTATGGATTATTTTATGATCTTTAGTTTTTGGGATAATGTGTTTTTGGATATGATTGTTTGGTTTTCGGATATTATGTGTATGGATGTTTTTTGAATGTGATGGAAACTTTTTTGGATAATATGTTCGTAGGTTTTAAATTTCTGATGGACGTGATGGATGATTTGTTTATGGATAATATGTTTGTAGGTTTTTAAACTTATGAATGTTAACAGGTAGCATATGGATTCGGAGGATGAGATTATTGTCTTGTTCATTTTACTTTGTTGGCAATGGTTACAGTTAGCTACAGGAAGAATTGAAAGGACGAGAGACTTGAATTCTACATTGACCGGCTATGCGTACACGCAAGAGTTGTTGCACGGATCTTCTACACAATGTCATGAGATGATGCATCTTTCACGTGAAGCATTCGTACTAATATGCAATCATTTTCAACAAAGAAATTGGTTACAAAGTAGTAGGTCGATAACCTTTCAAGAAAAGTTGGCTATGTTTTTATTATCATAGGACATAGTGAACGATTTCGGATGGTTAAACGAAGATTTCGGATGGTTAAACTAAGATTTCAACACTCAACAGAAACGATTCATAGATGTTTTCATGAGGTCCTAAATGCAATGATGAATTTCGCAAAAGAAATTATAGTTCCAACATCTTCTAATGGCATCACAAATATTTCCTAAAAGAAGTTGCCTTTAACTCGACATCCGGCTTTCCTTTCCCCCACCAGGTTCTAAATCATTTTAAAATTTAATTAATTGCAATATTTGTTTTCTTTTGTAATACATTTGTTACTAACATTGCAGATAGGTATACCTTTGCGACGCTGCGTACACCAACACTCGTGGGTTTATGACTCCATATCGTAGTACGAGGTATTGGTTAGCCGATTTTCGACGACAACATGCATTAACTAAGGAAGAAAGATTCAATCATGCTCATGCACAACTTAGAAATGTTATTGAGCGCGCATATGGTGTGTTGAAGGCAAGATTCCCAATCTTAAAGCAAATGGCTCCCTTTTCGTTTACAATTCAAAGAGACATAGTTATTGCTTGTTTCGCCGTTCATAACTTTATACGGAAATGCAACATTCATGATCAGTTGTTTATGGCATACGATGTCGAATACATTGTTTGCAGAAGCACAAGGTGGTAACAATGATGATCAGTTTGTTCATGATATAGAATGGCGTTCACAAGACATTAATTATATGAATAATTTGCGTGATGAGATAGCTAGTCAATTAGTTTCAATTGATTAATATTTGAATTACTTTGTAATTGGATATTAGTATGTTGTATTTGAAATATTTTGAGTTTGAATTTTAATATGTTGTATTTTGTTAACCTATTGATCATTTACGTACAGTCATTCAGACATCTAACCAAACAGATACATTTTATTCAGCACAAAATAATTCAGAGGGGTAATATGGTCATTTTGTACAGTCATTCAGAGATTCAACCAAACAGCACATTTTGGTTCAGCACTGACTGGTTCAGAGCCTCTTAACCATTCAGACCTCTTAACCATTCAACACTTAATAATCCAGAGCCTACCAAACAGCCCCTAAGTGTTGAGGCACCTTTGAGGTATCTTAGAATTCTCTTAACAGTGATGAGAAGAGACATTTTAGGGATGGCTTGATATCTTGCACAAATACATGTGGCAAACATGATATCAGGCCTGCTAGCTGTAAGATACATAAAGGACCCAATCATAGCCCTATAAAGGTGTTCATCCACACACTCCCCCTCAAGATTAGGCCCAAGGGAGTGATTTCTTGCTATGGGTGTCTCAGCAATCTTACAATCAGTCATGTTAAATCTTTTGAGTATGTCTTGAACACACTTTGACTGACTTATGAAGATTCCATCTTTAACTTGTTTCACTTAATTCCTAGAAAGAAATTGAGTTCCCCCATTGCACTCATTTCAAATCTGTCCTTCATCAGCTTCTCAAAGTCTTTACAGAGCCTTGGATTAGTTGAACAAAAAATGATGTCATCTACACACACTTGAACTAGCATTAAGTCATTTCCTGTACTTTGATGAAGAGAGTTTCATATATTGTAACCTCTTGTAATTTTCGTTAAATAAAAGTTAACCGCGTTACATTCTTGTAAGGACCATTTATGTCACTTATCAAACCTTGAGGGCTTGTTTATGCTTATTTATTAGTTTGCCTTTAAATTCATTAAATTGAAAGTAAATAATTTAATTATTAAATTGAATATAATAATAATTAATAATAATATTACTAATAATAATACTAATAATAATAATAATAATAATGATTTATAAAAATTATTTAAACTTAAAAATGGTTAGAATTAAAGTAATTAAGTCCAGGGGGTATTTACGTGAATTTAGAAACTTTAAATAAAAGTTTTTACATAAAATAATAAAATTTGAAACTACATGGACTAATAATGTAAAATTCCTTAAACCCAAACCTTCCCCCCCACCCATTTTTCCGGCCAAGAATCCGGCGAGCTCCGGCGAGCTAAATCAACCAGTATCGGCTAGTTAAACCCTATTTGAAACAATACAAACCGTTCGAATGACTGTTTTGAACCCGTAACCGAGTTTTAATTCGACTTTAATCGCTGTTATGAACAAACAACTAGAAACCGAAATAGTTTTCGAATCAAAATTAGTTTCAAATTGATACATGATCAATTGGTTCAGTCGATTCATCAGAAACGTAATACTAATCATTCCATATTCAATTCAACCAATAATTATGATCAAAAGCAAGTAATTAACATCGAATTTAAGTCAAAACTTCCGAATCAAACCTTTGAATCGTTGATCATGAAATAGGCACAATTGACCCTACATAACAGAGGGTTACATTCCTAAATGACGGTTCCGCACTCTTTGAACATCCAATTTTGTTTATCAAACCACCCATATCGATTTCGGTCATCACCTTCCGCATCGACCTGCAACTTAGGCGTATTCGACATTCTGAGCTCTCTTAATATAAATTTGTTCAGGGGTAGTTATCATTAACACCATAAGAAGCTCCATACAAAGTTAATTTGATAACAATCATCTGTAATATCGAGAATCTGGTTCATCACATTCGTAACCCATTCTTCGTTCATCTCCGTCAATTCGACTCTAATCGCGTAACCTACATACACACTTACACTCGATTTCACATGGGGAATCAAAGCCCCATGTTTATTTTAGTAAACATGGTCGAATTGGGGTTCAATTTGATCAAAGATGAATCTAGGGTTCATCGATTTGGGGTTTCTAGTAATTCATGCTTTTAACAATTATAAACCATGGCAGGCATAGGCACCCAGCCTAATGGTAAACACATTCCCATGACAACCTTGAGGTCCCGGGTTTGAACCCGGGCACCCTCACTAATTTTTTTAAAAGCCTTTGTATTTACAAATTGTAGAAAAATTTTAATTAATATAAAAATCATTTTTGATAACTAATATTATTTTTTTCTTACACATCAAAGTACTTTCTTCAATTTTTCTAATTTAAATATTCATAAAATAATATAACAAAAGTCATTGTAGGGCATTTCTTATAAGATCGATTTTAAATAATAGTTTAAATTAATAAATTATTATTGGTCAACACTTTACTTTTAATTATTATTTAATCTAGTTTATTTTAAATAATTATAGAAATTACTTACACTTTATATTTAACTTTACCAATTATTATAAATGATTTAATGTTATTAAGATACCTAAATGGTATAATACCTTTCATTGAGTTAAAAAAATAAGTGATTCCATTATTAAATTTTATTTAATTATTTATCGAAACCTCAAATTTCACTTGAAACCCTAGTTCACATTTAATCGTTAATCTTGTTGTTAAACAATGAAATCATATCTTCCTTCTCGATATCCTTAGACTTTTTCTTGAACATCTCGGTTATCCTTTCCATCTGATGGTTCAACACCCTTCTTACTGGAGTGCTTCTGGGATATTAATTCTTTTTCCTTAACCTTCACTTGATTCGCCGAATTTTCAACATGATGAGAAACTTCTTGGGCTGTTTTGGAAATAATATTCACTGTTGGATCAGGAGCTTTAGCTTCCCTAACTACCTCTCCATTTGTTGACTCAAATGTAAACATGTCTTTTATCTTCTCATGGTAACCCTCCCAATCATCAGACTCAGGGTAATCGTTTATAGCATCCAGCAGGTAACCAGCATATCTGGTTCTATATGATTCAATTCTCTTGATCAAAGTGTCAAGCATGTACTTTTACTCCTGAGGATACAACTTATATCAACTAAAATATGGGGGTCAACATTTGAAAAAAAATATATGCATGGATGCATTTTAATTCCGTTACATGAAATAGTTAGAGACTATATTCTGAAGTAGTTGCTATCCAAACAGCCATATGATAAATGGGGTAAAGTGAATATTACATAATATTCATTACATCGCACATGACTTAAAAATTGATAGAAAGTATATAATGGTTTTTTTAATTTGAAAGTATAATAATCAAATTATCACAACAATACTATTATCTATTTTCAACAGAAAGAAATTGTATGATCCTATGCATCTAAAAATATAATAACTTTAAATCTTAGATATATAGTAAATAAAAATAATTGTTTAAAGAGTATACATTACCTCTATAGTTGTAACATGCCCTTCTTCACTAACCTCGACCAACTTGCCCCTACCAAAACCACCACCTTTGATTTCAGCTTCCTCACGAACCTTCATATTAGCCAATGTCCATCGACTGCTAGGCAACACTGTTTTGTTTTGCTTCAAACTTTCTATATCCAACCCCTCAAGGTAAATTAGCTAATGAATGGAATTAAATTAGAATGTTAAAAATTAATACAATTTATATTAAATTCAAACAAAATTTAAAGAGATAAAAGGAAGATTTTACCATTAATACAGTTATAGGCCCAATGAATGGTTTACCCTTGTTGATATCCCAATTTTTTTACACGTCTTTAACCTTTTGTGAATCAATGCACACCAATCAAGATTAGTTAAATCTGAACCTAGATTTAAACTCTTTAATAACTTCAGGTTAATCAATCTAGACTTCGTGCACTGGATCATGGTTGTGCAGAACAACATGATAAGGTCGAGCTGGAATTGCCTATCAGCTGCTGAAGCTTTGAACATGCTCTCCATGATATCTATGGCGGTAATGTTTGACCGCCCATAATGCATCAACCATTCATCAATAATGTTGACAGATGAATCGGGGTCCATAACACCATCGATTTCCTTACCACCCATGGGCAGTCCAATGACTTGATGAATCCTATGAACAGTGACTGGAATACTGCCATTTTGCACACGGATTATCATGGAGTCAGGATCAAATGAATCAATGACAAAATAGGCCAGCCGTGTTGGAATCCTATCAACATTAAAATGTCGCAACCGAATTAACCCCATCTCAAATAGGCACTCCTCTTGTTGACTGTTTATGTTCTTTACAGCTTGGCAGAGTGGCCTGGGGCTAGAACGAATGTGAAGGGATGGCAATTTGTTTGTTGAAACCTTTGGCTTGGGCTTCACTACGAGTCTCTTTTCAGTCTTGCGCTTCTTAAATTTCTTATTATCGTCTAAAAAATCAAATATATGATATAATCAGAAATAACATATAGATACATATTAGCTGGGAAAATTACACAAGAGTGTTATTTATTCTTTGTTTATGTCATGCAATAGACTGATACAGTCTTACAAGCAATGTTGGTTAGAAATCTTTAGAAAAAAATATGTGCTTGGATGCACATTTTCTGTTGAATAATCGTTGTATCGTGCTCAACCATACCCTTACTACACATACATTATTTCAACATTAACCTATCGAGGCATGTCCATACTACCAAACAAAACCAACCAAAGACATTCCACTTATGTTATGTAATGAAAAAACACACTTTTCTCTTACAAAATCAGATAATATACTAATTCTTGTGAATGAACATTATAAATGGCATATACAATAAGTAACCAACAGAACATTAAAAACATTAATTAAAAATTATGTTATAAATGGTTACCGGGTTTGTCATGAATCCTTTTTTTCTTCTTATTTGCTTTAACATCCTTCTTTTTAGTAGAATCTGATAAAGTGAAGACCTCATTATCTTGTTCCACAGTCTTTTCCCGCTTTCCAAGAATCTCTTGGGCTATAAAGACATGACAAATAATACCAAATTTTACAAACAACATAAGTAGGATGCATGATATTCATTATCAGGAGAAATATTACCGATCATCGACTTCGTATAACGTAATGGGCTATACTAATTCTTGTGAATGATCAATATAAATGGCACATACAATAAATAACCAACAGAACATTAAAAACATTAATTAAAAATTATGTTATAAATGGTTACCGGGTTTGTCATGAATCCTTTTTTTCTTCTTATTTGCTTTAACATCCTTCTTTTTAGTAGAATCTGATAAAGTGAAGACCTCATTATCTTGTTTCACAGTCTTTTCCCGCTTTCCAAGAACCTCTTGGGCTATAAAGACATGACAAATAATACGAAATTTTACAAACAACATAAGTAGGATGCATGATATTCATTATCAGGAGAAATATTACCGATCATCGACTTCGTATAACGTAATGGGCGGGTACCGTCCAAACCAACAGGATTAGATGATATAACAGGGTCTATTTGAAAAGATATTTAGAAACAAAACATTAAATACAAGAATTAGGTAAATACACACTAAACATAATCTATGCAAACATAATATGGATGATCCAGAAAGAAATATTAAATTGAAGGTTGCATGTTTAGGGGATAGAGGTGTTTCTTTTAAATGTATGGCCATATGTAATGCTCTTAAAAATTAATAAGGATATGGAATATTATTCCACACGGATAAAAACAATATAGATATAAAAATAGTAATACCAAGATACCAACAACAAATGAGTCCAAGATATATACTATAAGCCGATATAGAGTTTCAAAACAACTAAAGTAAGATTTATTGGTCACGAATTTCAGATACGTTTAGATTGATAAAAAAAGTTACCTGTGGGAGCTGTTGTTTCTCGACTTGTATTGGATAATACTTTCGACTTCATCCTACTTGATGTATTTATTTGAACAACCTCGTTCGTTTGTTGTAAGTGCACGTTCCTTTTCCCCAAAACCTCCTCGGCTGCGTTGGCAATAATGCATCAAGCACAAAGCATTAGACTTTTTCAATGATTATTGAGTAATGAAGTAGTAAGGAGAAGCATACTTACCAATCATTTTCTTTGTGTATCGCCTTGGCTGATTTGAAACAGTACAAACAATGGGATTAGATTCATTTCCTTCACCTGATATCAGTGAAATACGGTTAAAAAATACGTCGTTAATGATAAACATATTCAATCTCATTAAAATGAAATGCATATTTTAACAACATTAACTAACATATTTAGATTAGTAGAATGATTACCATGACGCTGATTAGAAAAATCAGAAATAATAATGGGTTTGGTCGGTGCACCACTCGATGAGGTAGTTAGAGAGGGAGGCTTGCGGGCTAGCCTAAGACTTTTGCGAGCTTCAAAAAGCAACAACAAAACATAAAAATATATATAAGAAAACAAAAGTCATACCAATATTGAGATGGGAAAACATCGAAATTGTATCTGTGCTCATTATGGTATTCGATAGAAAAAAGACAAACTTTGGATATATCTTGATTCGTTGAGATGATGAAACACTAAAAAAAATATTCTTTTAATTAATACATACTATTACAATGACAAAATTGATATAACGCACCGATCAAAATAAAAGATATGAAAGCATATACCATACAATATTTAACGATTGATCTTGAAAAATATCAACTAATATAAAAGTCTAATACCGATAGTAAAACAGTTGTGACCTCAATCTCATAATAACTAATCCATTCCCAATAACAGAATAATTTAAAATCAACAACTTTGTCATAATGCATACATGCGTTATACACATAAAGGGCATTACAGGCAGTTGAAAACAATTGGGATGAAACAAATGGAAATTTAAAAAAGATAACTAATTTCATATGAATGTATGAGAATGATAATAAAGCAAAATACAAACGTGTTTTGAACTATATTATAACAAAACTAGCCAACAAAGAAACTATATACAAAGGATTATGATTAGCATACAACCTATCAATATATGGCCATATTAATCTCAGCAAGTTATACACATGACATCAACAATCCTATAACACTTTGAACATGCCCTATACAAACATAATTTGTTAAAAAGAAAGCACACTCTTAGGAAACAGTCACGATACTCATGGTATGACATTCAATACACACATCAAGGGTTATTTCAGTTATAAACCAGGTAAAAAAGGGATATCTAGCAAATAAACATAGAAATTTAGTAGACTGAAATTAGGTAGTTGAGCATACACTATGCATTTAACCTTTATTTCAAAGGATTTTTACCATTCAGAGAAAAATACCAATGCCATTACCCAACACATCTGGCTTTATATTAAATAATCTATTGAACCAATGTGGAAGATTTAACATCATCCTCAAATATTGAAAATTTTTCTGAAAACAAGCAGCATATTGTCAGGCGTGTAATTAAATTAATTTGAGTTTACTCATCACAATGGAATAGACATAACATTGCACAAACATCAACAATGCCATATAACTTTGAACATGCCCTATAAAAACATAATTTGTTAAAAAAAACAGCAAACTATAAGGAAACAGTCAAGATGCTTATGGTTTGACACCCAATACACACATCGAGGGTAATTTTAGTTATAAACCAGATAAAAATTGGGATATCTAGCAAATAAACAGAGAAATTAGTTGACTTAAATAAGGTAATTAAGTATACACTATGCATTTACCCTTCATTTCAAAGGATTTGTACCATTCTAAGCAAAATACCAATGCCATTACCCAACACACAATGCACAAATTAAAGCGACCAATATGATACTGAGGTCTAAATTTTGATATCAGCATCTTATAAAAACATATTTAACCTATAAAAATCGACATACCTGTTAGAATGGAGGGTTTATGAACCAAACCAAACTCGAAATCGCAAAATCAGGGCATCAATCTTCGTCTCTAATGTGACTGATGGGGAAGCTTTTATAGATACATAGTTGAGTTCGAAAAGATCGTAAGATGAAGATTAGAGGATGAAATTGGAGTCTTGTTGTGAAAGCGAACGAAATTGTTAGGTTTATTGTAACCGAAAATCGATCGTGTGAAAGAGGATTTGGGGGTGTTCAATATTTAACATCCCTATTATACCCCTAGTACCCGATTTCCGCCTCTTTTAAAACTAAATGAAATTACAATTTTGCCCTAATTAATCTAGACCATTGATCAATAAAATCTATGGACTATAATGGTTCTTATGGTTTTTTTCTTAATTTTTAGTTTTCATTTGAATGCCATCCTATATATATATATAATATATATATATATATATATATATATATATATATATGTTTGAAATATGGAAAGCTCACCAACTTTATGTTAACCCTTTATTTTTAACATGTTTTAGGACTTTTTACCGCTTAAGTGCTCTTGAAGACTTGATTTCATCTAGGACCTGGACCTAGTGAAATAAAATACATTGACATACTTGTCACATGACGTTATTTGTGCTTCTATTCATGTTTAACTTGAAACTTGTAAGGCCCAGTTCCCAGGCACCTCACAGTTGGTCATTCATCGCTTATATTTAAATAAAACATTGCAGCGGAAACATTCAAAAGATACATTTCATTTCATCATAAAAGCTTGTACAAAGATTACATCGTTGCTGATTACAAAATGGTCATAAACAGTGACCTCTAGTATAGAAACATTAAAATTTTCGTCATAAAGAAGATTCCTTAAGTAATCCAGTTTATCGAGATCCTCAAGGAACACTTGACACTTGCATGCAACATAAGTTGTTGCATGCATTATGCGCCCGCATCCCATTGTGTGGCAGCGTTATCAAAAGGAGAATGCCATCCCAAAAGAGCTGAGTAGCCGCCTCGTGCCATCCCCAGCAACACTACCTGCCAACTGGAAACACATAAAAAGTCAGCGTTGCTGAGTGAGTTCTAGTTTGTAATAAAAACATACCTTTCTTTCATTAAAAACGTTCTTACATTCATGCGGTCATACAACATACATACACGTAGATAATATTTTTATTATCTTCATCATTCGTTCTTTAACTTTCATTCGTCATGCATGCAAATCTCTAAGGGTCACCTCTCTTCTCTGCCCTCATGGTTCCAACCCATGAGCCGACAAAGCATACTGTATCACTTCTCTACCCTCATGGTTCCAACCCATGAGCCGGCAAAACATACTGTATCATACTGGTGCCCCTATGGCACTCAGTCCATAGACCGACACCCGGTGCCCCTATGGCTCTCAGTCCATAGACCGACACCTGGTTGCCCCTATGGCTCTCTGTCCATAGACCGACAACCTTGTTGCCCCTATGGCTCTCTGTCCATAGACCGACAACACCTCTTCCGGGGTCACGTTAACCCCGCGAGTGATCGTCACCACTCCTGCTGTAACAACTATCCCGTGACAGGTCACAAAGACACTGCCCCGTTGTTCTTAAGGCAACTATGGCTCACTGTCCATAATCTACCATAAGGCTCGTAATAGGCCTAGTTACTAGAACCAAGCACCATTTCTAAGACTTCTTAACCATCAAATCCATCTCGTGCCCCTTAGACCATGCATGACTTTCTTTCATTCGTTCATTCATTCATTAGTGCATGCATTCATTCATCACGTTCCTCTTTCATTATCTTTCACTTTACGTTATTTATTACATTCGTTTCATTCATTCATTCATTCACATAAAGTCATGGAAAGATAAACACGTATCGAAAACAAGGAACATCGATATTTACAAATCATCAGTCATTACCATCATATAAGGCCACATCATACTTATCATGCATACATCCTACATCATGCCATTTCATGCTTAACAATATTAAAATAATAATAATAATATTTCTAATAATAATAAACTACTGATAATAATATCAGTAATAATAACAAGGGTTGATCATTAATCATCATTTCATGTATAAAATATCATCATTAAATAGCCCTTGGTCAACCTCGGTCAAACCCTAAAACCCAGATTTCCAGAAAACTCCTGTAAAAATTTCTAAGTATAAAAATTCTGGGCACATGAGGACTATTTGGGCGCATGAGCACTGTTGGGACTCATGAGCACTGTTCAGACTTTTCATCACTATGTAGGCTCACCAGCCTACACTTAAAAATATTTTCACTTTGGGCGTATAAACTATTTGGGCGCATGAGCACTGCTTGGACTCATGACCCTACACTTAGTCATCCGGCTAACTTTTCTAGGCATATGACCACTGTTCAGACTCATAAGGCCACTGTTCAGACTTATAAGGCCACTGTTCAGACTCATAAGCCCTGTTTGGGCATATGAGAACTATTTGGACTTATGACCCTGTAAATTTTCTAAGTTCTAAATTCCAGACTCATGAGCACTGTTTGGAAGCATAAGCCCCAACACTTAAAATTTCTATCATAATTTTGAGAGTATGAGGACTGTTCAGACTTATGAGCCTTGTATAGGCATATTAGCAGCCTGTTCATGTTTCTAAGTCGTTCTCCAGTCCCAAGCATCATATCACTTAATTCTAAACATTCACATACGGTTCTAAGCATGAACTTAACATATTCATAACCATACATCTTCCCAAAACATACCCGACCCACATACACATGCATATGAACATACGGGTATAATACCCAACCTTATAAAAACATAAATACATGTATTTTCCAGCCCCAAAATCATTTGAAAACATGTAAAAAGGGGATCTAGAAACTCACCTTTGCTGTTTCCAAGTTCAAACTCCTCAACTTGGGCTTTTCCAAAGATTTGGACGCCTAGATGTTCTAAAACACACACTCGAACACACATGAATACACATAAGCATATAACCGAGGCTAGTTCTAGCCAAGAACAACTCAAAAACACTAAATCTTACCTTAAATTCGACTTCTTCTTCTTGTTCTTCAACTATCCGAGAGCTTCTGCTCTTTCTCTCTCTAAACTGTCGAATGAAAGTGTTTTGGCAGACCATAATGGGTGGCCATACCACCTTTTTCACCCACTTTATTACTTTTTGTCCATTTGACACTTTTGACCCCTCATCTTTGGGTTGGCTTTTATTTTCATCCTTTTCTTTCTCTTCTATTCTTTTATTTCCTAAAAAAATACGGGTGTTACAAAACTCATGTATCTCCGTATTGTATGTCTTGAATCTTGTAAAATAATAATATTGTCATTTTAAAGTAGCGTTGTGTGGCATGAACAATCTTAACCTTCACATCTCAACGTTTCCGCCATTAAGGTTGGGGTGTGACAGATTGGTATCAGAGCCCATAACTATAAAGATGTAGGTTATTAGAAATGGTGGCCTAGACTATGGTTAACCTAGGGACCCTTTCATGAAAACTCGTTATGATCTTGTAAGCTTGCTTATATCTTTGTAACACCCTCCTCCCAGGGCTTAATGTGGGGAGTGTTACGTATTGGATATACAGAACACATAGGAATTATAGAGTACACAACGGAAGTCTAACTTTAATTATACATCAAAAGCGTATAATACATCTGTTATAATAGATAATATCATTACATCAGTTTAACTATACTAGAGATCCAAATCTTCAACAACATTCTAGAACTTTATTTTCTCATAAACTAGCTCGTAATCTTCAATCCCTGCAATCACTTGCCACCTAGGATGTGTGTCCATAAAATAGAAAACATTTGGGACTCAGGATAAAGCTTGTGAGTTCATAAACATGGCATTCTTCAAAATTCAAAATATGTTATTATTGACTATTGCATCAAGCAGATACAGCCATGGTAAACAGATAGGAACAGAGTAAGCACTGTATAAATTCACATAACCAGGCTATGTATACAAACTCTACTAGCTAAAGCAGAATTATACAAGCAACCCTCAAGCATCCTATCAAGCATTGCCACATATCACAGATGCTATTGATAGTCAATTCTTCAATTATTACCAGTTATCAGAACATCACATCCCGTTTTAGAAAATAGTTCAGAGGAACTCACCTCAACCAATCAAGTCAGTGATATCGTCTGCTCAAGTTCACTGTTATCAGGTATTATCCTATAGGCAAAATAACATTATTTAAGGTATATTCTAGCTAGTAACAATTTTTAAAGATGATTCGTTATCTTTTTCTATTTGTTGGTTTTATTCGGGCACTTTCTTTTATCCTATGCCAACCTTTTGGTACAACCCTTACTAGTTGGCATAACTCGGACGTTTCCATCATACTTGAGAATACCTTCCCTAATGATAACCTTAAAGTATAATAATAATAATAATAACAACAATAATAATAATAACAATAATAATCACTACAACACTAAAAATAACAAATAATAATAATACTAACTATAACAATAAAAATAACAACTATAATAATAATAATAACTATAAAGATGATAATAATAATATTAATAATAACTATATTAATACTAATACCTACAATGATAATAATAATAATAATAATAATAACGACTATAATAATAATTAAACATAACCTTAAACAAGGGCATACCTGAAAACTATCTACGACAATTTGATGTAGAGTCTCCCCTACTTGCGCTCCTAGTCGCGCTCCTACTCGAGTACCAAAATGACTACTAGCAACACCCAACGGGGTATTGAGAACTCGGGATTCTCTTTATATTAGAGCGTTCCCAAATAAACTTATGTTCTAAATTCAACCTTAAGACTTCTATTTATAAGGTAGCAGAAGGCAGGTGAAAAACATTCAGGGGCGATGTGGGATTGCATGTTGATGCGCTTGAAAGTTCAATTCTTTCATTTGGAATATGAAAGTTATATATTATATTATTATAATATATTATTATTATAATTAATTCAGCTGCTTAACTCATTTTTCTCTTATAACTTTTAATGCATAACGTTTCATAAAATATCAAATATGTTGCTGTGATGAGCTTATTTTTCTCTACGAGTCAACCTAAGTTTCGTTAAAAACGGAGCAGGTTCGAATATAATATATTATTATTATATTCAAACGGTCTCTTATAACATAAAAATTTCATCTAAAAACTTCAAACTTTAAATAGACAATTTACTCATTACTTACTCGTTTGACAATATATGAAATGCGAAATTCATATGACTCAAACGCTCGGGATGTTACAATGTTTATCTTATGTGTTCCTTGTTACATGCTAAATCTTTTACGTGCTATTTGTTTATATTTATAAATAGTGCCTTAGGATTGTGCCTTGAACCTTGTAACCCCAACTTCCTAATCCTCCTTTATGCCTTTAAGTCTTACGCGTCTAATCCTTTCTTAATCTCATTCTTGACTACGTGTGGAAATCTACGCATCCTATCGGGTGGAAAAATTCCTTAGACGATATGTCTAAATCTTGAAAATCTCATCGAGGTTTTAATTCTAATAGCCTTTAGGGAAGTGTGTGACTCATTAACACCTGTATTCTGGATTTCCTAGCAAAAGGCCCTCGGGCTAAGGCAAGCATTTCGTATAAATCTCATTGCGAGACCTGTTATGCTTACCTGGGGATTTCTGGGATGAGTGCTAAATTATGGTCAACATACACATCTTCCTCATGGGATCAAGTCATCTCGACATGTCCATGTTCCTATTGGCTATGTGGTACCAAATGGAACCATCCTAATTATATTTTAAAAATATCAAAAATTCTTGATTTCTTGAACTGGTTTATTATCGAATTCTAATATCATCATTCATCTTATAGAATGTTCTCATTAACGGGGAACTCGTTTTACTCCTCAACTCCTATGATTAAAACATAGTTATACATCATGTTCCTCATGTAACTATCTCTATACGTTGGTCAATGCGTATATAAATCTTAATGCATATTTAAAGGCATTGTGTGCCTAAATCAAATAGTTTCTAAACTTTAAATTGTTACTTATGGTTTTCAAACCTCCTTAAAGTGTGTCCCATAACTGAGTTCATGCAATGCTGAAAAGTGGGATACCTGTATCTCGGGATATTTTGTCTAGGCAAGGTATACACATAAATCCGATTTGACCGTTGGATCCGTTTATCTGACCTGGAACTCATGAGATGAGTGTCTGATTTAAACCATTCAAGATTTAAGAACCTATCACAATTGACTCTGTTATCCCAAACTTTAACCTTAATCCTAGCAAGCATGATTTTCTTTTCCTGTTAATGTTACATTGACGTAATTTGAAGTTTCTGAATTTCTAGCCGATATTCTCTTCGTTTTCTAAGACGAGCTTTGTAAAATCTTTTAACCACTTTGCATCGTAGGCAATGCAAGAGTCTGCAAGTAAACCGATGACTAAGGATACTCGTGTTTCCTAAATGAATCTATCTCATCAAAACAGGGGTGACTCCCTTACTTTGGTGATGATTTTCCATTCGCCATTATTGTTCTTATGAAATTTCATCATCACGGCAGGAGTGAATTCCTTACCTTGATGACCATTTCTTCTTCTTGTTCTTATGAAATTCGTATTTACCAATGGAAGTACCTTCTTAAAATAGGAGTGAATTTCATACCTCGGTGATTTTTTTTCTATTGTGTGTTTCATAAAATTTCATCCTCTAGATCGGGTTGATTTTCTTATCTTGTGGACTGATTTCACTCATTCTCCTCTTGAACTCGTATTTCAAGAATGAAATGACCTTACCAAAATAGGATTGAATTCCGTACTTTGGTGACAAATGTCAATTCTCAATTGTTTTCTTGTTATTATGAAATCCAATCATCAAGATAGGCGTGAAAACCATACCTTAATGATAATTTCACCCATTTAAATTTTATGGATTGTATTTCCTCAAATTAAATGATCTCATCAAAATAGAAGTGAATTCTATACTTTGATGAAGATTTTCATTATGCTAAATTTTTTTCTATAAAATTTCACCGTTAAGATAGGAGTGATTTTCCTTACCTTAATGGTAAGTTACCTCATTTTATTCCTGTGGATCCTTAACAATGAGTTAAGATCAAGCTCTCGTTTTGGTATTTTAGAGTTATGTTTTGAAAAATACACCACCAAGCTAGGCGTGATATCCATACCTTGGTGACTATTCCCATTCCTTAACCTCAATTTTACCAAGGTTTTAAGACTTCAATAGACAAGAAACATGTAATAACTTGAAGGGGAACACCGTTATCTAATTTATCGACGATAGCGTTCCAACTAGTCAAGCTAAAACATGATTCCTGAACTCAAAAGAGGTCTTTGCCACTTTAGGTTAATCTTAGTTTCAATCCTGGAACATTTAAATTTTAAATCGATTTCTTTTCTCACGCCTTTATGTTTCAACTTGACGTTTGATCTAGCTTTATGGAACCTTTTATTTCTTACTTATCGACCTTCATTCTGAGTTATCATTAAAACCAAATTGCACGATGGTAGCATTCCTAAAATGATCTTTTTACTAAATAAAATCACTATCAATTTATGTTCTTGTCTTTCTAGCCATACGAATGTTTCGGCTGTGTTCACGGGTTTGATGAACCGCGTATGCAAGCCGTACTTAAAAATTTATTTGTGACTGTCTCTATTGACAATATCCTGAATTATTCAAATTTTAATCCGATGATGAACAACATCTTCGTTGATCAAAGCAATTCATGTTATTATGTCATTTCTTGGATCATCTTTGAACTCCTCATCTTGAAAATCTCTAAATCTCAATTTTGATTTCGACATACAAGACTCGATATTACATTCATTTTTATGCGAATAAAAAGGTTCATGAAGTTTTGGTTTAGCATAAAGGAAAATAAGGCATAGCTTGGTATATGTCCAAACGTCTCACCTCTCAAAGTCAAAGTCAAAAATCAGCATTTCTTCTGAATCTTCTAATTTGAAGTTTCTATGTGTAAAAGGAAACGTTTATCGATAATGTTCACACCAATTTGCCTCTTATTCCTGGACATCATAATAACAATTGGTTAATCGTTGAACGAATGACTAAGCCGGTGAAATTCTTATCGATTCATGAGAAATATCGAGTAGAGAAATTTACTCATATCTACATCGACGAAAGAGTCAGCCACCGTGTTATGTCTTGCAAATCTTTGATCGTAATGGTCTACTTATCTTTCCTTTTAGCCTAACCTCTAAATCGTCTTTAAAAACACAAGACAATCTTAGTACAATTTATCATTCGCTGACCGAAGCGGAAAGAACGATACAACCTTTCGAGATATGTATTGAGCTTGCGTCATTTTATCTAGTAGCTCTTGGGATTTTCAATCCTTATGTTGATCAAACTTTCTTACAATTACAGGTCTTTCCTTTAGCATCAAGATGTCGTCTCATTTTGTAAACTCATTATAAATGCTTGAGTGTATTGAGAAAGTGGTTTATAAGCTTAAACTGCCTGAAGAACTCAGCATTATTTATCGAACACTTCATACGTCAAAAATTTATTTTGTCAATGATAATTTTCGCATCCTTTGAAGGAAATTCAAATTGACAAGTTGTTGCATTTTGTTGAGAAGTCTTTCGAAATCATGGATCGAACGTTGAAGAGGACTCGTACATCTACAAAACCGATCGTCAAAGTCCGTTGGGAAAACAAACGTTGAGCTGAGTTCACTTGGGAACGCGAGGATCACATGAAGAAGAAATATCCCTACCTTTTCGTTTAGTCTTGTCTTTAATTTCGGGACGAAATTCTTAAAAGTTGGGGAGACTGTAACCTCTCGTAATTTTCGTTAAATAAAAGTTAACCCCGTTATATTCTTGTAAGGACCATTTATGTCACTTATGAAACCTTGAGGGCTTGTTTATGCTTATTTCTTAGTTTGTCTTTAAATTCATTAAATTGAAAGTAAATAATTTAATTATTAAATTGACATTAATAATAATTAATAATAATATTACTAATAATAATACTAATAATAATAATACTAATAATAATTTATAAAAATTATTTAAACTTAAAAATGGTTAAAACTTAAAGTAATTAAGACCAGGGGGTATTTATGTGAATTTAGAAACTTTAAATAAAAGTTTTTACATAAAATAATAAAATTTGAAACTACAAGGACTAATAGTGTAAAATTCCTTAAACCCAAACCTTCCCCCCCTTCACCCCGTTTTTCGGGACAAGAATCCGGCGAGCTTCGGCGAGCTAAATCAACCGGTATCGGCTAGTTAAACCCCATTTGAAACAATACAAACCGTTCGAATGACTGTTTCGAACCCGTAACCGAGTTTTATTTCAACTTTAATCGCTGTTATGAACAAACAACTAGAAACCGAAATAGTTTTCGAATCAAAATTAGTTTCAAATCGATACATGATCAATTGGTTCAGTCGATTCATCAGAAACGTAATACTAATCATTCCATATTCAATTCAACCAATAATTATGTAACGCCCCGAAATATCCCGAAACGAGCCATTTAATAATAATGGGCTTTTAAGGGTTAATTTAAGAAATAAAGGGGTAAATTAGTGGGCTATGGATCAAATTAGCCTTAATGGGCTAGGCTTAATGGGTTTAAGGGCCCTAATCAGCCCTTAAACATGCATGAACAGCCTCATCTTCATCACATTACAACCCTAGCCACCAAATTCGTAGAGAGAGAAAGTAGAGAGAGAAAGTGAAGAAAATCAAGATTTGGAGTTTGAGGGTTTGAAGGATTGAAGTTCTGGTGGATTGGAGCATCAAAACACAAGGAAAGAGCAACAAAACAAGGTAAGAATCGACCTCTAAGGCCCTCTGTAGATCAAACCCGGATTCTAGGGTCTTGGGGTTTTGAAAAGTTTAAAGAAACACATAAAGGTCGAATTTTTACGTATGAAAACGTGTAAAAAGCTTAGATTTGGTTTCATGGAAGGTAAACTAAGGATTTGGACGTAAAAAGTTAAGATTTTGGGTTAAAAACGGGCTGGATCTGAGTTCCAGTTCATCCAGCGAAACTGGGTCCCGATCCAGCGAATTTAAGCCTTTAACCAGCGAAACTGCGTACTCATTTAGCGAGACTAGGAGAAATTCCAGCGAAACTACAGTTTCGCTGGGGCGAAACTATAGTTTCACCGGTAACCTCGCTAAGACCCAGACAGACCTATAGACCTTGCGAGACTAGGGAATTCCAACGAAAGTTGGGCGCTCAAGGCAGCGAACCTGTCTAGCGAAACTAGCAGAAGTGCTGCCCAGCGAAACTGCAGGCGAAACTGCAGTTTCGCTGTAGCGAAACTATGGGCGAAATTTTGAGGAAAATGACGTTTTGCATGTTAACTTTCGTGCAGCTAGAGTGTTCAGGCTATAGCCTAAGTGACTTAGAATTTAAGCTACTTGGGCGAGTTCAGGTGAGTTCTAGACCCCTCTCTTACCCGTTTTCAATGTTTTGGGGTGATATGCATACTAAATTACATACTTTTATGATGACGGTTTTTAAGACCTTTTATCAAGAAAATGAAATTTCCTAAAGTAAAATATGCCATTTAAATAGTCCAAAATAATTTTCGGGCGCGCTGACCTGGCAGCCCGGCCCCAGCCAGGGGCGTTGCCCCTTGGACCCCACTAGGGGCTGCCGCCCCTAGAACCCCGCTATCAGGGGCTGCCGCCCCCGAACCCCCGCTGTCCCGCGGAGGGCCAGTTATCTGGTTTATCTCTCATGATTGATGAAAAGTGAATGCTAAGATTAAGAGTTTACTTCTTATTATGTATTGTGTTGTGTTATATTATGTATAACTTAAACATGACAGTGAAACATAAAGAAAGGTTATGAGGCCCATAACATGTACCTTGATAAAGTGATAAAGTAAAGCCTTGCAAGCAATTGATAAAGGAGGGTTGCATTCGTTGTACCCTCACCAGTGATAAAGTGTTAAAGTATGCTCGAACAGGCAGGTTAGTAAGTCCTAAATTGGCATGACAATAATGGCCTGATCGGGTACGGCAGTAAGTCCTTAATTAGCATGTCGGTAAAGTCCTAGGCGAGCCTAGGCACCGATAGAGACAGAGAATTGACGGATAAAGAAGAGTAATAAAAAAAAACGAAACAATAAATGATAAAGAAATGATAAAGTGATAGCCTGTGTGTATTTATATTTTGATAGACAATGATTATTTTCAACTGATAAAGCTAATGTCTGCTCTGATAGTTATTTAGCAAAGTAAACCTAGAATTCACTCAGCGAAGCTGACTTTTGTATGCATATTAGTTGACAGGTAAGAGTTTGTGTTGATGGGATGTGAGCATGGAATGGAAGCTTCTTGGCACTCAAAGACTGGCATCCCCGATAAAGAAAGGCTTAAAAGGACTTTAAATAGTTTTGATGTTTAAAGACAATGTTTATAATTTAATTTAACTACGTTGTAATGGGTTGAATTACAGTATATTTTTCCGCTGCAATATATCTTTACATAGATACGAGTAAATGATTGCTTTAAATCTATGTTTGCTGTGAATGACCAACTGTGAGGCTTCCCTGAGAAAGGTGGGCCTTACAAGTTGGTATCAGAGCCAATGTTTAAGGGATTTGGGAAAACCATTTTATAAACCTAAACTTAAACAGATAATGGGACCAAGTGTCAAGGATGCCAGTCCAAGAAGCTCCATACCAAGAGGTAACAAGTATGTTGTAGGTATTATTCCGAGGGGTAGTGCCTTCTTATTTAAGTAAGAGTCGAGGTAGAGTATGATAATGTTATCTGTGATGCCTATCTGAATTTATGTGACTTATACGTGCATAGACTAGGTATAGTAGGTTCTGGTGTTGGTGTGGTTCAGGATAGGAAAGTTTATGGCACGGGAAGTTCTGTAAGTAGTTAATCACAACTGGCCACTGTTATTAAAAATTTACAAAACTTGTCGTGAACTGAACTTGCCTTGAAAGACCATATTAACATTCTGAATCTTATAGGAAGTAGAACGAATGGCACCTAAGAAAGAAGTTCCAACCATGGTCACCCGGAGGAGCACCAGGGGAAGGCCCCCGACTAAGGCAAAAGAAACTGCAAGTGCAACTGGGAAGCCAACAACAAGGTCAACCAAGAAGCCGGTTGACAAACCAGTTAAGGAGGAGGTTGAGTTGGAAATGGAAACTGAGGGACCTACCCCTGGTCAGGCCAAACTGAAAGAGACAGTAAAGGAAGCTATTGCCCAAGAGGTGCATCAAGTCCTGTCTAGAGTGATGCCCGCTCTGCTTGCGGAATTTGTGGAGCAGGTTAAGGGCGACAGTAAGAAGAGTACGGCTTCAGAAAAAGTTGATAAGAAAGGGGCAGTCAAGACTGAGGAGTTGAGCGACGAGGGAGATCGTCTGGGTAACCATGATGGCCCTGAAGTGGAAGAGAGGGCGAAGGGGTGCAGCTACGGGGATTTTCAGAGGTGTAAGCCCCCAACGTTTGATGGTACTGGTAACGCTGCCACTGCTCAGCGTTGGATTAGGGAAATGGAGGCCGTACTGAAGATCAGTGAGTGCCGTGAAAACCAAAAGGTGAAGTTTACTTCCCATTCCCTTTTGGATCCAGCCCTGTGTTGGTGGGATAACATTGCTGAGTCTTACGGAGAGGAGGCCATTGAGGGGATGAAATGGCCGGAGATGAAGAGGTTGGTGATAGAGGAGTACTGCCCGGAAAGAGAGCTTGACAAGGTCGAGCAAGAGTTTGTGAGTTTGGAGGCTGGAAATATGACTCACCAGGAGTACACTACAAAATTCAATGAAATGGCACGTCTAGTGCCTGATTTGGTAACTCCTGAAGCCAAAAGGATCAAGAGGTACATACAAGGGTTGCCTCTGGACGTACGTAGGGATATGGTCACTGCTCGACCTAGCACTTTCAGGTCAGCAGTGGACCTCAGTGGGAGGTTGTACGATCATCGCAGGCCGGTGGCAGTGGGTGAGACGAGGAAAGTTTGGAACAATAATGGGAAGAGGTATGGAAGTGGTAACTACCAACCGGGAAACAAGAAACGAGAGTGGATGCAAAACAAGCGATAGTGAAGGGGTAGAAGAAATTAAGGAATGTGGGAAGTGCGGGAGGAGGCATCCTGGAGAATGCCGGATGGGTAGCCCTGGGTGCTACCGGTGTGGGAAGACTGGTCACTTGGCGAGAGAGTGCCCGAAAGTGGACAAATGCTTCAACTGCCACGAGTCGGGGCACCGCAGCAATGATCGCAAGAAAGCTAAGGCGGGAGGCTCGGGAACAAGCGGGGAGGATGACAAAGGGGATGATGGAAAGCCCAAGGTCAAGGCAAGGGCTTTCACCATGAACAAGAAGGAAGCAAGGAAGGACCCGGACGTGGTGTCAGGTACGTTCCTTGTCAATGATGTTTGCGCCTCCATATTATTTGATAGTGGTGCCAGTAAGAGTTTTGTATCTGTATCCTTCTGTGCTACACTAGATGCTCAAACTAAGAAAATAGATGATGCCTTCGAAGTAGAAACGGCCGATGGTAAGTCCATTAGAATAGCCCGAGTGATAGATGATTGCCACATTAAACTAGGAGGTCATTACTTTCCCGCACAATTGTTTGCCATGCCCTTAGGAGGTTTTGACGTCGTACTAGGGATGGATTGGTTGGCTGCCCACGATGCTAACATAGTATGCCAGCAAAAGATGATCCGATTAACGGCTCCAGATGGTAGTCCGATTACGATCTACGGTGATAATGATTGCAAGGTTCCAAGGATCATTTCCATGATCAAGGCGGAGAAATGTATGAGGCGAGGGTGCGGAGCTTATCTAGCGTATGTCAAGGATGTTAAAGATAAAGCGAAAGAGTTGTCCGATGTACCAGTGGTGCGGGACTTTCCTGACGTATTCCCGGAGGATCTGCCCGGAATACCACCGGATAGAGAGATAGAGTTCCAGATTGACTTGCTGTCAGGAGCACAACCCATTGCCAAAGCACCCTACCGCCTAGCTCCCTCCGAGATGAAGGAACTCATGTCACAACTGCAAGAACTCCTTGACAAAGGGTTCATTAGGCCCAGCATTTCTCCATGGGGTGCTCCCGTGCTGTTTGTGAAGAAGAAGGATGGCAGCATGAGGATGTGTATAGATTACAGGGAGTTGAATAAGCTGACCGTGAAGAATCGATACCCTCTACCTCGGATAGATGATCTGTTTGATCAGTTGCAAGGGGCAAGTTGGTTCTCCCGGATAGATCTCCGATCCGGATATCACCAACTGAAGGTAAGGGAGCAAGATGTCCCAAAGACAGCCTTCCGAACACGCTATGGCCACTACGAGTTTCTGGTTATGTCTTTCGGGCTAACCAATGCTCCTGCGGCATTCATGGACTTGATGAATCGCGTGTGCCGCCCGATGCTGGACAGATCGGTGATAGTATTCATTGACGATATCCTGATATACTCAAAGAACGAAGGAGATCATGCTTGTCATATCAAGGAGGTGTTAGAAACTTTACGAAGGGAGAAACTGTATGCGAAGTTCTCTAAATATGCCTTCTGGCTACGGGAGGTACAGTTTTTAGGGCACGTTATAAATTCCGAGGGAGTAATGGTTGACCCAGAGAAAGTTGAAGCAGTTACGCAATGGAATTCCCCAAGGACGCCATCCGAAATTTGTAGTTTCTTGGGATTGGCTGGTTATTATAGAAGGTTCATCAAAGATTTCTCGAAGATAGCTTCCCCATTAACAAGGTTAACGAGGAAGAACGTGGTGTTCGACTGGGGAAAGGAACAGGAAGATGCGTTCCAGGAATTGAAGGATAGATTAACCAAAGCTCCTATACTAACCCTACCGGAGGGAGATGAAGACCTAACGGTATACTCCGATGCTTCTTACTGTGGGCTAGGCTGTGTGTTGATGCAAAGAGGAAAGGTTATAGCTTACGCATCCAGACAGCTAAAGGACACGGAGGTTAATTACCCGGTTCACGATTTGGAACTTGCCGCAGTAGTGTTCGCACTGAAGATCTGGAGACACTATTTGTATGGAACTAAGTGCGCCATATTTACCGACCACAAAAGTCTGAAATATTTCTTTGAGCAGAAGGACCTAAATATGAGACAAAGGAGGTGGTTGGAGTTTATAAAGGATTACGATTGTGAAATCCATTATCACCCGGGTAAGGCGAACGTGGTAGCCGATGCCCTGAGCCGAAAGGAAGGATACGAACCGATCCGGGTGAAGGCGTGCCAACTAGTAGTAACCCCAGATGTTATGAGGATGATAAGCAAAGCTCAAATAGACACTTTAAAAGAGCAGCAAATCAATAAGGAAAGGATGGTGGGAAAGGTGGATGAATTGGTAGAGAACACCTTGGGTGTTAAGACCTTCCATGGCAGGATATGGGTTCCGGAGCATGGTGACTTGCGGGAAAAGATTATGGATGAAGCGCACAAGACCCGCTACTCAATACATCCAGGCGCAAATAAGATGTACCACGATTTGAAGAAAGATTTTGGTGGCCTGGGATGAAGAGAGATGTGGTTGCGTATGTAAATAAATGTCTCACGTGCCTACAGGTGAAGGCTAAGCACCAAAGACCTTATGGTTATGTTCAGCCATTAGAAGTACCAGAATGGAAGTGGGAACATATTACCATGGACTTTATCACTAAATTACCACGCACGACAAAAGGCCACGACGCGATATGGGTGATCGTTGATAGACTGACTAAAAGTGCGCGTTTCCTGCCAATCAAGGAAGCAATTAGTTCGGAGAAGCTTGCTGAACTATTTATCCGAGAAATTGTGGCGCGACATGGTATGCCCGTATCGATTGTTTCAGATAGAGATACACGGTTCACCTCGAAGTTCTGGAAAAGGTTCAATGAAGAAATGGGCGCGAGATTGCATGTTAGTACCGCATACCACCCACAGACCGATGGGCAATCGGAAAGAACGATCCAGACACTGGAGGATATGCTTCGGGCATGCGTTATTGAATTTGGTGGTAATTGGGATGATCATTTGCCACTAGCAGAGTTCTCCTATAACAACAGCTACCACGCCAGTATTAAGATGCCCCCATATGAGTTATTGTACGGTCGACGGTGCAGAACTCCTATTTGTTGGGGTGATGTCGGACAGAAGGAGTTAGGAAGCTTAGAAGTCGTGGAAGCCACAACGGAAAAGTTGGAGAAAATCAAGGCGTATATGAAGGCTGCAAAGGATAGACAAAAGTCATACGCCGACAGAAGAAGGAGACCTATCGAATTTAGTGTGGGTGACAGGGTAATGCTAAAAGTGTCGCCATGGAAGGGGATTATCCGATTTAGGAAGAGGGGGAAACTGAGTCCCAGGTTCATCGGACCATTCGAGGTACTAGCACGAGTTGGGGATGTAGCTTACAGGCTAGACCTTCCAGACGAGTTAAGTGGGATTCACCCTACCTTTCATGTGTCACACTTAAGAAATGTTTAGCACCGAATGAGGCAGTCGTACCTCTAGATGACATCGAGGTGGATGAGAAGCTGAACTATGTAGAACAACCGGTGGCTATACTGGACCGGAAGGAGAAACGTTGAGAAATAAAGTAGTCAAACAAGTCAAGGTGCAATGGAAACACCGAAGGGGGTCGGATGCCACCTGGGAATCCGAGGAGGAAATGAGGCGCCAATACCCCGATCTGTTTAATGACGAGTCAGGTTTCGGGGACGAAACCTAAATAAGGGGGGGAGACTTGTAACGCCCCGAAATATCCTGAAACGAGCCATTTAATAATAATGGGCTTTTAAGGGTTAATTTAAGAAATAAAGGGGTAAATTAGTGGGCTATGGATCAAATTAGCCTTAATGGGCTAGGCTTAATGGGTTTAAGGGCCCTAATCAGCCCTTAAACATGCATGAACAGCCTCATCTTCATCACATTACAACCCTAGCCACCAAATTCGTAGAGAGAGAAAGTAGAGAGAGAAAGTGAAGAAAATCAAGATTTGGAGTTTGAGGGTTTGAAGGATTGAAGTTCTGGTGGATTGGAGCATCAAAACACAAGGAAAGAGCAACAAAACAAGGTAAGAATCGACCTCTAAGGCCCTCTGTAGATCAAACCGGATTCTAGGGTTTGGGGTTTTGAAAAGTTTAAAGAAACACATAAAGGTCGAATTTTTACGTATGAAAACGTGTAAAAAGCTTAGATTTGGTTTCATGGAAGGTAAACTAAGGATTTGGACGTAAAAAGTTAAGATTTTGGGTTAAAAACGGGCTGGATCTGAGTTCCAGTTCATCCAGCGAAACTGGGTCCCGATCCAGCGAATTTAAGCCTTTAACCAGCGAAACTGCGTACTCATTTAGCGAGACTAGGAGAAATTCCAGCGAAACTACAGTTTCGCTGGGGCGAAACTATAGTTTCACCGGTAACCTCGCTAAGACCCAGACAGACCTATAGACCTTGCGAGACTAGGGAATTCCAACGAAAGTTGGGCGCTCAAGGCAGCGAATCTGTCTAGCGAAACTAGCAGAAGTGCTGCCCAGCGAAACTGCAGGCGAAACTGCAGTTTCGCTGTAGCGAAACTATGGGCGAAATTTTGAGGAAAATGACGTTTTTGCATGTTAACTTTCGTGCAGCTAGAGTGTTCAGGCTATAGCCTAAGTGACTTAGAATTTAAGCTACTTGGGCGAGTTCAGGTGAGTTCTAGACCCCTCTCTTACCCGTTTTCAATGTTTTGGGGTGATATGCATACTAAATTACATACTTTTATGATGACGGTTTTTAAGACCTTTTATCAAGAAAATGAAATTTCCTAAAGTAAAATATGCCATTTAAATAGTCCAAAATAATTTTCGGGCGCGCTGACCTGGCAGCCCGGCCCCAGCCAGGGGCGTTGCCCCTTGGACCCCACTAGGGGCTGCCGCCCCTAGAACCCCGCTATCAGGGGCTGCCGCCCCCGAACCCCCGCTGTCCCGCGGAGGGCCAGTTATCTGGTTTATCTCTCATGATTGATGAAAAGTGAATGCTAAGACTAAGAGTTTACTTCTTATTATGTATTGTGTTGTGTTATATTATGTATAACTTAAACATGACAGTGAAACATAAAGAAAGGTTATGAGGCCCATAACATGTACCTTGATAAAGTGATAAAGTAAAGCCTTGCAAGCAATTGATAAAGGAGGGTTGCATTCGTTGTACCCTCACCAGTGATAAAGTGTTAAAGTATGCTCGAACAGGCAGGTTAGTAAGTCCTAAATTGGCATGACAATAATGGCCTGATCGGGTACGGCAGTAAGTCCTTAATTGGCATGTCGGTAAAGTCCTAGGCGAGCCTAGGCACCGATAGAGACAGAGAATTGACGGATAAAGAAGAGTAATAAAAAAAAAACGAAACAATAAATGATAAAGAAATGATAAAGTGATAGCCTGTGTGTATTTATATTTTGATAGACAATGATTATTTTCAACTGATAAAGCTAATGTCTGCTCTGATAGTTATTTAGCAAAGTAAACCTAGAATTCACTCAGCGAAGCTGACTTTTGTATGCATATCAGTTGACAGGTAAGAGTTTGTGTTGATGGGATGTGAGCATGGAATGGAAGCTTCTTGGCACTCAAAGACTGGCATCCCCGATAAAGAAAGGCTTAAAAGGACTTTAAATAGTTTTGATGTTTAAAGACAATGTTTATAATTTAATTTAACTACGTTGTAATGGGTTGAATTACAGTATATTTTTCCGCTGCAATATATCTTTACATAGATACGAGTAAATGATTGCTTTAAATCTATGTTTGCTGTGAATGACCAACTGTGAGGCTTCCCTGAGAAAGGTGGGCCTTACAAGTTGGTATCAGAGCCAATGTTTAAGGGATTTGGGAAAACCATTTTATAAACCTAAACTTAAACAGATAATGGGACCAAGTGTCAAGGATGCCAGTCCAAGAAGCTCCATACCAAGAGGTAACAAGTATGTTGTAGGTATTATTCCGAGGGGTAGTGCCTTCTTATTTAAGTAAGAGTCGAGGTAGAGTATGATAATGTTATCTGTGATGCCTATCTGAATTTATGTGACTTATACGTGCATAGACTAGGTATAGTAGGTTCTGGTGTTGGTGTGGTTCAGGATAGGAAAGTTTATGGCACGGGAAGTTCTGTAAGTAGTTAATCACAACTGGCCACTGTTATTAAAAATTTACAAAACTTGTCGTGAACTGAACTTGCCTTGAAAGACCATATTAACATTCTGAATCTTATAGGAAGTAGAACGAATGGCACCTAAGAAAGAAGTTCCAACCATGGTCACCCGGAGGAGCACCAGGGGAAGGCCCCGACTAAGGCAAAAGAAACTGCAAGTGCAACTGGGAAGCCAACAACAAGGTCAACCAAGAAGCCGGTTGACAAACCAGTTAAGGAGGAGGTTGAGTTGGAAATGGAAACTGAGGGACCTACCCCTGGTCAGGCCAAACTGAAAGAGACAGTAAAGGAAGCTATTGCCCAAGAGGTGCATCAAGTCCTGTCTGGAGTGATGCCCGCTCTGCTTGCGGAATTTGTGGAGCAGGTTAAGGGCGACAGTAAGAAGAGTACGGCTTCAGAAAAAGTTGATAAGAAAGGGGCAGTCAAGACTGAGGAGTTGAGCGACGAGGAGATCGTCTGGGTAACCATGATGGCCCTGAAGTGGAAGAGAGGGCGAAGGGGTGCAGCTACGGGGATTTTCAGAGGTGTAAGCCCCAACGTTTGATGGTACTGGTAACGCTGCCACTGCTCAGCGTTGGATTAGGGAAATGGAGGCCGTACTGAAGATCAGTGAGTGCCGTGAAAACCAAAAGGTGAAGTTTACTTCCCATTCCCTTTTGGATCCAGCCCTGTGTTGGTGGGATAACATTGCTGAGTCTTACGGAGAGGAGGCCATTGAGGGATGAAATGGCCGGAGATGAAGAGGTTGGTGATAGAGGAGTACTGCCCGGAAAGAGAGCTTGACAAGGTCGAGCAAGAGTTTGTGAGTTTGGAGGTTGGAAATATGACTCACCAGGAGTACACTACAAAATTCAATGAAATGGCACGTCTAGTGCCTGATTTGGTAACTCCTGAAGCCAAAAGGATCAAGAGGTACATACAAGGGTTGCCTCTGGACGTACGTAGGGATATGGTCACTGCTCGACCTAGCACTTTCAGGTCAGCAGTGGACCTCAGTGGGAGGTTGTACGATCATCGCAGGCCGGTGGCAGTGGGTGAGACGAGGAAAGTTTGGAACAATAATGGGAAGAGGTATGGAAGTGGTAACTACCAACCGGGAAACAAGAAAACGAGAGTGGATGCAAAACAAGCGATAGTGAAGGGGGTAGAAGAAATTAAGGAATGTGGGAAGTGCGGGAGGAGGCATCCTGGAGAATGCCGGATGGGTAGCCCTGGGTGCTACCGGTGTGGGAAGACTGGTCACTTGGCGAGAGAGTGCCCGAAAGTGGACAAATGCTTTAACTGCCACGAGTCGGGGCACCGCAGCAATGATCGCAAGAAAGCTAAGGCGGGAGGCTCGGGAACAAGCGGGGAGGATGACAAAGGGGATGATAGAAAGCCCAAGGTCAAGGCAAGGGCTTTCACCATGAACAAGAAGGAAGCAAGGAAGGACCCGGACGTGGTGTCAGGTACGTTCCTTGTCAATGATGTTTGCGCCTCCATATTATTTGATAGTGGTGCCAGTAAGAGTTTTGTATCTGTATCCTTCTGTGCTACACTAGATGCTCAAACTAAGAAAATAGATGATGCCTTCGAAGTAGAAACGGCCGATGGTAAGTCCATTAGAATAGCCCGAGTGATAGATGATTGCCACATTAAACTAGGAGGTCATTACTTTCCCGCACAATTGTTTGCCATGCCCTTAGGAGGTTTTGACGTCGTACTAGGGATGGATTGGTTGGCTGCCCACGATGCTAACATAGTATGCCAGCAAAAGATGATCCGATTAACGGCTCCAGATGGTAGTCCGATTACGATCTACGGTGATAATGATTGCAAGGTTCCAAGGATCATTTCCATGATCAAGGCGGAGAAATGTATGAGGCGAGGGTGCGGAGCTTATCTAGCGTATGTCAAGGATGTTAAAGATAAAGCGAAAGAGTTGTCCGATGTACCAGTGGTGCGGGACTTTCCTGACGTATTCCGGAGGATCTGCCCGGAATACCACGGATAGAGAGATAGAGTTCCAGATTGACTTGCTGTCAGGAGCACAACCCATTGCCAAAGCACCCTACCGCCTAGCTCCCTCCGAGATGAAGGAACTCATGTCACAACTGCAAGAACTCCTTGACAAAGGGTTCATTAGGCCCAGCATTTCTCCATGGGGTGCTCCCGTGCTGTTTGTGAAGAAGAAGGATGGCAGCATGAGGATGTGTATAGATACAGGGAGTTGAATAAGCTGACCGTGAAGAATCGATACCCTCTACCTCGGATAGATGATCTGTTTGATCAGTTGCAAGGGGCAAGTTGGTTCTCCCGGATAGATCTCCGATCCGGATATCACCAACTGAAGGTAAGGGAGCAAGATGTCCCAAGACAGCCTTCCGAACACGCTATCGATTTTGTTTATCAAACCACCCATATCGATTTCGGTCATCACCTTCCTCATCAACCTGCAACTTAGGCGGATTTGACATTCTGAGCTCCATTAATATAATTTGGTTGAGGGGTAGTTATCATTAACACCCTAAGAAACTCCATACAAAGTTAATTTGGTAACAATCATCTGTAATATCGAGAATCTGGTTCATCACAGTCGTAACCCATTCTTCGTTCATCTCCGTCAATTCGACTGTAATCGCATAAGCTACATACACACTTACACTCGATTTCACATGGGGAATCAAAGCCCCATGTTTATTTCAGTAAACATGGTCGAATTGGGGTTCAATTTGATCAAAGATGAATCTAGGGTTCATCGATTTAGGGTTTCTAGTAATTCATGCTTTTAACAATTACAAACCATTATCCTGGCAGGCATAGGCGCCCAGCCTAATGGTAAACACACTCCCATGACAACCTTGAGGTCCTGGGTTTGAACCCGGGCACCCTCACTAATTTTTTTAAAAGCCTTTTTATTTACAAATTATAGAAAAAATTTAATTAATATAAAAATCGTTTTTGATAATTAATATTATTTTTTTCTTAGACATCAAAGTACTTTCTGCAATTTTTCTAATTTAAATATTCATAAAATAATATAACAAAAGTCATTTTAGGGCATTTCTTATAAAATTGATTTAAATAATAGTTTAAATTAATAAATTATTATTGATCAATATGTTACTTTTAATTATTGTTTAATCAAGTTTATTTTAAATAATTATAAAAATTACTTACACTTGATATTTAACTTTACCAATTACTATAAATGATTTAATGTTATTAAAATACCTAAATGGTATAATACCTTTCATTGAGTTAAAAAAAAGAAGTGATTCCATTATTAAATTTTATTTAATTTTTATCGAAACCCCAAATTTCACTTGAAACCCTAGTTTACGTTTAATCGTTAATCTTGTTGTTTAAACTTAATCTTGGAATATATACGTTTAGGTATCTTGTAAAAGAAATCATTGGAGCACCATTTACATTACTTGATATTACCTTTAACATCAACTTATATCTTGTGAGTTTTCCATGTGAGTTTTCCATACCCCTTTTATATATTTTCACACTTTGGGGTGAAACATGTTAAACTTATAATCATTGCACTTGTAAACTCTTTGAATCTTGTAAACACTTGGGCAATTCATTATATTAGTCGTGGTTAGTTGTACTTTGTAATTACCATGTATGATTATTATATGTACAATTATTAACTATTGCTAGTCTGGCGACATCATAGATCTATGGGACTGACAAGTCTATTTGGTGGCCCTAGTGTCGTATTCTTGAGCACTATGGGAACCAAGTACACTTAGCTAATCGTATATTCTTGTAATCTTGTAATTTTGTAAACTGTCAAGGTTTGATTGTTACATTTGTTCATACATCCCTAATTACTTTATTCACTAACCTTTGACTTGAATTGACAACTTATATATATATATATATATATGTGTGTGTGTGTGTATGAAAACTATGGAAAGCTCACCAACTTTATGTTGACCCTTTATTTTTAACATGTTTCAGGACTTTTTACCGCTTAAGTGCTCTTGAAGACTTGATTTCATCTAGGACCTGGACCTAGTGAAATAAAATACATTGACATACTTGTGACATGATGTTATTTATGCTTGTATTCATGTTTTACTTGAAACTCATGTATCTCCGTATTGTATGTCTGAATCTTGTAAAATAATAATATTGTCATTTTAAAGTAGCGTTATATGGCATGAACAATCTTAACCCTCACATCTCAACGTTGGTGTCACATCTATAATACCCCTTCTGTATCCATGCTTGTAGAGATACTGAGATAGAGTTTCATACCACCTTCTTGGTGCTTGGTGTAGTCTATAAAGAGCCTTATCAAGCTTGCAGACATAATTAAGATGATCAGGATCTGCAAAGCCAGGTGGTTGTTTGACATACATCTCTTCATCATCACCCCACACAGAAAAACACACTTGACATCAAGTTGATAGATCTTGAAGTTTTTGGATGCAGTAAATGCCAAGAATATCCTAACAGCTTCTAGTCTTGCTACAGCAGCAAAGACATCAGTGTAGTCAATTCCTTCTTCTTGTGTGTATCCTTGAACAACTAGTCTAGCTTTGTTTTTTATGACAATACCTCTATCATCTTTCTTATTCCTAAACACCCATTTTGTTCCTATAGTTGTCTTCCCATAAGGAAGAGGACATAGATTCCAAACCTTCTGTCTTTTGAATTGAAGCAGCTCCTCTTGCATGGCTTCAACCCAACTTCCATCCTTTAGAGCCTCATTAATTTTCTTAGGCTCTATTTGGGACAAGAAACAAGAGTGAAGACAAACATTTGCTTCATGGGTTTGTCCTCTTGTTCTTACCCCAGTTTTAACATCTCCAATGATGTTTGTGGTAGGATGAGACTTGTGGATCCTTAGCTAAGGGATCACAGCAAGTTGCTGCGAGAGATTTAATTTAGATAAATTTAGATATGGCATTAATGCTTCTTCCACCATATCAACACACTTATCAAGAGAAACTTGATCCAATGAGTGTGTGACATCATTGATATGTTCATCTATGAAGTGGTTATCAACATCAAAAATTCTTGATCACTGTCACCGCCACCATCATTTTCTTCTGCATTTGAAGTTTCTTTGTTTGGTTGTTGAGCTTTTGAGCTAGAACTTGAAGGCAGCCTCAGATGTATCAACTGAATTTGTCATTGTTGTGCTGATAGAAACTTCATTTGCTGAAGTAGTTACAACTGGAGCTGAAGATGTGTAACTTGAATGTCTTCTTAGCTTAAATCTTGGATCAGAATCACCTGGAGGTAAAATATCTATAGATCCTGAAACATTCTCACAAGATTTGTTAAAACAGTTGGTAACTAAATCAAGATCAAATAGCCAATCCGGACCAGACCTTTCACACTGGGAGTGTGCTCATTGAAAGTCACATTGGCTGACTCCTCAACTACTCTAGTTATGAGATTGTATACTCTATGAGCTTTAGCTTGAGAAGAATATCCAATAAAGTGTCCATCATCTGATTTCTCAGCAAACTTGGCAATTTGATCTTTGGTATTCAAGATGTTGCGTGGACATCCAAATGATCTGAGAAAACCAATGAAAGGTTTTCTCTTATGCTAAAGTTCATAAGGAGTCTTACTATGAGTCTTAACCACTAAAACTCTGTTTTGCACATAGCATGCAGTTTTGACTGCCTCTGCCTAAAAGGTGATGGGCAGCTTAGAGTTAGACAACATAGTTCTTGCAGCTTCAATCAGTGTCCTGCTTCTCCTCTCAGTAACACTATTTTGCTGAGGAGTCCTAGGAGCACTGTATTGTCTTGTAATACCCTTTTCATCACAAAATGTATCAAGGATTTGGTTCTTAAATTCAGTTCCTTGATAACATCTTATGGTTTTGACCTTGTGATCACATTGATTCTCAATCTTTAAAATGAAATTCTTCAAAATCTCAGGGGTCTCATCCTTAGTTTTAAGAAGAAAACCCAAGTGAATCTTGTAAAGTCATCTGTGATCACCAGACAGTAAGAGGTCCTTCCTAGACTCATTACACTGGTGGGGCCAAAGAGATCCATATGTAACAAGTATAGGGGTGTAGTGATGGAGTTTCTTTCCTTAGGCTTGTGAGGTACCTTATGTTGCTTCCCTTTAAGGCATGCAACACAATGATCATCACTTGTAACCTCTTTCTTTGGCATTTCAGTTACCAAATCATTCTTAATTAGCTTATTCATGTTTTTAAAGTTTACATGACACATTCTTTTATGCCAGAGAAAATACTTATCACTATTAGCTTTAGATAGAAAGCATGAAACTTCTCCTGAGGGAGAAGTTTCTTACAAATCCATCTTATACATGTTCCCTCTCCTGGGGACTCTGAGCAGGATATGCTCATGAGGAATAATCACCCCCGGCTTGAGAACAATGCACCCATGCTCAGTAAAGAGCATGTTATGACTCTGATCACAAAATTGGGATACACTCAGAAGATTATACCCAAGATCATTGACAAAGTTTACCTTCTTAATGCTGAGCTTACCATTTGTGACCTTGCCCCTTTCAAAAATATAACCTCCTTTATCTCCTCTAAAAGCAACTGGTCCTCCATCAATTCTTTCAAACTTTTGGAGTAGTGATCTATTGTCTGTCATGTGCCTGGACCAACCACTATCAATGATCCAGATATTTTTGTTTGACTTGAGCTGTTCCTGCACAAAGAAATGATTAGTTACATTTGGAAACCCAAGCCTTATTGGTCTTGGGCTCATTAAAAGAAGTAGAAGGTAATGAAATAGTAATAGATCCTATAGTAGTGCTTTGAGGATCTTTTTCTATTGTTGATGGAGAATTTTCAGTCACTTGGTCTTTCTTTGACTTCCACACCACCTTTACAAGTTTGAACCTGACCTTTAATACTTCGGAAGCTTTTGAGACTTCGGAAGTTTTGATGACTGGACCTTCGGAAGTTCCTGCTAACATTGCAGCAGACTTTAGTTCTTCGGAAGTATTCTTTCTTCCGAGACCAAATTTTCTTCCGAAGGCAATTTTCCACTTGCCTTCTTCTTTACTTTGGAGCTTCCGAAGGAAACAGATTTTCCTTCCGAAGCTGAATTTTTCTTAGAGCTTCTGGAAGTCTCTTTCTTGGTCATATGAAGAGTACCTCTTGGATTGTATGGACAATCCTTAGCAAGATGAGAAGTACTCTCACACATAACACGTTTCATCTTTTCCTCGCAAGAGTGTTTTTTAGAACAAGGCTGACTTTGATCATTTCCCTTCTCCACCTTCTTATTTGCAGATGCTGAGACAGTCCTTTTGGGCTGAGGACTATTCTTGGAGTTGGATGCTTCAGGCTGTGTAGCAGTGGTACATAACTGATCAGCCTTCTTCTTGACGCTGAGAGGATTTGAACATGAACAAGAACTCTTGGTAGAAGAGTTGAGGTTGATGTATTTAGTCTTAACCATGTTAAACCCTGCAGAGATAAATACTTGTTTCTGCTTAGAGTTAAAAGTGGCCTTGATCTCTTGAGCCCTCTTAGCCTTTCTCTTGCTCTTTTTGATCAAGTTCTTCCTCATAGACTTAGTCATCACAGACTTCCTGCTCTCCTCAGAAGGATAGTAACCCTTCTTAGAGTCCTCCTCTTCACTCTTCTCAGAGGAATTCTTCACTATCACTTCTTCATCCTCTTCACTCAAGGGGTCTATGAGAGGAAGCTCATTTTCACAAGTTCCACACCTAAGTGATCTTACAGACAAGATTGTGTGTGGAGGAGCTATCTCACTAGATCCCAATCCCGCTTGTTTTGATAACAAACTTTCGCATGCAAGGATGAGGATATGATGTTCTTGAAGGTCTCTTCTTCAAAAACACATTTTTCTGCTCTGGCTTTGCTAATCACAAGCTCAGCCTGGCATTTAGTTAACTTAGTTATAAGATCCTTGATCTGAGTCCTATAATTTGTATGCTCATGTTTTAGGACCGAAATGGTTTTCTCTAAGTCATCTATCTTTAACTTATAATCATTTTTAGCCTTTCTAAAATCAGATTTCAAGATGTTTAAGGACTCAAGATTAGATCTCATTTCTAAGTTATAGGACCTGTATCTGTTGACTTTAGCAATATATTCAGGAGTATAGAGATGTTCCAATACCATGGTTTCATCATGGTCAGCCATTAATGCTTGGTTTGGAGATGCATCTTCCCCCTGAAAGCTCCAGTCAAATCCTCTTTCTTCAACAGCAACTGCAGTTTGCTGCTTTGGCTTCTCATTTTGGGTAACTTTATCAGTGTAGTTTGGTCCGGATTGTGCTTGCCCACCATTTGTTCTTGGTGCCTTGCATTCCCTAGCAAGTGACCCATCAACTTACAGTTGTAACACTTAACTTTGCTTTTATCCAACCTAAACTTTCCACTGGTTGTATTGCTGGGAAACTTCCTTCCTGTCCGCTTGTAGAACCTCTTGGCTCTGTGAGTGAGAAGAGCCATTTGCTGGACTATCTCCATGTACTCCAGATCATCTGGATGCATACAGTCCAGGTCTTCAAGAGTGAATAGAAAGCTGCCATAACTTTCATCAGAAGACACAAAGGCTTGAAAAGAACTTGTCTCTTGGAATGGGCTTCCTTGAGTATAGTTCTCCTTTGGTGTCTCCGGGAAGGTGATAAAAGGACCCTTTTGTGAGATGTCAGGGTAGCATATGAGATGATATTGGGGTTCTATGCTATCCCTTTCAATCATATAAAAGGCTGAACCCATTTAATTACTGGAGTTACCAGATGAACCTTGCATGTTCATCTCCATCTGGTATCCACTGAGAATGCCATACAACTCTGTCAAAGTGAGAGTCTTAAGGTTCTCAGTCCTCTTGATTACAACACAATAATGTGTCCATTTCCTAGGAAGAGAGGATATAAACTTCCTTACAATATCCCTGTTCTCAAGAGTTACTTTAACATCCACTAGAGTATCCACAATCTCAACATACCTGAAGTATTGTTGAGTCATGGTCTCACCTATTTTGAAGGTGAAATTTTCAAACTGCTGCTTCAGGAGATCCTTCTTGTTCTTCTTGGCTTCAGTGGAACCCTCATACATTAGTTTCAATGCATTCCACAGCTGCTTAGCTATTTTGCATTTCTTGAAACCTCTGTATACAGAGTTTGGAAGAGCAGTCTGAAGGGATATCATGGCCTTTTGATTAATTTCTACTCTATTTCTATCTTCATCTGAGTAGTCAGCCACAGCCTTAGGGATCATACCACCTCCAGCAGCAGCTGAAGAGGTGTTGGGTATGTAAGGTCCAGTGACAACAGATTCCCACATTCTTGAGTCTAGACACTTGATAAAGCCTTCCATTCTTTGGCACCAAGTGTCAAAGTCATCAAGAGTGATTAGTGGGGACTTTGTCATGGTTCCAGTCTCCATATCAGCTTTAGAGATAGCTGCCATTTGAAAGGTTAAGTATTTTATATGTGTGAGGGATCTTAAGATGGTGAAATCTTATATCAAGAGCCTGGCTCTGATACCAATTGCAGGACCGTTAAAGGGTATGCACTTATAACACAACAACACAAAGAGGAGAGTGTGCAACAACACTTAACAATTCAAATGGGGAACTAGAAAAGTCAGTTTTGAGAACTAAGAAACACAAGTGTATATGAAACAGAACAAGAACAACACAAGTAATTGGTTTTCAAGGTTGATGTATATTGCTCTGTAGTTCCTTACAAGTGTTTTTAAAGTTATTCCATAAGATACAAGGACCAGAGATACTTATACTACAACCTACAGCCGACCATACTTTGAAGGCCAGCTGGATACATGATCTAGACAACAAAATCAATGTAGAGTCAAAAAGCAGATTGTCTTTTGACTAGTGACTATGACATGCCATAGCTCACATCCTAATGTATTACAAAAAGAATAAAGTATATAAAGTAGAAAGTTACAGACTCAAGACCTCAATGTACAGTTACCAGAAGCATGGATCTTTCACCAACTACTATAAAGTTGGTGTCTTATCAGAGTTGCAGGTACATCAGATAAAACATGTGATTAAAAAATCTTCAGAAGAAATCTGTCTTCAATAGTTAGCTTCAGAAGACTTTGTCTTTGAAGCTTCGGAAGACTTCATCTTTGATTTCGGAAGATATTGGTCTTGACTTCGGAAGATTTCACACTTAGAGTAATTTCTAAGGCAGTGTGTAAAACTTCCGAAACATTCCACTTCAGTACACTTGTGCATGCATGCAGGAGAGACTTTAGGTGTTTGGATTGCATCAGCCTTACAAATAAAACTTACAAAAACCTTAATATGAACGCGACCTCAAATCGTGTATCAGACATTTTCTTCACATATCGGTGTTGGAAAACAACACAAAATCTTGCATATTTATGATGCTTAAATATTAATTGAATTTTGTTTTAGCAACAACATGTCCATGTTCTACATAATAGACATGTTATAAATTTTAACATGTGCTGTCGATAAATAACAACAGTTAAGACCCTACTTTCATCAGCCATGGTCCCAATTTTACATATGTCCTATTTCTCTTTCACTTTCTTATTTTAACATATTCAAAATTGAAATGGTGGTATTAATTTGGTCCCCAAAGTTGTATTTATGATCAAGTGGTCCTTCCCATTTTCATCGAGTTTTTTTTTCATTTTTTCCAAAATAGTGTTGGTGGTACAAATATTTATTAAAATGGGTGATTTAAAAAATATTTATCAAAATGGGTGTTATAATTTATTTTTTTTCTATTGTAAGAAATCTATTATAATCCTTTCATTTTAAAATTTTCTGCAATCAACTTATTATCATTTTATGTATTTTCTCAATTAACTCATTATAATTTTTTTATACCTAACGTATTATAGTATTTTTCCTTTGAACTTTTAATCAAACGACATGTTAACTGAAAGAATAATCTAAAAAAGCTTACAAATAAACTAAGAAGATAAAAAAAAATATAATTAAATAATCAAAAATACATAAAGTATATAAATACATCTTACTGGAAAATGATGTTCCGTTTATATTTAATTAGTTAGAATAAAAGTTAAATAAGTTTCCTCCACAACTATGGTCATGATCAGCCAAAATTTATAGCCTATTTTAATAAACTTTTTTAAGTACAAGTTTGATCATGCTAAAGTTTAAAGTACCATTAACCAAAAACTTAAGTCAACGAATTTAAAAAATATAGCAATTGGTTTAAAGCAATCATAATGTTTACTAAGCAAAAAAATTCCTATGAAAACATATATAAAAGTTGGGATGAAAAAGAAAAATATATTTAAATACATATGCGATAGATGAAAAAATAACTAAATTATAATGAGTTGATTGAGGAAAAAGTTATAAAAAATAGGTTGATTGAATAAAAAACAAAAATAATTAATATTGATTAGGTGAAAATAAAGAATGCACGTGAAAATACTCATTTTGATAAATACTTTTCAAATTATTCATTTTGACAAATATTTTTTTCTTCAACATTTTTTGGGAAAAAAACTCCATTTTCATTATCTATATGCACAATATAGCTGTTGGTAAAATAACGTTTCTAGCGTTTAACATAACTAAATACTGGTATGCAATTTACTATGAGATCCTTTAGTACTACTAACATTATGTTGAAAGAGTATGCTTAACATCAGTTGGATGTTAAAACATACATCAACTTATTTTACTTTGTGTAACAATCACGATCATGTTTCATTCTGTTCATACACATACAATTGGCGTATTATTCCAAGTTACAACATGAAAACGACTGCAACTTCTGTTGCCAAATCGATATACCCGTATATTACAAAGCGGGCTAGAGGACTTCAATTCTCCCAAATTATGTCAAGATTAATTCACCACATCTTCACCCAAAATGATCACCACTTGTGAACAATCGCCTTTTCATCGTTTCCTTCTTCAACATATTTAAACACCAAATCAGAATTTGAAAATGATAATGTTATGGACTAAGGGGCTGTTTGATAATTTTTGAATGATTAAGTACTGAACTAATAAGAGGTCTGAACCATTAAATGTTGAACCATTAAATGTTGAACCATTAAGAAGTATGAACTATTAAGAGCTAGTATATCGCTTAACTATTCAAAGACAAATGTCTGACCAATTCATATAAGATGACTTAGAACATTTACAACCAGTTTCCTAAAATTATGTGAGTGTATTGCTTATATTATATCATATGGTTATAAATGGTTGTGATGATATTTTTAGGAAACACTGTTCAAAACTCTATAATATTTTTAATATATTTCAAGTGTTTGTGAGTGGAGAATAGAGAAAAAGTAATGATAACGTTGAAAAGGAGATAGAAAAAGTAATGATTTTTAATGTAATTATATGGATAAAGATAGGGAATGAGTTGTGAATGCTCTTAACCATTCAGCATTAGATCTATTAACCATTCAACATTAGTATAATGCTTAACCACTCAGAGGCAAATGTCTAAACCATTCAGACATTTGCTCGTGAAACAAATAGTCTGAAATATTCAGACATCTGAACTATTAAATATTGATTCAGATGTTACCAAACGAGCCCTAAATCATTACAAGGTACGAGATTTGTCCACATTGGTTGTATGAGCAATTGATGATGGGTTTATAGATCAAATGGACTCTCACACCCATCAGAGTAGTATTTTAGATTGAGTTTTCATGTTTGGTCTGATACAGATAACCAAGAATGGGTTTAAGAGTCTCACCGGTTGTCATCTGTCTTTACTTCGGTGGTCCAAACGATATCTTTTAATCCTGATGAAAAGTTCTTGTAGAACTGCCATTCGATCGTCGATACAATAGAGTTAAAATTTAAAAAAAAATTGTAAGAAATCAGATAAAAATGGTTGATATTAACACTTACATTGTGAAATTCCAATGTGTCACCACCAGTTTTCCTGAGCTCAACCATGTGCAGTGAGGGAGCCACTTCAAAAACCTCTGTAGCCACAGCAAGGTGACCCTTTCTTCCGGTTTTGTCACCTTGTAGTTTCATCTGTAACAACCCATTTCATTAAAAAATTTATAATATGACCGTTATACCCTTCTCTTCCTGTGAACTCGCATAATTTAGTGCGAGTTTTTAGGAAAGAGTATATCTGTTGTTACCATTTTTTGTTTGGTAAATTTGATATTTATACCAAGTTTTGAGGGGATATATGAAATTGTAGCTTTTAAGATTATGTAAATGATAACGAAATGGGTATATGATGAATCGAAGAACATTTATAAACGAATATTACCTTGTAATTTCGCTTGTGCACATTGAAACCCAATGGTTTTGCAGTTTCCTCAATTTTAGACATGATCTCATTAGCTGGACACTTTGAAGCAAAACTTGTTTCTTTCTTTACTAGACCCTGTTTTGTGAAAGCCCAAAACAATAATTATATATTACATAACTGGAAAAAAATTAATATTGATCATTGTTTTACTCAAGCAAAACTTAATAAGAAACTTTAACATACCTTCTGCCTCTCAAACATATTTTCTAAACTGAAACCTTGTGACCGCGATATTAACTCAAACGCGTTCATGGATTCAGGTTTCTCTTTCTTTTCGGTAACAAGATGTTCCTGCAAGTAAAGAAAATGAAAAGAATGAGTATATGAATATGTTCATACCATCGTTGAAACAATCGATTAACCATGTTTGAGGTGTCAAAAATAACCATTAACATAAACCTTGGACTCATTAAAAACAGCATCAACATCATCAAGATTCACATCCTCTTCCTGCTCAAAATGTGGTGGTTTATACCCTTTCTTGAACCACTCATTTTCCAAGATTTCAGGGATAGTTATTCTCTGAAATGAAACTTTATGTCACAAACTGAATTTTATAACATACAAATACTAAAAGTTTTATAATGTCACTCACAGTGCACGGGTTTGGATCAAGAATTCGTGCCAATAGTGCCTTCGCACCAGATGAAAACCAAGGCGGGCATCTGTAATCAGCCTTTTCAATCTGAAGAAAGTTGGATGTTAATTCACTTACAAATAAATAACATAATGTATGAAAATAAAAAAAATGTTACACTTACTTTTCTATATAAACCCATGAGGTTTTCTTCATCAAATGGTAAGTATCCTGCCAAAAGGACAAAAGGATAACTCCACATGACCATACATCAGAGGCTGCACCATTATATTTCTGTTGAGTAAGAACCTGAAAATTAACAAAATCTTTAATCAGATGTACAACTCATGTAAATTTTCACCATTGACATCAGTAAATTTTGAAACTGTAAGTTTTCTCGTAACAGATTCCCACGCTTAGATTTTGAAGCTGTAATTACCTCAGGAGCAACATAATTTGGTGTCCCACAGGCTGTATGTAACATCCCATTTTCCTACAATAACAATAGATTCTAGATATATAACTTCCATCAACAAGACAATAGAGAATCAACCACAATTTGTAAAGTTTGTAACTAGCATACCACTTGTTGAGATAATCCGAAGTCTGAAACTTTCAGCACACCGTACGAGTCCAAAAGCAGATTTTCAGGCTGCAATTGATGCATATTAGCAGTTCACTCAAAGTAAGAAAACAACACTTTCTTGGGGATATTGCAAGTAAATTAAGTACTTTCATAATAACCCTTTTGCAGTAACTATATTTAAATCTCCCCGTCAAACATGTTATACTGTTATAGTTGTGGGGGTGATGATCGTTATTAAGTAAAGAGTAGTAGTAGTAATAATAATAACAATGAGGAAAAGGTAAGATGAACCTTGAGGTCTCTGTGATACACGCCTCGACTATGACAGTAATCTACTGCATTGATTAATTGCTGAAAGTATCTCCGGGCGTCATCTTCTTGAAGTCTCCCTTGTTTGGCCTGATCATAGTAATACAGAAGAAATAAGAACAAGAAAAATAACATCAGATATAAATATTGAAACTACTAAGAGAATATATTCCATCTTTTACAATCTGAATTCTAATATCCTAATGCAAGTTAAAGAATGATATAATGGCATACATTTAAAAATATGCAAGATAAAATAACATTGCTAAAAGTTACTTACTATTTGGTCAAAAAGCTCCCCTCCATCAACATACTCAAGAACTATATAGATCTTTGTTTTGCTTGCCATAACCTATCAAGATGCAAAAAAAACGAATTCATCAAGAAATGGGTTGCTATGGTAATTTTTTTTTTTGCATAAGTTTCATCCGGGTTTCGTAAAATTTACATGTCAATATGGGTTTACTCAAATTATACAACATGTCAATTTCGGTCGGTTCAAAATTATATAACGGGTCAAATTGGGTAACTGTTATAAAACTGATAACTTAAAGTTGGTCTAAACAGAAGAACACAACCCATCGCGATTGCTTATTGCCACCACCTACTAGTCGTCATCACCGCAGTCACCGTCACTCTGAAGCAATGGAAAACTCTATGTTGAATTGATGTATAAGATGCCATCTTTCTTTATTATTCTTTTGTACATGAAAGATGTATTGACCTCTAATTCTTCACTAATTAACCTTAATATTCATTTATCTATTAGTGCCAGTGTGAATACAATTAATCAAGATACATGTAAACTGTCAATGTCAAATAATATGGGAATATACTAATTGAATTGGGATTCAATCATAAGTGATGATCAAATAATATTTCAACCGTAATACGCTATTTTGGGCATTTAAATAGTTTCTAATCATGGTATTCAAATAGTTTTTAACTTTTACCACTGTGTTACCAGCGAGAATTCAAAAATGACCATATATACCTCATACAACTTTAAAACATTCGGATGCTTGATTAACTTCATCGTCGAGATTTCCCTCTTCATCTAACAAACAAACACGAATTAACACCAACAAAAGATCAAACACAAGCATACCCTTTTCAAGATTTCAAACAATATATCGAAAGAAACGATCAACCAACCTGTTCGACCATCTTATGCTTCAAAATCCGATCACGGTCAATGATTTTAATCGCTACCAGTTCACCAGTAACCGTATTTCTAGCAAACTTCACTTTCGCGAAGCTGCCTTCGCCTAAAGTCTTCCCGAGTTCATAATTACCCACTCGTGTCCTCTTCTTCACACCACTACTGCTCATTTTAGTCGAATAAATCACTCCGTAACACAGACAGTAGTCTGATTAATTTGATCTTAGTTGAAGAAATCACTCCGTGACAGACAGTAGTCTAAATAATTTATTTGAGTTGAAGATATTACTCCGTGACACCGATATATTTATTGATATGCAGGTGGGCTGCATACAAAGAGAAAGAAGAGGACGTAAATGGTTTGGATTACGAATCAAAGAAGGATATGCAGGCGATTGCATGTGGGGACACACGTATCGTACGCGATAACATGTATGTTACTAATCGTACCCCATACCATGTTGTCGTCTAGCAATCATGTATTTCATGTATTTTTTGGATCATGCATTGATTGGTTTGAGTGGTTGTAGGCGTTTTTGTTTATTTTATGGAATTATTAGTTTGATAAGAATAAAGTTTGGTATAATGAGAAATAATGTTGTTTTTTATTCTACACCAAACATCATTTTGAACTAGATATGATATTTTATAGTGATTAAAAGTGGTTAAAGTGAATTCACTTATGAAAATTTAAAAGAATTTGTTATACCTTAAATCGATTTGACTTTAATTTAGTGGCGTTTTAAAGGGGTGTTCAATTGTTCATGGGTCCGGGATTGGACCAACCTAGATGGACCGACTCAGGATCAAAACCAAATAAGGTGAAAAATAAAAGACCGAGGACGAAACTGATTTTGTGTGTTTTGGGTCGATCTTGGTTTGGTATGGGTTCGTTTATTGATTTTCTTGGTTCAGCATGCAAGTTGCTTGCCCTTTATAGGTCAAACATTGAACCAGTGCCAAACGGAATCCAATAATTGAAAAACAAGGATTGAACTGATAATTTATGTTTCAGGTCGGTCTCGGTCTGGTCTGATGGTTCATCGGTTTTCCAAGTCAGCCTACGAGATGCACACCCTTACGTTTAATTGAAAAAGATATTGATCTGAATAACTTTTTATCATATAAAATTATATGAAATTCTTTTAAAGTGGGAAAAGGTAATAAGTTGGTATTAGTAATTAGAGCATTCACAACCCGTGCCCTATAATCATGTGAGTGTGTTTGGTATATTATATGGAATGATTTTGAGTGGTTGTGAGTGAGTGTTATTGTGGATTGATATATTTGAAGAATCACTGTACAATCCTTATAAATTTTTTAATATTTTTAAAGTGGTTGTGAGTGAATAAGAGAGAAAGAAGTAATGATAAGGGTATAAAAAGTATTATTTAATTGAAAGGAGAGAGAAGAAGTAGTGATTTTTAGTGTAATTATATAAATAAAGATAAGGAATGTGATGTGAATACTCTTAGTCAGAGTTAAATATAGCATCTATCTTAACCAAGAGCCATGCGTGTAGCCTCCAGTAATTAATTTCTTTTTTAAATATATGTGTATTCTAGATTGTATTAACAGTAGTTTTTAGATGAAACATTGCTATTGATCTGGTGGGTTCTGCAGGCAAGTGGCATCTTTCTACCATTTATATTTTTTTGAAAATTATCATCCAAGCATTTTTGACATGTGAGGTGGCATGCAATCAGAACATATCACAATGACTCATATGTTTCTATTATGGATTACCAAAATATCCTACATATGTACAAATATTATAATGTTAATAGGTATTAAATTACATGTATTTCTTGGAATTAAAAAAATACATGTTATATGAATATATTGGATTTTTAAAATTGCATATGTTGTATTAATATGTTTTTTTACAATTATTTTATTTTACACTGATTTTCAAATATATTGTCGCGACGTATTTTTCATATCTACATTTTGTGTTGTTAACCATGTATTCGGTTTCGTGTTTCTAAACACTGTTCATTATCGAGCTGTTGTAATGTAACATGCCCTCAATAACCTCAATGTCACCGTCACAATATATATAAGGTTCCGAATTTTATCAACGTCTATGATTTGATATTAAATTACGAATGTTATCAACATCATCTTCAGTAAGTGAATCTGCGGTAATGTTTCGACTTTAATTTTTTTTCACATACTAAATTGTAATAATAATAGATTTTTGAGTAAATTACGCTTTTCGTCCCTGTGGTTTGGTGGTTATAACGCTTTTCATCCACTAGTTTAAAAACGCCCGATTTAACCACTGTGGTTTAAATTCTGTCACAATCAGATCCACTTTTGTAACGCTATCCGCTGTGGCCGTTAGTCAACCCACATGTGCCCCTCACGTGAGGGGCATTTTAGTCTTTTTATGTCAACTATCTTACTCCCTTCCATCTCCTTCCATATAATTAAATAATCAACTCCCTCTCTCTCCTAAAACTTTAATCCATTTCACATCTTCTTCTTTCTTTCTCTCTGGTACATCAAGAACCATGGACAAGCAGAAAGTGGTTATGTGTTGTTGTGGTTATGTGTTGTTGTGGTTCTCCAACCTATATTCGCACGTCATGGACATCAACAAACCCTGGTCGTCGTTTCTACTGTTGTGCAAGCAAGGTAGGTCAATTCTAGGTCAATTCTTCACACTAACCTAGTTCTAGGTCAAATCTACTGTTGTGCTTATGCTTTTGACGTAATTTTTCAGGGATCAAGTTGTGGATTGTTGCATGGAAGGATCCTTCGATGTGTCCAAGAGGAGCTGAAATCATACCTGGACTTTTGAAAAACATGAACAAGCAGGAAGAAATTGCAAAAAGTAATGCCAGTGAAATTAGGAAACTAAAAGTTGTTTTAGTTGTTAGTTGGGTGTTGTTCATCATGTATTTTGTTTTCTAAATGACCTAAAAGCTTGTAAAGGTCATTAATTTCCTATGTACTGGCTTATTTGGGCAATATAATGAATCCTTCATTTAGTAAACCATATTGTTCATTACATAATGCATTTATAATAGTCTTAATCAACATCACCATGACCATTATTCTTGTAAACAACAAAACCATTACCATAAACTGCAGTACCCAAAATACATCATTATTCATTACAAACATAAGTTTATCATAACCACAACAGACAATAAATACAACCATTTTAAACCATTACAAACATAAAAGTGTACCATGTTCACAAAAGTCAACCATTTCACCCAAAATAGATTACCACAGAAACCATAAAAAACCACAGAAATCACAAAAAACAACCAGTTTAAACATTCAAGTAGCTGCTTGTGAAGAAGGCTGACCATCATCTCCCTGTCCCTTGCATGACCTTGAGTTATGACCTTTTTTCTTGCACTTTCCACATGTGACTGTGTTACCACTCTAACCATCTTTCCACCCTTAACAACTGGTTGACTTACCTCCTTAGCACTCTTCTTTCTTTTTTTCTTTAGCCTCCCTACTTGTGTATGATGTTTTGGTGCAGTCAGCTTTGTTAGGCAAGAAGAGGGTGTCCACATATGTCTTCCATTAATTGGGTCAACTGTGTCTGCATATACCTTCTTCCAGGTGTCTAACCAGTACACCTTAGACACCCAGTTCTCTGGAATACCAACCTCCATTCCATTCTGTGCCATATTCCAAATCACTGTAACTGCATGCTTACATGGCATGGCAGTTAGCTCCCACTTCCTGCATGAACAACTTTTTTCATCAACATTGACTACACATTGGTCCTGTGCAGGCCCACTTACCTGATATTTGCTCATACCATTCCAGATTACTATGTATTTTACAGCCTCTGCCTTGATTGCTTCAAACAATTTTGTTGCATTTGGAGTCAAAGGCCCATCACACTTTGCTATTACCTTATGCACAGCCACTATCCTTCTCATTAAATACTCCCTGATGAACTCTAAACATGTAATAACAAGTTTGTCCCTACCCCCTACTAGCTGCCTATTAAATACTTCACATATATTATTTAAAAGAACATCACTAGTTGACCTTCCTGCATAAGTTTAATAAGGATTATTAGCATTGTTATTAGTGAAACAAGTGAGATAATGCAGTGTTATTTGCATTGTTATTAAATAAGGTAAAGAGTAAAATACCACTGAAATGGGATCTAGACCAATGCTTTGCTGGTATTTCTTTTAACCACTCATGTAAAGCAGGATCCAGGTTGTGTACATCTTTCATGGCCTTTGTAAAATGGGGTATTGTTGTTGCACTTGCACACCTCCACAGCATGTTCTTATACAAATTGTCCTTCCACCTTAACTTCATGTTTTCATGTATATGTCTTAAACAAAACCTGTGTTCAGCACTGGGAAACACTGTTTTTAAAGCTGGTATAATGCCCTAGCATATCAATAGATAATGTTAGTATGTAATTGTATTAGAATAAATCGATAATTAGATATAAAAGTTAAACATTTATTTACCTTTTGCCTATCACTAATAAAAGTGAAATTGAAACTGGATGTCAGATCTAGATCATCACCTAAACATTCTAAAAACCATGTCCAAGAGCTTGTAGTTTCAGCCTATACTAGAGCATAAGCAACAGGGTAAATTCTATTGTTTGAATCTATCCCAACTGCAGTCAAGATTTGTCCAGGGAATGGACCTTTCATAAACACCCATCTAACCCTAGCAGTTCCCTCCCGCAAATCTTAAACCCTGTCTTCAAAGCCCCTATGCATACATATATCCTCTTAAATTGCCTGGTTTCACTAGATGGATTGCATTCTCTTTCAACATCAATTTAATTGTGGTACCTGGATTTGCTCTGATGAGTTCATCAACATAATCTCTCAACAGTTCATATTGAGCTCTATAATCACCCTCAATCTTATGGATTGCCATGTTCTTTGCCCTGAACACCTTCTGTCTTGATACTTGAATCTGGAATTTTCTTTGAATTAGCTCTTGGACTGCCTTTAACGGGATGGTTGGGTTTACAGTAATAGTTGGTTCTAATTCTCGGGCAAGGAAACTGACTGTGCACAATCTAACCTCTCTGGTTTGAAGACAACTGTGAGCATTGATGAAGGTCTTCACTATCCATGTTTCTTCTTTGTTATGATTTGTAATGTGTAGTTTCCAAGGACAGGTAGGGGTCATTAAGGTTTCTTCTTTTTAGGTGTCCTAACTTCCTTGTTTGACCCACCAACATTAGAATCTTTGGATCCACTTGCCTCTTGTGAATTTACATCCTTGCCCTCACTTGATGCGCCTCCTGCTAATAAAGGATTTAACCCCTCACACACCACACGATATCTACTTTTGTCATTTCTTACAACCTTCAGTTGTCTTCTACTAGAAATAGCATAGTTCAAAACCGACTGCTTTACCTCATCCCTATTTGTAAATGTATGCCCAACATAGAAAATTTCATCACCTAAGTGGACCTCTTTACTCTTTTTTTTCTATATTTTCTCAATGCTCTTTTCAAGGGAGGTTCATTATCGTCTTCATTACTTAGGCTATCAAAATCATCCAAGTCCACTTCAATGTTTTCTTCATTGTCTTCACTCTCCTGCCCCAAAGGTTCTTCATCCCTAATATCATTGTCAACAAATGCTCTATATTCCTCCATGTCTACTCCAACATCATCAATTATATTGTCTGTGTCTACTATATAATCAGAATCCTCACTTTCAGTACCTTCACTATCATCCTCAAATAGGTCCTCATCTCCTATTGGATGTTCATCTTGAAGGCCACCATGCTCTACATTCTCAAACTGAAACACATCATCCATAGTAACATCATCTTCAAGTATATCATCTTCAATCACATTATTTTCAGCCAAATGTTGTGACCCTTGTTCAATTGATTCATTCACTAACCCTTCCACAAATGATTCATTAACTAACCCTTCGGCAACTGTTTCATTTTGAGTCAATGTTCAGACCCTTCCACAACTGATTCATTTTGAGCCAAATGTTGTGACCCATCTACAAATGCTTCATTAAATGACCCCTCTACAACATATTCACCATGCCACTCTAATGCTAGCCTCTTCCTACAAGCTTGGGTGATTTCTTGTGTATCCTTCTAACCTGAGAAGGTCCTGCTTCAATCAACTCCTCAATTATAACACTACTTTTGACAGGCGATATGAAATATGTCTCCACACTTGTGTTTCCATGCTCAGTGTATATGTCCATTACTTTGAATTTCTCAACATATTTCAAGAAATTGAGCACATCACTATCATTCCCTAGGGCCCTCAAACCAAAGTCTAAATCTTGCTCAGGAATCTTATAATGATAGTAAATTATTTCATCATGAGGATACCCTAATTCTTGAATCATTGCATTTACCTTAATAACAGAAAACTCATCAGAATCCATCAAATCAACATAACCTACCTGTCCGTTGATATACTTTCTTCCAGGGGCTTTGGTGAATTTCCCTCCATGATGAAACTTCAGTGTGAACAAACTAGGGTTTCCACCTAGATATAAAATCACAAATATTAAAAACAAGACATATAAACTACAATGGCTACTAAAATAACTAAAATGTGAAACTTAACACTCACCATAGAGTTCATAGGGATTAACACGCTCGCCTTTAGAACGAACATACCAAAGCGTGAGCACCATTGCATCAAACGATTGCAATATTCAATGGTTGAAGCTTGAAACTTGATCTTTGAAAATTTTGTACTATCAATTTCAGTTTTGGATGATGAAAGGTCGATCGTTGGTGTTTTTGGTGAAGTAGAAGAAAGCAGATGATGAAAGTTCAAAAATATCGAAAGGTGGAAGGGTTATATGGAAGGGAGTAAGATAGTTGACATAAAAAGACTAAAATGCCCCTCATGTGAAGGGCACATGTGAGTTGACTAACGGCCACAGTAGACGGCGTTACAAAAGTGGATCTGATTGTGACAGAATTTAAACCACAGTGGTTAAATCGGGCGTTTTTAAACTATTGGATGAAAAACGTTATAACCACCAAACCACAGGGATGAAAAGCGTAATTTACTCTAGATTTTTTAAGATCTCATGAAACATCCTTGAAGAGCTCATATGATCCATCCATTTAATTGTGGTCACATGAACCATCCATTTGATTGAAAACAGGTTAATATCATATATTGGACCATTCGTCATGACTGACATAACATTGTTTATTTCGACAACTTGTTTTTTTTATTCATTTCAAAGGTAGTAAAGGCCATATTTTTACTAATATTTTCAATTAGTTTTAGATGAAAATCAATCATGTTCTCGAAACAAATGCTTTACCGTCATGTTCTTCGTGTGTTATTGAACAGATCATTGGACTTGATAAAAATCATGTTCATCGGTTCTTGAAACGATGCTTTTATCATCGTGTTATTGAAAATCCAATCGATTTCTTTGATGAAAATCGATTTATGGTTTTGATGAACAAATCATTAGATATGATGAAATCGTTTGCGAAAATAGAACCTCAAACAATACTTTATTGTGTTTATCGTGTACAGTTTGCTTATCGGGTTCTTTGATTAGATTTTTCTAATACATTGTTGGACCGAAGAAATCAAAGGAGCCTAGCAAAATATGATTGGTCAATTGTAGGTTTCATGGTTATACAAAAAAAGGTCCTAATTAATTTATTTGAACTCCATGTTGGTTCAAGCCCCAATCAAACACACACTCAAAACATAAAGTTTACTACTTTCAATCTCACTTAGTTCATTCAACAAACTGACTGTTTAAATAGCCAAATACTCGACGCGAACACAACAAAATTAAGTAAACAACTACCACTAACCGCCACTGCTAAAACTTGGACTCAACAATACTTTAACGAAACACGTGTCTATTTAATTTAATCTAATGACCAAATGTGGACCCGGCTTGACCCATTTGATTTGAATATGAAGCTTCAATATTATGACTCGAGACCCTTCAAGATTAACCCAACACTCTACACACTTCTCTATGTGTATGCCCACACGTATATGCATACATATACATACTGTCACATCCCGGCGGAAGCGTTAAGCGATATTTTTTAATGTGACTCGTTTGATCAGAACACAATTAATTACAGCAATTAAATCACAACAACAATAAAACATAAAGTACACACTTCATATATATATATATATATATATATATATATATATATATATATATATATATATATATATATATATATATATCATAATTTGGATTACATCATTACATATAAGTCAAAATTTGATATAACCCTTATTACAACATATTATTTAACTTACATCTTCAGGTACGATAAAAGTGCGCATCCACTACCACACTTCCATCATAGATGTTAACTGTTAAGCTAACACAAACTCGCCCGACTACTTCTCCCCATCCGTTGTAGACGTCAAAAGAAAAATCAATATTGTTAGTCATTTTTACCTGAAAAAGCATTCTTAAACAGTCAACATAAAGTTGGTGAGATCATAGGTTTATTTCTAGACAAAACATTTTATTGATGCACCAATTACAACCAAACCTGTTCACACACATAATCATACTGTCACAAAATAATTCATAAAATCAGATAATATTACATCTCAACACTCATTCGGTTAGGTGCAGAAAAATAGCATCACAACACTCATCATGTTGGTGTAAATATTCTCATAAGTAGCGCTACTAATATTATCAGACGGTTCCTCATTCGAACTAATGGTTGTATCACAAATGACAGTAAGTCTCAACATATTTAAAAAAAATAATACATCAACATAACCAGTATGTTTTTCCCCTAAAAACTTTACAAATACCAAAAAGATCAAAATGGGGCTATGAGTCTCACCGTGTCTGCAAATGATAACCTATAAAAATAATTTATAAGTTAGATAAAATTTCTTTAAAATTTTTAGAACCTCAGATATAACAACCTTTTAAGGTTTAGCTGTGAAATGATCAGCTAACATCACCATAAAATTCTCAACTTTTATTTCACTATATATAAATTGTTATAATTATTCTAAAGTTTCCAAAAATCACCAAAAATAGCTATTCTTACTCAAAAGATAACCAAAAGTTCACAGAATATTATTTCAACAGTTTTTAACATCCCATAAATTTTATAACACCTAATTCCCAACAGATTGTTTTTTGTAATTTCTATAATATTCCCAAAATTCATGAAAAATAGTTATATAACTCTAAAATTCAATAAATTTATATATTATGTAGATTCATATTTATCATTTTATCCTTGATTTTCTCAGAATTTATCATATAATTTAAGTATTTATTTCTATTTTTCTACTGCAGAACACAAAAAAATTCATATCTCAATTATAATAAAGAAATTAAATCTGAAATATTTCTCTGAGTTTTAATACTTCAAAAGAATCATTTCTGAATTTTCCATAATTTTCCTAAATTTATTTATATTTATTGTTTATTTTGTCATTTAAACATTTTACACAATTTTATTAAGGAATTGGAACAATATTTATTCCCACAATCTCATTTGCTTATTATTTTGCTTATTTAATAGAAATCCTATCCATATATATATGGAAGGTAGTACTTGATTATATGTGTCGGTAAAACACATATGTATATATATATTTTCATACATTGATATATAAGATTAACTAGGGTTAGGGTTTTGAAACCTTTTGATATTGTTGATGCTTTGTTGTGGGAACCAAAGGATACGGTTTCTTTTCTATAAAAGACAAGAAAGAGAGTGGGAGATGAAGGCCGAGGGTGGTAATGGTTGCGGTTGGTGGTGTTTTTGATACTCGATGATGATGTTGGTGGTGATAATTGTCGTGTGTGGAATAGCCGTGAGGTGAAAGGGGATGTTTTTGTGTGATACATATACTATAAGGTTGTGTGAGGTGGTGGTGCTCCATAGAGATCCCGAAAACAATGGAAGTAGGGTGGTGGTGTGTGTTTCGGATGGTGTCCGCATGGGTTCTTATGGGGGCTCGGCTAGGCTAGGTAATCATGAGCTAGACTCTAACTTAGGTGAGTCTAACCATAGCTCTTCTAGGTGTCACCATGGCAGCCGAGATGACTTTGGAGATTGCCACCTTGGTCCCGAAATGATGTAGAGATATGTGGTAGCGGTTTGTGGTGATCTTGGTGTCCAAGAAGCTGCCGAGAGGATGCCACATTATCCCTATAGTAATGATTAGGGTGGTGTGGTGGCGAGTTGTGGTATCATTAGGGTGGTGATTCATTTAGGTGTTTTAAACATAGGATTTAGGTTAGTTTTGCTTATAGTTTAAGATTTAAACAGAGGGTTAAAGGTTGTGTGAACCGAGTGAATAATAATTAGGTTTAAGTGTATAGCGTTAGTTTAGTTGTTGTTAAGTTTTCTTTGTATTTTGATGATTGTTTTGGTTGTAAACTTGATCAAAGCTATATACGTATGTGAATATTATGCATGCATGTAATGCACCATAATAATTTTATACATGCATGCATGCATACTAAATTTTCATATATATGCATGCATACGTAAATTTCTAATATATATATATACATGCATGCAATCATGCATACGGAATTTTCATATATATACATGCATGCACACGCAAATTTTTCTAATATATATGCATGCATACGTAAATTTATATATATTTTGACATAATATCGTGATTAAAAAAATTAGGGTTGTCACATTCTCCCGCTGTTAAAAGAATTTCATCCCGAAATTCCTTGGAGTGTGACTTCTTAAATTTTAGAAAAACTTAACTAGTCATTACCTCTGAATAAGTGGGGTATTTCATCTTGATCTCATTCTCTCTTTCCTATATGTATTCTGGTTCTCTCTTTGCATTTCACTTAACTTTTACTATAGGAATTCTATTCCTTCTTAACTGCTTTACTTCTTTTCATACAATGGCTATTGGTTCTTCCACAAAATGGAGTTTCTTATCTACTTTGACTTCTTGAATTGGTACCTCTAAGGTTTCATTGGTTAGACATTTCTTGAGGTTTGACACATGAAAAGTATTATGTACTTCACTTAATTCTTGAGGTAATTCCAGCTTATATGTCACAGGACCAATTCTATCAATGATTTTAAATGGGCCAATATACCTAGGGTTTAGCTTACTGGATTTTCCAAACCGAAAGATTCCTTTCGAGGGAGATATCTTCAGATAAACCCTCTCTCCAATTTGAAATTCCAATGGCTTTCTTCGTTTGTCTGCATAACTTTTCTGTCGATCACGAGCTGCTTTCAATCTGTTTTTAATCTCAGTGATCTTGTCTGTGGTTTCTTGGAGTAATTCAGGACCTGTGAGTTGTCTATCACCTATTTCATTCCAACACAAGGGTGATCTACACTTTCTTCCGTATAAAGCTTCAAATGGGGCTAACCCAATACTATAATGATAACTGTTATTGTATGAGAATTCTATTAATGGTAAGTGACTGTCCCAATTTCCACCAAAATCTATAGCACAAGATCTTAACATATCTTCTAGGGTTTGTATTATTCTTGCACTCTGTCCATCAGTCTGTGGATGATAAGCTGTACTTAAATTCACTTGGGTTCCTAAGGCTTTTTGTAATGTTTGCCAGAACCTGTAAGTAAACCTACTATCTCTATCTGATATAATGGATACAGGTATTCCATGTCTGGATACAATTTCTGTTATGTAAATTCTTGCTAATCTCTCAATCTTATAATCTTCTCGTATAGGTAAGAAATGAGCTTACTTAGTCAATCTATCTACTATAACCCAAATTGTGTCGTATCCATTTCTGGTTCTTTGTAGCTTAGTTATGAAGTCCATTGTAATTTGATTACATTTCCACTCTGGAATCTCTAGTTGCTGCAGGTATCCTGAAGGTTTTTGATATTCAGCTTTTATTCTTGAACAGACATCACATTGCTCCACAAATTCTCCGACTGATCTTTTCATGCCTGGCCACCAGTATTGGCTTTTCAAATCCTTGTATATTTTATTATTCCCTGGATGCACAGAATAACTTGATTTATGAGCTTCTTGCAGAACAATTGTTCTAATCATGCTGTTGCCAGGTATCCAAATTCTTCTTTTAAATCTCAGAATTCCATCTGCTTCTTCTTTCATGTCTTTTAATTGTCCTTTTAGTTTTAACATATCTTCTTGTTGAGCTTCCCGGATTTGACTTAACAGATCTGAACGTAGTTCCATTCTCATAGCACGTACCCGTAATGACTGAGTTCTTTCTTTCCTACTTAGAGCATCAGCAACTACATTCGCTTTACCGGGATGATACTTGATTTCACAGTCGTAATCACTTAGTAATTCTACCCATCTTCTCTGCCTCATATTTAACATCTTTTGATCAAAGATGTGTTGCAGACTTTTATGATCCGTATATATGTACACTTAGTCCCATACAGATAATGTCTCCAAATTTTTGGTGCAAATACTACAGCTTCTAATTCTAGGTCATAGGTGGTATAATTCTTTTCACTACCTCTAAGTTGTCTGGATGCATATGCAACTACCTAGACTTTCTGCATTAAAACACATCCAAAACTTTGACGTGATGCATCACAATACACTATAAAATTATCTGTCCCTTCTGGTAATGCTAATATGGGTGCACTGCATAACTTACTTTTGAGGAGTTCAAAAGCTTCATTTTGTTTTTCTTCCCATATATACTTTCTATCTTTTTGGGTCAATTCTGTCAATGGTTGAGCTATTCTTGAGAAATTTTCTATAAATCTTCTGTAATATCCTGCTAAACCTAAAAATTGTCGTACTTCAGTTGGGATTTTTGGAACTTCCCATTTCTTGACTGCTTCAATCTTTGCTAGATCAACCTGAATTCCATTCTGGTTAACTATGTGCCCTAGGAATTTCACTTCTCTTTTCCAAAATTCACATTTTGAGAATTTTGCATAAAACTTTTCCTTTTGTAGCAATTCCAAAGTTAACCTTAGGTGTTATTCGTGGACTTCCTTATTCTTAGAATAAATCAGTATGTTATCTATGAAAACTATAACAAATTTATCTAAATAAGGTTTACACACTCTATTCATTAAATCCATAAACACTGCTGGGGCATTGGTTAACCTAAATAGCATTACAAAAAATTCATAATGCCCGTACCTAGTTCTGAATGCAGTTTTGGATATATCGTCATCCTATACTTTTATTAATGATATCCCGATCTTAAATCTATTTTTGAAAAATAACTAGATCCTTGTAATTGGTCAAATAAATCATCAATCCTAGGGAGAGGATATCTATTCTTTATAGTAACTTTATTGAGTTCTCTATAATCGATACACATCCTAAAAGTTCCATCTTTCTTTTTAACAAAGAGAACTGGTGCTCCCCAAGGTGATACACTAGGACGTATAAATTCTTTATCTAATAATTCCTGTAATTGGGTCATGAGTTCTTTCATTTCAGTTGGTGCTAAACGATAGGGTGCTTTAGCAATAGGGGCTGTTCCTGGTATTAACTCTATTTTAAACTCTACTTGACGAGGGGTGGTAATCCAGGTAATTCGTTAGGAAAAACATCAGGGTACTTATTTATAACAGGAACACTTTCCAAATTTCCCTTATCAAGTTTTGCATCAATTATGTGAGCTAAGAAAGCTAAACATTTCTTATTTAAGCATTTTTGTGCTTTTTCACAAGAAATCAATTTCACAATATCATTTGGTCTATCACCGTATATACAGAGAGTTTTGTCTTCCTTAATCAAAGGAATTTTTATCATTTTCTTATCACAAATGATTTCAGCATGGTTCTTACTCAACCAATCCATTCCTACTACAACATCAAATCCTCCTAATTTAATAGGAATCAGATCTATATCAAAAGAATATTCATCTAAATTCAAGATGCAGTTAGGAATGATTTTATCAGCTTCTATTATTTTACCATCAGCTAATTCTATCACATAGTCATCACTTAATTTCTCAAATATTAAACTAAGTGATGGTCTAAAGATGTTTGAAACAAAACTACGAGTTGCTCCTGTATCAAATAATAATTTTGCGTACTGGTTATTGATAAGGAACGTACCCGTTACCACTTCCGGTTCATGACGAGCTTCATCAGCTTGTATCACGAAAGCACTTCCACGGGGGTTGTTCTGGTTAATTGGAGCCTTGCCTTTTCGTTGTGGACACTCATTACAAAAATGATTTTCACTTCCACACTGAAAGCAGACTGTTTTAGGGTTGGTAGGGTTTTTGCAGTCTCGAGAGATATGCCCTTTTTTTGCAGTTGTAACAAACCACTGTCATACAGTTCCCTGTATGATACCTTTGGCAGATATTAAACTGTGGTTGTTTATCCATCTTCTGAGCTGCTCCTAAGAAATTTCTTGGTGGATGTCGAGTTATCCTTTTCTGAGGGTTTTCTCCAAATCTTTTTCCTGAGTGGTTTTTATTCCATTTTCTTTTCTCCCCTACCTGTGGATGGCTTAATGATCCATTTCTGATCATTTCATCTGTCAGACTTCCTGACAGGATTACTGCTTCTTGGAAGGTTTTGGTTCTTGCAGATTTCACTAACCCTCTTATTTGTGGTACTAGTCCCCAAATATACCTCCCTATTCTTTTTTATTCCACGGTTATCAGATGTGGTACTAACCTGGACAGTTCATTATACCTGTCAGTATATTCCCGGTGTGCAGCTCCTTTCATTTCTAGTGCTAAGAATTTAGCATCTAGTTTTTCTATTTCATTATAAGGGCAGTATTTTTCTATTAATAGCTTTCTAAATTCCTCCCAACTTATTTTATTCATGACATTCCTACCTCTAGTGTGTACCTCCATTTCCACCAGGATTGTGCCTCTCCTTTTAGAGAATGCGAGGCAAACAGTGTCTTGACATTTTCAGCATAGTTACTGATTTCCAAAACTCCTTCTGTTTCATCTAGCCATCTTAAGGCTTGCACAGCTCCTCCTCTTCCATCGAATTCCCGGGGTCTACAGGACATGAAGTCTTGTAAGAACATCCTTTTGAGACTCCATTCAGGATTTCTTCTTCATGTCGCCCATTTGTGTTAATATTTTCAGGTTCTTCTGGTGGGTATGAGGTGGTTCCAAAGTTTAGATTTTATTGTAGTTGAGTTATCAAGGTAGGTATGGTAGCTTCTATTTATTGGGCTACTATTTGAGAAATCCTGTCATTCTCATTTGTGTCAGTGTTCACAGGCGTTTCTTTCCCAAGTCGGGTTCTGGGTCGTCCCACCCGAGCTGTTCTTCGGACCGACTGAGTGTTTCTTTTTGACGGCATGATTCACTATAATGAATTATAATATTAGTATCACAAATAAATATTTTAACACAAAATCATTTAGCATATATTAAATAAATATTTCAACAAAAAGTACACATATCTTTTGGGTTCTCATTTCTTTTATTCTGATGAGTTAAGACTATAGTTTTCTAGTTCCTGCGAATCCACTTCCATATCCTCATGAAGATATTCTTCTTGGGTGTTTTGAGTTTCTTGATGTCCTTCTGGATTCTTTAGATTTCTAGATGTATTTTCTTAAGTTTTCTAAGAGTTCGCCGAGCTGTCTTCACTTGATCCAACTTTTGTCTTTTAGTTATCTTATCTTTACTCTTGGAGGAATCAGAATGTTGCATTTCTATGTCCTCAGTTTGCTTAGTCATAAACCTGTTCCCACGTTGTATCTTTTTACTAGGGGTCTTAATTGTATATCCTCCAACATGTACTGGTGCACATCGAACATAAAATTTTGATTCTTTTTCCAATTGAGGGATTTTCATAGCTTGTTGGGGTTCTGGTTCAGGTGTTATTTCCTTAGAGTTGCTATGGTCTGGACATTCGGAAGGATCGGTCTCATTGTGGTAACTATCTGAATTCATAACTGGACGAATTTCTTTATAATATTTCACAAAATGGTTAGTCACATATTATTGTAATTATTAAGCATAAAATCATAAAATCATAGAATTTCACATAATAGTTATATCACATAGGTATACCAATATTTACCATTAATTGAGCTTATAGTTATAGTCTAGGTATTTTTATTATACCTAATTTTCTATAACCAATGGCTCTGATACCAACCTGTCACATCCCGGCGGAAGCGTTAAGCAATATTTTTGGATGTGACTCGTTTGATCAGAACACAATTGATTACAGCAATTAAATCACAACAACAATAAAACATAAAGTACACACTTCATATATATATATATATATATATATATATATATATATATATATATATATATATATATATATATATATAATTTCGATTACATCATTACATATAAGTCAAAATTTGATATAACCCTTACTACAACATATTATTTAACTAACATCTTCAGGTACGATAAAAGTGTACATCCACTACCACACTTCCATCATAGATGTTAACTGTTAAGCTAACACAAACTCGCCCGACTACTTCTCCCTATCCGTTGTAGACGTCAAAGGAAAGTTCAATATTGTTAGTCATTTTTACCTGAAAAAGCATACTTAAACAGTCAACATAAAATTGGTGAGATCATAAGTTTATTTCTAGACAAAACATTTTATTGATACACCAATTACAACCAAACCTGTTCACACACTTTATCATACTATCACGAAATAATTCATAAAATCAGATAATATTACATCTCAACCCTCATTCGGTTAGGTGCAGAAAAATAGCATCACAACACTCATCCTGTTGGTGCAAATATTCTCCTAAGTAGCGCTACTAATATTATCAGACGGTTCCTCATTCGAACTAATGGTTGTATCACAAATGACAGTAAGTCTCAAAATATTTTTTAAAAAAATAATTCATCAACATAACCAGTATGCTTTTTCCCCCCAAAACTTTACAAATACCAAAAGGTCAAAATGGGGCTATGAGTCTCACCGTGTCTCCAAATGATAACCTATAAAAATAATTTATAAGTTATATAAAATTTCTTTAAAATTTTTAAAACCTCAAATATAACAACCTTTTGAGGTTTAGCTGTGAAATGATCAGCTATATCACCATAAAATTCTCAACTTTTATTTCACTATATATAAATTGTTATAATTATTCTAAAGTTTCCAAAAATCACCAAAAATAGCTATTATTACTCAAAAGATAACCAAAAGTTCACAGAATATTATTTCAACAGTTTTTAACATCCCATAAATTTTATAACACCTAATTCCCAACAGATTGTTTTCCGTAATTTCTATAATATTCCCAAAATTCATGAAAAATAGTTATATAACTCTAAAATTCATGAAATTTATATATTCTGCAGATTCATATTTATCATTGTATCCTTGATTTTCTCAGAATTTATCATATAATTTAAGTATTTATTTCTATTTTTCTACTGCAGAACACAAAAAAATTCATATCTCAATTATAATAAAGAAATTAAATCTGAAATATTTCTCTGAGTTTTAATACTTCAAAAGAATCATTCTGTGAATTTTCCAGAATTTTCCTAAATTTATTTATATTTATTGTTTATTTTGTCATTTAAACATTTTACACAATTTTATTAAGGAATTGGAACAATATTTGTTCCCACAATCTCATTTGCTTATTATTTTGCTTATTTAATAAAAATCCTATCCATATATATATGGAAGGTAGTACTTGATTATATGTGTCGGTAAAACACATATGTATATATATTTTCATACATTGATATATAAGATTAACTAGGGTTAGGGTTTTGAAACCTTTTGATATTGTTGATGCTTTGCTGTGGGAACCAAAGGATACGGTTTCTTTGCTATAAAAGCCAAGAAAGAGAGTGGGAGATGAAGGCCGAGGGTGGTAATGGTTGCGGTTGGTGGTGTTTTTGATACTCGATGATGATGTTGGTGGTGATAATTGTCTTGTGTGGAATAGCCGTGAGGTGAAAGGGGATGTTTTTGTGTGATACATATACTATAAGGTTGTGTGAGGTGGTGGTGCTCCAAAGAGATCCCGAAAACAATGGAAGTAGGGTGGTGGTGTGTGTTTCGGATGGTGTCCGCATGGGTTCTTATGGGGGCTCGGCTAGGCTAGGTAATCATGAGCTAGACTCTAACTTAGGTGAGTCAAACCATAGCTCTTCTAGGTGTCACCATGGCAGCCGAGATGACTTTGGAGATTGCCACCTTGGTCCCGAAATGATGTAGAGATATGTGGTAGCGGTTTGTGGTGATCTTGGTGTCCAAGAAGCTGCCGAGAGGATGCCACATTATCCCTATAGTAATGATTAGGGTGGTGTGGTGGCGAGTTGTGGTATCATTAGGGTGGTGATTCATTTAGGTGTTTTAAACATAGGATTTAGGTTAGTTTTGCTTATAGTTTAAGATTTAAACAGAGGGTTAAAGGTTGTGTGAACCGAGTGAATAATAATTAGGTTTAAGTGTATAGCGTTAGTTAGTTGTTGTTAAGTTTTCTTTGTATTTTGATGATTGTTTTGGTTGTAAACTTGATCAAAGCTATATACGTATGTGAATATTATGCATGCATGTAATGCACCATAATAATTTTATACATGCATGCAAGCATACTAAATTTTCATATATATGCATGCATACGTAAATTTCTAATATATATATACATGCATGCAATCATGCATACGGAATTTTCATATATATACATGCATGCACATGTAAATTTTTCTAATATATATGCATGCATACGTAAATTTATATATATTTTGACATAATATCATAATTAAAAAAAAATTAGGGTTGTCACACATACACATACATATACAAACATATATATACGTGTATATGAGGTGGTTCCAGCAAAAAGCGCTTTTCGCCAAAGAAGGGTAGGACGCAATGAGGTCAGGCGACGACACTTGTACATGATATCAACGGGTTTTTGCATCCATTTATGTATCTGAGTTTATTGAAAACATAACAATATTTTATAAAAACATTATAACCACACTTTTGTTAATGCTAATCAAACCTCGTTCACGCCTTAACACACATACACACTATATGAATTCATTAGACAGTACGGTCGCACCATGCAAGTTGAGACACTTGCACTATGTAAATGGTAAAAATGCGCGGTTGTATGACACAATGCATTATTTTTTTTTTATATCATGTTTGTAGGAAAATATACAGCAGTATTATTCACATATTAGAAAGATAAAAAGTTTAATTTTTAGATATAATCTCTTTTCAGAAAGTAATGAATTATGTATAAATTATATAAACTTAAAATTGGTGAACTAATATTTCATTGTTAATTAAAGCCAACACGAGGGACGAATTCCCCCTTTTACCTCCCTCAACGGTTACTAACTTTCAATTAGTAATAAAATTGCTACCGCCAATGAGTCCTAGATCAACTGGTTTAGGAGGAGACACCCTATGACTTTTTAAAGTGGAGGTCATGGGTTGGAGTCTTACTATGTGCAATATGCTCCAAGTGGACCAATGGTTTTACCACAGTGGGTCTTTGGGTGGTGGGTTTCTCTTGGAAGGATGGTCGGGTCACCAGCGCCGTCTGTGTTCGCGGGCGTGAATGACCTTTCGCCAATAGGTTTACCCAGGTGATTGGGCTTAAAAATTATTCGTTGCCGTTCAAAAAATTATAAAATTGCTACCTGTTTTAATTTTATAAGTAAGTTAGTTTAATCAAAGACTCAGATTGTTTACCATGATGTTTATTAATCAAATTTTTATTTGATCCCATGTCTATATAATTTGTGGTCTATAAATGTATCACTTTGATATCAAAATCTTATTGACAAATTGATTTCATTTTCATTGGTCCATATTGTTCTGAGAATTCCCTTTCATATTGCATACCCACAAGTTAAACACCTCCAAAAAATTGTAGACCAATAACTTCCACACATTATACACCACCACACATTTCACCACAAGAAAGTTAAGAAACATGTGCATTGATAGCTTATTGGATTAAGTGCAACTTGCTTAGCAGACAAATATATATTTGTTGAAAGTTAAATTAAACTTTAATAATTCAAATTATTACTTATTGATCGATAATAGTTAATATAATTAAATTTGGCTGGTAACACTTACAATTTTTACTATTATTACTAACAATAGTCCCAATAATATAATATCAAATATGTATGCTTTATGTGCATTGATTTTAGGTCTGATTTATAGTCTATGTTTTCTCATTTCATTCATAATAATTATTGTGAATGAAATCGTGTGCAAATCAAGCGTAAATATATGATAATTATATTAGTGAGACTGTTCTTGTTAATAAAAAATGAAAGTTAAGAGTGTTACCGGTAAAATTAATAGCATGAATTATTATTGGCCAATGAGTAAAAATTAAGTACCGTTTGAAATTGAATTTGTCTTATAAAAATTAAGTACCGTTTTTTAAATGAAGAACACTTCCTAATGTCCATATCATATTCTTGTCTAGAGCCTTTAGCAGTAAGGGTGCAAACGAGTCAAACCGACTTGATTGTTACTCGAGCCAGGATCTAAAAATCTAACATTCAATCTTCTCTACACTACTATAAAAACTGCAATAGATTACGCGCATTGCGCGTCATCTTTGGGGTCAGATGACGCGCAAATGCATGTCAAGGAAGGGGTAGTCATAAATGATAGATGACGCGCATCCGCGCGTCATCTATTTATGACGTACAAAGATGACGCGCATTTTATGATGTGCAAAAGATGACGGGCAATGCGCGTCAAGGAAGGAGTAGTCATAAAGGACTAGATGACGCACATGCGCGTGTCATCTACGAAATTTTTATGACGTGCAATAGATAACGCGCAATGCACGTCATAAAATTAGCTGCATCTTTTAGTTTTTTTATTTTTAATAAATTTACCTGTTGTTTTCTAAAACAAATTATCGAATAACACTAAAAGCAAAATCTATTAAATACCAACAAAGTTTACAAAAGTTGTTAATTAATAACTACAAAGTATAAAACAAGTTCAAATTCAATTAGTACTAATAATAATACAAGTCCAATACCAATACTAACACAAGTCCAAATATATCATTTCAGGCCTACATATAAATGAAATTCGATACGTAGCGCGCCCAGTCTTCACGAACTTAAAATGAACACCTGAGACAAAGGAAACACACAATAATAGTAATATAAAATATATATGATAAAAACAGAAAACTTAAGAAACCTAGAATTAGCAATTACAAGTCAAACTGAAACCCAAAGTTCAAAAGTAATAACAATTCAGTAAAAGATAAGTTATTACTATTCAGCATCACTCGACACAATATATGTTTGATAATCGGTGTAAACATGTTTTGTTTTTATACGCTTATCACTTTCCGAAGCCCTTTTCCATCATATAATCTAAATAAAATTACTTCTTGTTAAGCAAGCATTAATTCAACATGTCACCAATAATAATGATTAATACATGATATCAAGCATACCTGATCTACGTCCTCACATCTCACATCCAGCAAGTTCCTCATCGCCTTAAGGTTGACTATTTCAAAGCCAAAAGGAGAACACTATTAAAGTAAATGAAAAGGAAGATAAACATGCGTCGAATTAGCATATACATGAAGAGTTCTGCTTACATACAGTAACCCAAAACTAGAATACAACTTCCACGCTAACAAAAGACTATTTAGGAAAGTACTCATGGATTCCAAAATAATAAAAAGAAATGTATACCTGGCAAAACCATTAGAAATCCTCAGGATATGCCTTGGAAAGACTATTTCTCATTATATCAATGTTTATATCATCCAGATCCTGCGAATAGTACCAGTTTGTTTCTAAAGAATAAAAAAATAGAAAAACCAAGCAATAACATTCGTTTCTAATGGATAGGACAATAGAAAAAAAACAAACCAATTTGTTTCTACATTACCTTCCTTGTTTGAACCAACAAATGATATAGTTTTAATTATTTGTCATCACAAGATAGCATTCTCAATTACCTGCCTCAAACAAAAAAGAGTATTATTGATACTTTTAGTTTGTCAAAAAGAGCAATAGTTCTAGCATCTCTACAATAACAATAAATAATGTTATGCATACCTGATATATGTCCTCACATATAGCAGGTTCCTCAAGGCCATAGGGGTAATAATTTCAAAGTCAGAAGAAAACGATAACAAAATTAATGTTAAGTAAAAGAAAAGTAAGTCAAGCAAACATCCAAATTAATAGGAAATACGTATGTTGTGTTCACTTACAGTACAGGGAAGCAAAACCTAGAATACAGCTTCCTATGGTCATATCGAGTGAGCTCTGTTCACAAACGAAAGCGACAAAAGAAGGCGATGCCCCGAATACTAAATCTTACAATTATACATTTCAAGTGGATTAAATGTTACCTTGGTCAAATCATTTTTGACATTGCTCACCTTCCCCTCTTAGACTAACACCACCAGATCTTTGAATCAGAAGTAGCTGTTAGTAGTTGTGTAACTAAACAGCTAATTGCAGAACAACTCGATAAGAAAAATTTGCGAAGGGACTGCCGTGGGTGGCCGGAGGTCGAAGGGGGTGGTCGATTGTGAGTGCTGAGAAGTGGGTCGAAGGGGGTGGTCGAAGGGGGTGGCCGATTGTGCGACGGGGGTGCGGTGGGTGGTCGATTGTACGACAGGGGGTGGCCGGTGGGTGGTCGATTGTGCGACGGGGGGGGGGGGGTGGCCGGTGGGTCGATCGATTGGGGCGAAAAGGGGATTTTGAGATAGGTGCTTGGCAGGTGGTCGATCTATTGGGGGAAAAGGGGATTTTTAAATAGGTACGCGGGTTTAAGAGAGAAAAGGGGGGTTCAATTATTTAAGTTAAAAATTTAAAATATGACAAACCAAGATGACACGCATAAATGCGTGTCATCCTTTCTAAAAATAGTTTAAAATATGACATATATTTTATGATACGCGTAAATGTGTGTCATCTTTTTTCGCACGTCATCTTTTGCGCGTCATCTATTTACAGTTTTCTAGTAGTGCTGCATGTTAAATTATTATTTCATGTTTATCTGTTCTTGATAGTTTTTTGTGTGCTTTGAGTTTCGTTTGAGTGAAAACCAAATCTTTGTGTGTGAACATGATAGACAAATTTTTATGAACGATATGTGTTGTCAAATGGTAAAATACTAAATAATTATTATTGAATAACTAAGTTACAATATAGAGATCGCTTGGCACTCTAGAAGTCTAACTTGACCCTTGAGCTCATACAAAAAATTAACTCTATACTAATAAATCCTAATATACATGTTTCAATACTCCTCGGTCGAAGCGAAAGGAAACATGAAGCTTAGACTGAGAAAAAGCCAATAATAAGAGTAATCACATATATAGGGGTTGTTTGGTAGTATCTGAATGATTAAGTGCTGAACCAATAAGAGGTCTGAACCATTAAGTGATGAACCATTAAGAGGTCTGAACCATTAAGTGCTGGTATATCACTTAACTATTCAAAAGCAAATGTCTGACCAATTCAGATAAGAGATCTTAACCATTCAGCATTAGACCTCTTAACCATTCAGCATTAGACCTCTTAACCATTCAGCATTTGTATAATGCTTAACCATTCAGAGGCAAATGTCTTACCCATTCAGACATGTGCTCGTGAGTCAAACAGTCTGAACCATTAAGTGTTGAACCATTCAGCATCTGAACCATTAAGAGGCTGATTAAGAGGCTGCCAAACAGCCCATAGTCCATGTGGTTTACCGAAAATAACAGGTTTGAGTATTATGAGTTTTTTGTAACAGGTTATGATATTATGTTTTTAATTTTGAAACGAGTATGAATATTAAGACTAACAGATGTTAATTTTTCTGTTAAGTTCAATGACATTTCAGTCCTTTCATATCTAAGGGACAAATTACGTAGCATCTATATTTGGTGGGTTGATTATGTAATTAACTCTGATTAATATACAAAATATCAATAAAAAAAGTTCTCCAAAACCTCATCATCATCACCATCTGAGCATCAACTCTGCTACCCTCACACCACCACCATCTATCTCTATTTGCCATCTGTGTTACACCGACCACCAGCAGCCGCCTCCACCTGCAATATCCCATATCGGTTGGGAAGGTGAACGAAAGTCTCTTTATAAGGGACTGAATACCTTCCCCTATCGGGCGCGTTTTAAACCTATGATAGGGGTATTCTCCCTAAGTAGTGGACAAAACCTAGTGTGGTTTCCTGCTTGTTATGGTTGGTATCAGAGCCAGGGCGGGGCCGGGCCGGTGTACCAGCAAGGACACCGGTTTTTTAAGTGAGGGAGGATTTAACATCCCACATCGGTTGGAAAAGGGAACGAAAGTCTCTTTATAAGGGGCTGGATACCTTCCCCTATCGGACGCGTTTTAAACCCGTGATGGGGGTATTCTCCCAAGTAGCGGACAATATTCGGTGCAGTTTCCTACTTGTAAAAGTAACTGTAACATCCGACCCATTTTCAAACTAGAAACCTAAACCTGAACCCACTTGGTTTTTATATACAATGGAGAAAAGAAATCATTATTGAATTAATACATTTATTCTGGTGAATAAAATGCAATCAATATTATGAAAGGTATTATTCAATTTTTATTTTTATATGTCATTTAATCAACTAATAATAATTTTATAATATTAAAATGAATCTTTATAAAGTTATGAAGTTTTATTTGCCATTTATGAGTTTTAATTGTTAAATTAAAATAAATAATTAAAATTTAAACAAATTTATAAAGTTATAAATGTTTTATAAATAATTTAGGCTATTTTTAAATTAAGGTTTTAAAAGATTAAGGTTTAAAAATTTAAAACATAATTTATAAATTTTATACATGGAATAATAAGTTTTCTAAAACCAGGGCCTAAACTGTAGGCTTAACAAATTGGTTTAAAATTAATAACACATTCAAACATTAGGGACCTATCCCATCTGTAAATATCCTAAAACCCAACCCTTTTTTCCCGTCGTCGACCTCCCTCATACTATTTTAAATCAGTTTTTTTATTTTAAATATCAAAAAATATATTAATATATTATTAATAAAAATTATTTTATTAGCTAAATCTATTTCATAAATTATTAATTAATTTTTGGAAAATTCTGAAGGTTATAGTTTATATTATATTATCTTTTACAAAAATAAATGTTTTAAAAACATATTTATTTCCTTTGAAAGTTCCAAATTTTTTAAAAGCTATTTTAAATCAAATATAAATTAATTCAAATTATTTAAAACTGATATTTTATACAACCTTTAAACAATCATTATTCAACTAATTATTTTGATAAGTTTTAAATAATCAATCATTAAAATTTGATCACTTAATGTTCATACTTTGATACACAAATTTTCTTAAATCATTATTAGAAATAGTATTTAATAACTCTATCTCACTAATTACTTATTATTACTATTATTTAAACATTTTATTTTAGTTTTATTTAACCAACATATATAATAAGTTATAATATTTTTTTATAATCACACAAACCCTAATTGATACCCTAATTCATATTTAGTCTTTAATCATATTATTATCCTAATCAAAGACACCAAACCTTATGTTGAACCGTGAGGAACTTTTGGTGTCAAGTCTAGCATTCTATCATTTTCAAATCGATTATAATTACCAAGTGAGTATTCATTACTCCTTTTTATGTATTTTATATTTGGGTAAATCATGTGATTCAATATTCAATCATTGATACTCATTGTTATTCTATTTCAATCTAAATTCAATTCAAAACATGCTATGTTATTACTTGCAATTATGTATTCATAGTTAGATAAACTTGATGATAACACAATCATTAATTCATGCAACCATGGTAACAATGATAGATTTATTGTTTTTGACAAACCCACCCTACTTGTTTAGTCTCGTGGTGATTAAAACCGGAATCATTTATTCTATAAGGCTTCGTCTGTGAACCGAGTCAATCAGTCATTAGGTTTGATTGTGTTAGTTTGTCTTTTATGTTACACTATTACATTATAAGTCTTGATATTACCATGTGAATTGAATTGTTTTCAATCTTTGTTAATCAATCTATATATGTATTCAAACCCATGATTACTCAACGGCTAATTATAAAGTTATAGTAACATCATACTTTATTTAAAAAATAAAATAAAATACTCATTTTTGCATTGCAACTTTAATAAAAGTAGTGCACGAAAAAGTAATATATAACTATTTAAAATCATAGGATAATTTTATTTATAAATTAATAACTGTAATCATATAATTCACATGTACGGTAAACATTAACTAAGATAGTCAATTTATTAAAGAAAATTTTATCTTTTGAATTTAAACTTTTAAAAATTAATACAAAAAACAATTTCGTCCAGTATTATCTATACTATTATATAATAGAAAAACCATGGCTAGTTTTGTAATTTCTCATCAATTTTAAGATGAGATATGAAAAGTTACAAACTTTAATGTGTAATGTATAAGATTTATTCCTATTATATCCGTTTTAAGCTTTTAATACTTGTAATCCATCATTTTCTAATTAAATTTAGGCCCTGTTTGAAACCTGCGACAGTGAAGTACTCGCTCAGCAGCAAGGGAAAGCGCGCCGGACCCGGTCAGAAGCAAGGAAAAGTGTGGGTCAGAAGCAAAGGACTCGATCAGAAGGTGAGAAATGAAAATCAAACAGCCTGACCACTTATCGATCAGCAGTCGGCTCTGACTGGACCGGATAAGCTGATATCAAACAACCCCTTATAAGTATGAAATTATATTTAATGTTATATTAATCTACCTATATCTATACTACTATAAAATACAACTTTTTGGATAACATTGTAATTTTAATCTATTTTTAAGACATTAAGAATAATTTTGTTACATTTGATACAAGTGATTATACATAAATAACTTGTTATTTATAAGTTGCTAATCCCCATAGTAATATAGATTGTTTGAAATCCCATATTAAACAAATAAAAAAAACAAATGAGAGTTAACACAATAATGATAGTTAGCTAAAGATACAGTGCTAAAAATATTTAAACTATCGCCACACCGCGCGAGTTTCACCCACTAGTAACATGATAACATAGATATTCACAATTCATCATCTACAAAGAAACAAATATGTAACAATTATAACCCGCGCCGTTCGCATTTGAAGAAAAGTTTACAATTGCATGGAGATTCAAATGCATTCTTATATATACAACCACATGTCCACATGCATACATATACAAGCTAAGCCAGCCCAAACCCTAAAGCACCCAAGTTGTTGGTGGTGGTGGTGGTGGATGATGCGACCGATGACGGTGCGAAAGTGGTGAACACTGCAAGGGATGGTGATGGTGCCCATGTGTTGGAACCCATACTCCTCTTCGGCCTCCTGCAACAGCTGCATGAACAATGGGTGGTTGCACCACACAACCGGAACCACAAACCTTTGTTGCTCGCCACCGGCTGCACCAACTTTCACCGCTAAACAACCCTTTGGCACTTGCTGCTTACTGTGGGTTGTGGTGGTGCCCATTAAATCATTAATGGTGGTGGAGAGTGAGAGCGATCGAAAGGGGTACGTACGTACGTACGTAAAGAGAAATTATTATGAGTGTTCGATGAGGTCGAGGTTAATGGTTTAAGGAGATGGGTTACGTACACGTGGATAATCGGTTTAAGATACGTGGAAGATTGATGCTTGGGGTTCATTTGCATACTTCCCATGTGTTTGTTTGATTTGTCTTTAGGGCTGTACAAAAATTCGTGCCTCGAAGTTCGCTCGAGAAAAGCTCGAAAAAAGCTCGGCTCGAAAAAAGCTCGAATCTAAACGAGCCGGCTCGGCTCGGCTCGAATTCTAAGCGAGCCGAACTCGAGCCAGGGTTAGCTCGGTTCGAGCTCGGCTCGTGGCTCGGTTCGTTGGCTCGGCTCGTGACTCGGTGCATATAATATATGTGTATATATATTTATTGTATAATAATAATAATCATTATTATTACTACTACTACTATTATTATTATTTTTATATTAGGATTTTAAAAAGGTTTTCTTAAAATAAAAATGGATTATTTTATAAACATTAAGTATTTTATTTAAAAAATATAACTTAACAGTAAATTATTTATATTCAAATAATGATCTTTGTTTCTTTTAGTACGGAGTACTCAACAAAAGATAAAAACTCTAATATATTTTTTGTGTTTTTATATAAATTAATGTGAAAAATAAAATAAAAAAAATAAATCGAGCCGGCTCGAACGAGCCACGAGCTGGCTCGAGCTTTTCACGAGCCGAACTCGAGCCGGTGTTTTGAGCTCGTTAGAAATTTTCGAGCCGGCTCGCTCGGCTCGATAAGCTTCGAGCTCGAACTCGAGCCCATCCTGGCTCGGCTCGGCTCGGCTCGTTTACAGCCCTATTTGTCTTTAATTACCACACATATGTGCAAGTTTAATTTGTTTCTTTTTTGTTATGTTTATTACCGACAGGCGACAAATTTATACAAGGAACCAGAATTTTACAAGAATCGGAGCTATTTTGGTTTCTAGATTATTAAATGTCATTTGTGATGCATTCACTACCAACAAAATGACTTTAATAAATTTTTTTCCAAAACAACCTTCTGAAAAAAAATTGCACTAGTTTATAAAAATGTTACATAGCCAACAAAAAAGTTGTATTATTCAATAAAAAAGTTACTTTCTATATAATTCAACTTCACCTAATACAGCATTTGATAAAAAAATATTTTAGATAAATGTAATTTTTTGAGGCTTAATGTAACTTTTTCAATGTCTGATGTAACATATTACAAGAGTTGTGTTAACTTTATTTTCTTGTAGTGAGTGATGATGTACATGAGATCATGAATCTCATTTTATGGTTGCCATATAAAGCTAAAAAATAAAAGTAGTGTAAGAACACCGTTCACAAAATAAAATGAAATATAAAACGATAAAAAGTACATCATACAAATGAATCAAGAGAAAACGAGCTAGGGTGGTGACCGAGGATTTTTGTATACCAGATATCCCTTAAAATCGATTTTGGGTCATCGATCTGGGTGAACCTATTTGTCTCCCAATGTACAACAACTTAGCATATTGTATTGTCGGGATTAATAAAACAACATTCGAAACTATACCCAAAAACAATAACATTCAATGCGTTAAAGGCTGGAAATTTTACAGAGCGTGTGTACTTGTTGAAACATGTAAATTCAAGTGTATCTGGAACAAAACACATAAAAGCCTTGTATATATGCTTGAAGTTTTGCAAGAAAAGAAATGTGAGGTGGTACAACAAACTACAAAAGGAACTTTGTAGCTAAATCACCTTTTCACGGTCAAAATTATTGGCTTCGGGTAACAAATTAAAGAAAGGTCAGATTATTATGTCCAATCTCACATGCTAAGGTTAGATCTTCTTGAAATGATGTTATTCAAAGGTTTTAAAGAGTTTTAATGTAAAATGTTTGAAGCTTGACTTGTTTTGATCAAAGTGAAGGAAGATCTTCATTACTATATAGGGCTTTCGAAAGCTTCCTATTAAGGAGAATGTCTCCAGAATTTCAAGCAAAAGTCTTAAACTTTTGGTTGAAAGAAAGGGTGAATGTATGATTTTTTCTTTTAAATTAAGCAAAGATAATAGAAAAATACTTTCGGCGGAAGGCGTGGCCGAAAGTCCATAAGACAAAAGTCCAGTTTCAGACTCTAACTAAGCAACACTCTAACCTTTATTCTTAGAAAGATGGTGGGTGGGTTGTATCAAGAGAGTTTTGCAACACTCGTGGCCTTCATATTGAACTTTTCAAGGATCTTGTGGAATTCAGGTACAAGTTTTCACAATAAAATTTGCATACTCGCTCATTCTAAACAAATCTCTATGTATTCTCTGATTGAAATTTCATATGACAAACTACATGTTTTAATAGAAAATCATCAAACACGATTCAGAGTGATATACACGAATCAAAAAACCACCACTGTTTACCACAACATTTTTTAGTCATAATTAAATCGGTTGTAAAGACTACTTGTGACCGAAGATACATTCACATCTTTCTGTGGGACAAGGGTCCAATAATTGTAACGTGCGTCAGAATGAATTTCAATTGCAATTACAATTAGTTTACATGTGTAATTTTGAGATTCACTTATTTCCAACAATAAACTCTACAACCAACATATCACACAACAAATAATGATTCGAACACCCAAATTAGGTGAAACATATTCACTCAATTAAGCTTATTAACACGAGCAAGATGACATCTTTTTCATCTCACTGATCTCCGTATCATGACTATTGACATCGATTTTCAAACCCTTAAGCGTCGCACACTCCCCATTCGATTTTGCAACATCAAGATCCAAAGTCTTCTTAGAAACCACATAATAATTTCCTCTAGTAACTTAAAGAAAGCTGCTTCCACATTGTCACCGGTGAGGGCTGATGTCTCAAAGAAATATAAATTTTGATTCTCCGCAAACTCCATGGCATCTTCGGATGGAACCGCTCTCTTGTCTTCAAGATCAGCTTTGTTACCAATCAACGCGATGACAATTGAGTTATCTGCATGGGCGTGAAGTTCTTCGACCCATCTTGCAACATGATCAAATGACTGTCTTTTGGTTATATCGTACACCAACATTGCACCTAGTGCTCCTCTATAGTATGCACTTGTTACGGCCCGATATCTATTATAAACAACTTGATTTGTTAATTATCTACAAATGTCTCATGATTATTGAGAACGTTGAAAATTAAGATATGATTGATGAAAAGGTAAAAGCAATAATTGAAAATTAATAATATTTAAAGAAAGTGAGATTGTATGATTAGAATGTAATCCTCATGGGGCCTAACCAGTATGGCATGAAAGGCATATGCACATGCAAATGCCAACCACCTTGGTGCATCATTCGTGTTGTCTAATAATGTTTATAGGACACCATAATAATAACTAATGTAATGTTAAATCTTACTTTATATATAATTTATAATATTAATATAAAGTGTGAATACCATCTAATACCGTATGAAGCAACGAGCTCGTGACATGTGTATATGACTGAGTTTAACGCACATGAAGTGTTGCTTTCATTTATGTACACACGCTTATCACTACAAGGAGACAGGTCTTTAGGGGCGACTAAAGTCGCCGCTAAAGACCCAATCTGTCGCCGCTATTGCCTTTAGCGGCGACGTGTCGCCGCTAAAAAGTCGCCGGTAATAAAACGTCGCTAATAGTCAAACTTTCGCCGCTAATGTGTCGCCGCCAATGTGTCGCCGCTAATTCCTCCCTGTCGCCGCTATTGAGTCGCCGCTAAAGGCCTCAAAATGACGAAAAACTGTCGCCCCTATGCCTTATTGTACGACGTTAAAGGCGTCGCCGCTAATGCCTTTTGTACGACGTTATCTTAGCCGTCAGATCTGCAGTTGATCAACGGCCAGAAATTTGTCGAACACGAGTCGCCGCTAAAGGGGTATGTCGCCCCTAAAAGTGGCGCCACTAATAACAAGATTTCTTGTAGTGTATATCACACATAACAACATTGTGAAAAAGATATATACACTAGACAAAATGATATGACTATGCATGTATACTGTTAATGGTTTAACTCACGTTTATGTAGCACATTGCATTAAAATTTTAACAAAGTATGAATTTTTTTATGAAAAATTAATATAACAATATTATATGTATTTTTAAAAAGAATAAAATTTTGCTTTCTGTTTTTATTTTTGTAAAAATTACAATAAGACATATAAAGTTATATAAGTTAAATTGATAATAAAGTTGGTATTCCATTAAAAAATATTATTGGATATAAATAATCATAACTTTCATTTATTGGCCGTAATTAATCTCAACCTAAGAATATTTATAGACACTTTAACATTTGATATTATTTTGCTTCAATGGTCCTTTAATATAACTGATAGTTAACCCTTAATTTTTCTTAAAACAAATCTTTTTTATTTTTCTATCCATCATATATATTATCATATATATGGTTGATGCAATGATTATTTCCAACTCCTTTGTCCTTTTTCACCAAATTAATTTCATCTCTCTTTTTTCAATTTCACACCATCGTTTTTACTGTTTACATGGTATTATATCCACCTGCTCCAACCAAAACATGTTGAAACATGAGCATAAATTATTTTATGAATAATCATCTCATCTTTCTCACAACAATCTTAATCACATGTCATATCAGCTTTTCATTCAAATTCATTTATTTTTCCTAAAAACATTTTTTTCCCACAACATCATTCTTCCTACAACACTTTTATTTTTTCACCTCACATTTTCATTTTTAATTTACTTTAAATAAATATATTTAAATTATTGTAAATATATTTAATTAAAATTAATAATAAAATTAAATATAAAATAATCAAGTGAATACTTAAATAATTGTGATTTAAAAATATTAGAATTTTTATTTGATTAACATATTTTAATTAAAATACTATACTTTAAATTATTATTTTAATTAAAAGATTTTTTTAATTAAAAATATTTTAATTTAAATCAATTAAAATCATTTTATAAAGTGGGACCCACCATTTTATTTATGTTTTTAATTAATTTTAAAGAGTTGGGGCCCACCACCACCATATTTGAGCGGCCCTTGGGGACGGACGGATGCCCTGCCGGACGTCTCCCCCATCGCCGCCCTTTCGGCGGGCGCGGTCCACGTTGGCGACAGACCGGCCAAGGGCGCCGCGATGGGTACAGTCTAAGGGAATAATTTATTAGTTATACGGAACCATAGCATTAATTCAAAGTACCTTGCAGTGATTTGTAAACGTCGTAATCATATTAGAACATTCATAGTCCGTTCTCTATTTTAATGTGATTGGATGGCCTATATATTATAGGGGATGATTGTTAGTGGTTGTGAATGAAAATGATAGAAAATTTACGAGAATTGTATTGTGTTTTCTCAACCCCATAAATTTTTTAATATTTTCAAAAGTGATATCGGATGTCCTATATATTATAGGGATGATTGTTAGTGGTTGTGAGTGAAAATGATAAAAATTTATGGGGATTGTATCGTGTTTTCTCAACCCTATAAATTTTTTAATATTTTTAAAAGTGATATTGGATGTCCTATATTATAGGGGATGGTTGTTAGTGGTTGTGAGTGAAAATGATAGAAAATTTACGAGGATTGTATCGTGTCTTCTCAACCCCATAAATTTTTTAGTATTTTCGAAAGTTATTATTAATGGATAAGAGAGAAAATGTAATGATAAAAGTATGCAAAATATTATTTAAATGAAAATAAAAAATAAAAATTAATGATTTTTATTGTAATTATAAGTATTTGAATAGGGGGATAGATTGTGAGCCTCTTAGCTTATTGAAAAGGAAATTTACGTTTTTAATATGTTAGGAAAACTACATTAAGGTTAAACTAAATATTGAGATTAATGTTTGATAATTATTAAATAATATAACTAATAGTTAAAAATATTAGTTAATTATCGCATTACATTATCATTTACGATTCATCTGATCCACAAAACAATTATTGGTAAATTTTTATGTATACGAAAAAACAATTACATGTATGTCGTATCATATTCAAAGATGTGTTGTAAATGAGATATCGCTTTCAATTTTGTCTTGAACTATATCGTGAAATAAAATCTTTATATTCTAGAACTAATATGAAGTTATGATAAACGTACCCCACTTATATATTAAGGGGCGTTAAAGGCCCAACATTGACAACGAGCCTGAAGAAATACCTATACACAATGACTTAATATTTTTTTTCAAATTAAATTGATAAACGTGAAAGGAGGCGCAGCTATTTCATGTGTGTGAGATCAAGTTGAAATGAATGATGTGAGTTTATTTAAAGTTAAAGGGTTTGAGAAAACAAGTGCATTTCGTCTACCCTAAATCAAATATCATGAGAAAACCGATTTTGGGAAAAAATACCATTTAAACAACTAGAAAACTTAAAAAATAATAAGATCATACGAATGTTTCCTGCAAACAAATAACAAAGATATCGAGTGTATGGTTTACCTTTCTTGACCAGCAGTGTCCCATATCTGAGCCTTGATAACTTTCGACTTAATCGTCAACGTCCTCGTTTGAAACTCGACTCCAATGGTCGATTTCGAGTCGAAACAGAACTCATTTCTCGTGAATCTCGACAGCATTTGCGTCTTCCCGACCGCTGAATCACCGATCACCACCACCTTATACACATAATCTATCTTCTGATCATCACCAATGTAGTTTCTCCCCGCGGGATTCCTCCGGTTCTCCGGCGCCACACCGCCGGAGTTCATCTCTGAATTCATTAACGTTGGTGATGTGGGTGAGGGTGTTGGGTGTGTGTTTTTAAAGGAGAAGGTAGAAAAGTTTGTGGTGTTTGTGTGCTTATATACCTTTATGGTTTATTGTTATTGAATGTTAAAGTTAAAGGGGTTCCAGTTGAGCAGTTTTTAGCTGTGATAAATGACAACCATATTCCAACTGATTTTAATCATTTCTTTTTGGATAAACAACTAAAGGATTACTCAAAAAGTACCTGGAATAAATATATAATAAACAAAGTTAAATCTTATAAAACGTATGTATCTTGTAATTTTTTTTTTCACAAATGTCAGTTGGGTTGGTAATTAAATGATAAAAGTTAAATACTTTTTAAAGAAGATAGATTGTTCAAATTCTAAAATAAGTTGTATTAGGAGTTATGGTCAAATCTTAAAATAAGTTGTATTAGGAGTTGATTAATTTAGAATAGTAGTAGATGGTTGTATGAGAAAAATAACAGAGAAAAATATTAGGAGTTATGAGTCGTATATTTGACTAGAGAAAAATAACAGAGAATTGTTGTACTTGTTATAAAAAGAATGTCTTAAATATGACAAATATTATAACAATAACTCTAACTAGAATATTATATATTATTAATTATAATTTTTTTATGTTTCATGATTTGTACTTTAAACTTTAACTAGGAAGTGAACCCGCGCGTTGCCGCGGGGTTATTTTTGAATGTCTAACAGACGCAAGTGTTAAGTAATCTTTTAAATTGATACAATAAAATTGTTAGTATTAAAGTTAAATTTAGTTTCAAATTTTTATTTACCAGAAGTCATCAAAGTTAGGAACCATATCGCGCGTTGCGCGATATCATGTTTTTTTATATAAACTGTTTAGACATGGCTATCAATTACATTCAAAAGAGTATATCGAGTGTTATAGATTACTACCTTTTTCCACTTGGTTGCCTTGAACTTCAAAAGAGTGTTATAGATTGGAGATCATGTATTAACAAATAGTTGGAGCATTGTGCGTTTCAGGCGGTATCGGCAACTTCAAAAGGTTGTTGTTGTAAGTCTTTAGTCGTCTTTTGGCTTTTTTCCTGCTGGTGGACCTGTTTTTGAAATGTTGTTTAGTCCATAAGGTGGTAACATGTATGTTTTGTTGTTCAATTTAGTTATGTTATTTCTTACTTTCTTCACGAAATAGCGATCTTAAAATCATATTGAACACAACAAATATATCAGATAAAACTATGTAATTTCACATTACTAAATAAGAAACGACATATATGGGCTAAAGACATACCTGTTATGCAAGGAATACAAACCGTCAAACACTGAAGTTGTTGAAATACAACACCGCTGTAAAGAAAAATAAAATATGTAATAACATCAGCATTAACTACCATACAAACCTCAAAGGAAAATAAAATATGTAATAACATATGTAATAACCATGAATCCAAGAACATTGTGAACTGAGTTTGAAGTCGTCAACATGAACATAAATAACATACAAAAAAAAGTCCCGATATCTAAAGCCACCATCTTCAAAACCAAAAGAGAATCAATAACTCACAATAAGTCTGGAATTGATGTTCTAATATTTGCAACAGACACTACAAGGTTTAATTCAAATACAGGTTGAAATTAAACAGGAACTTATAACCTCAAAGTAACCGTAAATGAAATTGGGAAAAAACTATAAGAACAGAGACAATTATAATAGTGCAATGGTTGGAAAATTCACATACATGAAGGGGTGAGTCAACTTTGTATTATAAAAATAGAGTAGAAAGAAGACTCACTACTCAATTCACGCTGCTCTGAGATCAAACACGACCCAATATGTGATCAACAAAAGTAGATTCATACAAATATTAGTTAGACACAAATAGCCAATACCAAACAAAAGCTGTTATGAATGCCCAAACAGAAAGTGCATAAGAGGGAAAAAAAACAATCAACAACAGCTGTTAACACATAAATGGTTCATTCAATATAGAAGTTACCTCTGCAAGTCACCAGCTGATGAGATAGATATCAAACCATAAGCTAAAATCTGATCAACAAAAGTAGATTCATAGAAACTTTAAGACTAAATAAAAACGGCTCAGATTGCAATTATAATTCCTATAGGGCTCGTGGGCTTTTATAAAACAAACTTTAAGACTAAATTGTTTACATAATTATTCTATTAGAAACGCATAGAAATACGTTAATAAAGTAAGTAAGAAATCAAAGTATAATACTCAAAACATGAAGCAATTTGCTCAGATCTGGGTTTTTAGTTACTATGACTGCAACTCAAGTTGGAAGTGCAGCACACCACACTTGCCATCACCAAGTCTGCCACGCCAAGAAACCACCTCTACCACAGTCATCATCATAGCAAGAGGGAATAGCCACGATTAGGCCAGCTAAACCGAAGCAGCGTTAGCAGCCGATCGCCCACCGCCTCCACAACCACCATCCACCAACACTACCAACCCACAATAAACTACAGACACATAAACAGTTAGGTACAGTAGTCAAGCAGGTGCATACACAGAGAACTTAATGAAACTATATGATTTTTTCAAACATAACATCCTACAAAGAAACAACAGTTGAGAGCAACAAAGACACGAAAAGAGGGCTAAATCAACAGCTTCCTGTCGTATTGTTAGGCTCAGAGTTCGCAAAGCAATGAGTCAACCATGGCTGTAGGGCGGGTTGCAGGCTATAACCTACCATCCTCCACCCTATCACACATAGCCAACGTCCTCATCCAACTTTTATTCAGGTTAATGAACTCATCACAGCCCATTAGAAACACTAACTTTATATCAAAAGATCAACATGCAAAACCAAAAGGCATCCAGAACCACTTTTTACCTCTATATAATGTGTAATAGAGTTGTATAACCAACAATCAACTACAAACACACAAATTCATGTTAATGAACTCATCACAGCCCATTAGAAACACTAACTTTATATCAAAAGATCAACATGCAAAACCAAAAGGCATCCAAGAACCACTTTTTACCTCTATATAATATGTAATAGAGTTGTATAACCAACAATCAACTACAAACACACAAACAGTTAGGTAACAGTAGTCAGGCAGGTGCATACATAGAGAACTGAATGAAACCATTAAAATAAACCAAAAGCATCAACATATACTGTATATGATTTTTCGAACATAACATCCCACAAAGAAACAACAGTTGAGAGCAACAGAGACACGAAAAGATGGTTAAATCAACAGCTACCTGGTGTATTGTTAGGCTCAGAGTTCGCAAAGCAATGAGTCAACCATGGCTGCAGGGAGGGTTGCAGGCTATAACCTACCATCCTCCAACCCTATCACACATAGCCAACGTCCTCATCCAATTTTTATTCAGGTCAATGAACTCATCACAGCCTATTAGAAACACTAACGTTGTATCAAAAGATCAACGTGCAAAACCAAAAGACATCCAAGGCAACCTCGACTCTGGAGCATGTCTTAGGTCAGATAAAACCAAATCGAAACTCTACAGACAACAGATGCCACGACCGGCGACAGGTGCCGCGACCATCAACACCCACATCAACGTCTTCAATGAGCATCCATCGGACCATCGCCACCTAGGGTTCTTGAAGAACCCAGCGGGGATCCCGATTTGCCACAACCAGAGCATTGCCATCTAGGGTTCCAAAGAAACCCGGCGGCCTTGTCGAATAGGTGGTGGCGCAACGGCGGTGGCACGCCTGCGGTGACCCAAATCAAGCACCTCCCCTCAACCTCCCAAACCCTTCGCGACCATCAACACCCACATCAACGTCTTCAATGAGCATCCATCGGACCATCGCCACCTAGGGTTCTTGAAGAACCCAGCGGCGAGCCCGATTTGCCACAACCAGAGCATTGCCATCTAGGGTTCCAAAGAAACCCGGCGGCGTTGTCGAATAGGCGGTGGCGCAACAGCGGTGGCACGCCTTCGGTGACCCAAATCAAGCACCTCCCCTGTGTGTAGACATGTGCTTTGAAGGTGGAGTTGCAGAATGAAGAAGATGAAGATGAAGATGTTGCTGATGATGATGATGATGCTGAGAGGCGGTAAAAGGTTAGGTAAAGAACACGTATCACTTGCAATGTAAAATACCTAACATACCCCTGTATTCCACCGACATAGGTCTTTAATAAGAATTGTAATGGGTTGTATTACTTTTAGGGCGTTTTACTTTTATTATTTTATTATTTTTAACTTTAATACTTTTACATCTTTTATAATTTAACCCTTAAAATTTTTCACTTTCAACTTTGGTCCTTAATATTTTTTTATCTTTTACAAATTTTTTTCTTACGTTTCAGTATATTTTTTCCTATTCAACGGCTCCGTCACGATGTGCGAGTCCTAGATCGCTTAATAATTATTTTTAATATTTTATGTTTCACGTGCGTGGTTTAACGTTTAATTTACATCTACTTTTCATTCAGTTTTTTATCGTTTTTATTTTTTTAATACGAGTTTTTCCGGTGTTGGTGGTTGTTGACGGTGCTATGACATTGGTGTTACTTGATATAGTTTTATACCCCGCGGCCGCAATGCAGGAGACTTATACTAGTTATTTCTAATAATTGGGGGGGGGGAGGGAGGGGAGCGGTTTATACTAGTTATTTCTGTTAAATACTCATAGGAACTGTAAGAAATTTCATGCTCGAAATGATAGTCAACGAATATGTTGAAATAAAATATTTGATATAAAACAATGAATATGTAGTTTAAGATTGTGTGTTATTAGGAAAATATACAATCTTGAAAAAACAAAATAAAATTTTATAAAAGTTAAACAAAAGAAAACTCGGCAAACTACGGTGATTGACGTGAAGCAATAGTGTGTCAAATAATACAAGAATTATATATTCTATTGACGTGAAGCAACAGTGTCAAATAATACAAGAATTATATATTCTTTTAGCGGATCAAGTATTATAAGAATAATTAAGAGCATGCATAGCCTTTAAGTCTAGATTACAACTTACCTAATAAACAAGATTTATCTAATTAACTCAAAAGTAAAACATAAACTAATAGAATAAAGAACATGGATTAAGGAGGAGAAGGTAAAAGCTTCATGCTCCAAGTGGTTAAAATTTGAGATACTGTTGTGTTAATGAACCACTTAACAATACACTTTACTGAGTTAATTTAGGTCACTACGTGCCATTTCAGAAGTTATGTGAGGGGTAGGGGTGTTCATCGAATCGAATCGAATTCAAATTAATCGAAGTGAATTCGAGTTAATCAAATCGAATAAGTGAAATTTTGAAATTTCAAAACAGGACTCGAATTCGAAACTTTCTGACAAGATTCGAATTCGATTTGTATTCGAAAAAAATTTCTAATCGATTTCGAATTTATTTAATTCGTATTTATTGAAAAAATAACTAATCAAACATTATTTTTAAAATTTATTAGAAAGATTTAATATCAAATTCTTGAAATAAATAAATAAGCATAACATACAAAATAATTTAAGTTCTAAATATCTCAAAAGGTACCAATTGTGATTTAAAAAATTTTAGATTATATATATTTTGGAACTTTTAATACTTATATTCTCTTATGCATATATCTAAATTATTATATAAAATAAATAAGTGTAAGTGTGTGCATTTCTAATTTGAATCGAATCTAATCAAAAATCATAAATTAACAATTCAATTCGAATTTGATAATTAGACTTCAAATTAAATCGAATTTCGGATCAATGATTTTCGACTCGAATTTCAAGTTTTTCGAATACAATTCGAATATTTAACACCCCTAGTGAGGGGGTATGACTTACTTTTGATGAAATATCCAATAAAATCATCACTAGTAGCTTTAATGGACTTTAATATGTTAATAGTTATTTTAGATTACACTATGCCATCTTAGGTTTTAACAAGTCATTGTTAGGTGTCATGTTATGTTGCACTATCATTGGGCCTTATTACGTGTTGATGAGGTATCTTATATTACACAACGTCATTTTAGGTTACACTACATAACTTCAGGTTACAAAAACTTATGTTCACAGTAATAGGTGTTGCTTTTAGGTTACAAAAAGTTATGTTAGGTGTCGATGATGAATCCACTAATTTACAGTAATTGGACTTAACTGACCTTATTGTTTTAGTGAATTGGATTTGGTTATAATGTGTCATATGAAAGTTATATTAAGTGTTAATAACTTGTTAGAACATGTATACCTAAGTAATGACATTTGACAGTGTTGCTAACGATACAAGATTCAAAACGTTACCCCAAGAGCAATGACTAGATAATAGGTTTTTTTTAGAGTTAATAGTTTTAACATGAAATGGAAATAAACAAACCAACAAAAATACACAAGAAAGTCCCATTCAATAGTAAGGATTTGGGAATCGTGAAATGAGTCTTACCTCTACCCCAAGATAGAGAGACCACATTCAAAAAGACCTTCAGCTGAAAGAAAGACAATACTACATAAAATATAAAATATTTATAAAAGCGCATAACATATCAAATTCGTAGCAGTAGAAGACAAGTAAAGACGTTTACACTAAGGACAACAAGAGCAAAAAGCATAATTAAAAAATCATTAAGCTAAGATAACTAAACTAACTAAATGCACGTAAACTACTGGTGCCTAACTAAAGGTGTAAGTAGGAACTACATGCACATTCTATTACTAAAGTCACGCCTTACTTATACATGCCCAAATTTACGACTACCTTTAATCCTTTAAAGTAACTCAAAGATAACCCCTTACTGCAAAGGCTACTATAAAGCATCCAAGTTCATCTCCTTAAGACTATATGCACACCTAAGAAGCATCACAATATACACCCATCGACTAAAGGGATCTTGCGTACTCTACAATTGAGCTAGGAGATCCTAGGGAAATGACAGATGTATGCGTTCATCTAAAAATAACTTGCTTTATCCTACATCTCCAATTAGAGAGGTGTAGGTCCACTAAATCCCGCCTAGTCTACTAATCCTATGTCAGTCTCGGTCTTCCTCAGCTCCTCCTTCTACTATTAGGTTTCCACACGTCGTACATGTTATGTCATTTGTCTTCTATGCACGTGTCCAAACCATCTTAATCTTTCTTCCCCGTCTGAAATGCACGCCACTCCTAATCTAGCTCTAAAGACTTCATTTCTTATTTGGTTCATTTTTGTGCCATGGAGGCTTTATCTTGCTTCATCTCTAAGCCGGTGTCCATGGGATTTATTCAAGGCATAACTACGCCAAATAGGGGGCCTATACTCTCTCATTTAATTGACTTGTTATTCGTCATCTGCTTAGGCTCATGAGAGGTCTTCATCTCGTCTCAAGGCTGAAGATGAATGACCGCAAGTCGAGTCTCATTGGGATGGGGGTGGAACAAAATGAAATTCAAGCCATGGCAACCAATTTGAGATGCAAAACAGGCTGCCTCCATTTCCTTTATTTAGGATTGATGGCGGGTGCAAACATGAACATGAAGAAGAATTGGAGCGCAATGTAAACAAACAAAACAAACAAACATACCCAGTGTATCCTGTTTAATAGCAGGGTCTGGGAGGGGTAGATGGTGGCAAGTCTTTTCTCTATCTTGGGAGATAGAGAGACCGCTTCCAAAGAGACCCCCGACTCGGTAACAATAGCAATAGCCAACATAATATATATCATACAATACCACGGAAACCCATAAGGAGATAGAAATAGCATGCACCAAATAAGCGACAAGTTTCATCAAATACATGGCAGAAGTCTAATAGCTATACATCAGGCGACAAGTTTCATCAAATACATGGCAGAAGTCTAATAGCTATACATCAGGCGTGCCGTTTACTCTTCCTACCTACAGAACCCACTAGAAGTACTTAATTTTAATTCTACGCCTCCACGCAGTCCTATCCTCGATCATGTGTTCAGAGAGGTGCAACTCTACCATATCTCGCCTAATTATCTCGTCCCACGTCAACCTCGGTCTTCCTCTACTCCTCCTACCCTCTAAGGTGATATTCTCTACTGCTCTAACCGGCGCCTGTATCGGTCTCCTCTTCACGTGGCCGAACCATCTTAATCTTCCTTCTCGTATTTTACCCGTGATACAAGCCACCTGTAGCCTCTGTCGAAACACGTCATTCTTTATCCGATCCAGTCTTGTTCGTCCACACATCCATCTCAGCATTCGTATTTCCGCGATCTCTATTTGTCTCTCATGCGATTTCTTTATTGCCCAACAGTCTGTTCCGTATAGCATAGCTGGGCGTACTGCCACTCTGTATAGTTTTCCTTTTAGTTTTACTGGGAACCTCTTATCACACAAAATCCCTGATGCTGCTCTCCACTTGCACCATCCTGATTGGACACGGTGTGCTACATCGCTGTGTATCTCTCCATCTTCCTGTACGTACGATCCCAAGTATTTGAACCTAGAGGTCTGTGGACCGCTATACCCTAAATACTGATTTGGTTGTCCTCTTCAGTCTCCCCACTAAAGTTACAATGCATGTATTCCGTCTTAGAGCGACTTATCCTTAAGCCTTTGCGCTCTAGTGCTGCTCTCCACTGTTCTAGTCTCTCGTTAAGCACCCTTTTAGATTCTGATATTAACACAATATCATCCGCAAACAGCATGCACCACAGGACTGGCTCCTGTATATTCTTGGTTATCTCATCCAACACTACTGTGAAGAGAAATGGGCTCAATGCCGATCCTTGATGGAGTCCCACTTCCACCGGGAAGCAGTCTGTGTCTCCGACTGGTGCTCGCACACATGTTTTTGCCCCGTCATACATATCCTTGATTATTCTGATATACCTCTCTGGTACCCCCTCTAAGTCGAAGACTTTCCAAATGAGTTTACGCGGAACACTATCATAGGCTTTTTCTAGGTCAATAAATACCATATGCAGGTCCCTTTTCTTTTCTCTATATTTCTCCATTACCCTCCTTATGACGTGTATGGCTTCTGTTGTAGAGCGTCCTGGCATAAATCCAAATTGGTTTACCGCTATATGAGTTTCGCGTCTAATTCTTGTGTCGATAAATCTTTCCCATAGTTTCATCGTATGGCTCAAGAGCTTTATTCCCTTGTAGTTTGCGCAATATTGTACATCTCCTTTTTTCTTATATATAGGGACTATGACACTGCTTCTCCACTGCTCCGGCATCTTCCCGGTCTTGAAGATAGTGTTGAATAACATCTACGCTCGAAATGGGAGAGTTACTCTCCTTAATTACGGCAGTGATGGAAAGTTTACCAATATACTATTTCTCACTTTATAAGAGCATTCACAACCCGTGCCCTATAATCATGTGAGTGTGTTTGGTATATTATATGGAATGATTTTGAGTGGTTGTGAGTAAAGGAGAGAGAAAATGTTATTGTGGATTGGTATATTTGAAGAATCACTGTACAATCCTTATAAATTTTTTAATATTTTTGAAAGTGGTTGTGAATGAAGGAGAGAGAAAAGGTAATGAAAAAGGTATAAAAATATATTATTTAATTGAAAGGAGAGAGAAGAAGTAGTGATTTTTAGTGTAATTATATGGATAAAGATAAGGAATGGACTGTGAATGCTCTAAGGCCCCTAACAAAGTTCAATTCTAAACCGCTTAGAAACTCTATGCAAAAAAAATATATTTTGGGGTTATAAGAACAAGAGAAAAAATCTGCTGGATTAGTAGTGAAAAAGTCAAGGCCCCTAAATCAGCATAAGGACTTGGCTTGTGTTCTTTAAAATATATGAATATTAGTCTTCTATCGAAGTGGTGATGGCGATTTGAAAATGAAGATAAAAGCTTGTGGAGATGCACCATAGGATCATTTCACTCAAACAACATTCATTGGTGGTCAATGATTTGGCTCAGGAATAAGGATCGGCTCTTTGCTGCCAAGGATGTATTCAGTATCCGAGACCCGCTCGAAATTCATAAAACAATGAGACTTATCAAGGATGTGAAAAGAATGGTGCAATCAATAACTTTGGTGGACTGTTGGTGCATTTAGAAGACAATTAACCAGAAGTTTGTTGAAGAAAAATGTGGGTATTGTTAGTTTGTTCGAAGAGATTAAATCTATGGGTTACTTAGTGGTGTGAGTTCAATCTTTTGGCAAAGTAGTTCATGTTTTACATAGTGTCAATCTTCTGATGTAATATTTCTCTATTTTTGTGACTCTTTGCCCGACCTTTAAAAAATGAAGTCTAATAAGCTAGGTGCTTCTTACATATAGTTGTTCCCTATGCAATTGTTTAATTATCCAAGAAACCAAATTTTGGTTTTATTAACAGATTGGGATCGTCTTAATTTACTAAGACAGAATAAGGGGGAAGAAAATATCTATTAATCACATACGTATAATATACTCTTATAATCATATTACTTAGTATTAATCCAACTTATGATATTGTCTATGTTGGCGAAAAAATTACTTTTCTACTGTTAATAGAGCCCGTTATTTGTATAATATGAGACCCATCGATACTTTCCTAATAAAAAGATTGGTAAATCATAGTTTGCGTTAAACAGGTGACGTTAAAAAGATAATGATAAAAAAACCAGTGCAAACAGGATGCGACGATCTTAAAATCTCTGCTACAGGAATTCATGTGTTTATTACAGTTAAATTGGATGCAAATTCTATGAAGGTCCAAGAAAGCTGGACCAAGTTTACAACACTATTAACAACATAACACATACCAATACATAGTAACTTTATATATATAATTAATTAACAAAACTAAAAGATTTGAACAACTAATTCACAATAAAATCATTCAATCATCTCATTATCCGGTGATGGAGTCTTAGCGTTTTTGATCTCATCTTCAATCGCTTTCTCGAGCCACATCTCGGCATCTTGCATCATTTCGGGACTAAGTCTCACCATAAGTATGCAAAATTCGGTCTCGTTCAAGCACCCGTCTCCATCAAGATCCCCTTCTAGCACCATACCTTCAGAATCCTCCTTGCTCATGCCATCCATGCCCAAATATCTTGAATTTTTCCGCAAACTCTCGGGTGTGATCAGCCCCGTCTTCTCGTCGGCTAGCAGCCGAAAACCGCCACATAGTTCGTCCATGAAGGTGGTTAGCTCTAGCTTCTCCGCCATCACCGGTAGCAAGTCTTGGTAGCCTTTGTGTTTCATGTGTTGTTGTCGTCGTTGTTGTCGTTTTTTATTGTTAGTTGTTGGTTGGAGTTTGAAGAGTTATTGGTTGATGGACTTATTTATAGCATTGGAAAGTTTATGTAGTGTGGAAGGTAACGTTTTTGACCATTAGGTTATATTCCAAAATTATGGTGACATTTTCATGAAATTGAAATAGGCAAGTGGTGAATAATTAAAGATGTGGATGTGTAGAATTGATCATATCTTTTGATATTAAATGATAAAATAATTAGCTATGATTTAATAGATATGAATAGAGTGTTTGAATGTGTTTGTTTTCTTTTTACAAAGAAGAATATGGAATATTCTCGTGATTCCGTAGGTAATAACGAACGAATCAGAGATGAAACCCGTCAAAACCGTAAAAATTAAATAGAACAATAAAATATCATACAATTCGTTAATATTTTATTGTTGAGTACCGGTGTTTAGATTATGAGATAAAAAATTTGTTAAAGAAGTTAATTATGTTCTTTCTCTTTGTTAATAAATTAATCTGCTATTTCTAGTATATAATTATTTATAATATTAAATTTACGACTTACTTCGAAAAATGATTATTATTTTAATCAGGTTTATCTATTTATTTTCCAGTTATGACCGTAATTCTAACCCTTCAAAGAAAAACTTACAGTTTAAAAAAACTCCGCTCAACTTAGGTGCTGTTTGATACCTCTGACCCATTCACTGACCACTGACTGGCTGACTCCGTCAGCCAGTCAGTGCGTTTGCTGTTGCTGACCGGCCCATCTGACCCGGAAATCCCACCTGACCGGGTCTTTTTTTCCCCCTCCGCTGACTCGGTCTTTCTTCCATTTCCCCCTCCGCTGACTCCATCTCCTCTTCCCCTTCCGCTGCTCCATCTGCTGCGCTCCACTGTCGCCATCCCCTCACCGTCGACCCCATCTGCAACCAAACGCAACCAAACGCCTCATCTCAAACGCCATCCCCCCCCCACCGTCCACCGCTGCTGCAACCAAACGCAACCAAACGCCTCACCCACGACTCGCAACCCGGACTGGAGGACTGACGAGCGAAGATTCTAGAAAGAGAGAGTGTGGAGATTTGGGGCGATTGGGGGATTGGGATCGGTGATGGAGAAAGAGAGGGGGTGTTGGGGAAGGTAACCGAGAGGAGTGTGGAGATATGAGGGATGCCTTGGTTTTATTTGATTTTGATGACTTCAATTTTTAATATTTTATATTTTAAAGGTAACCGATTTGGTGAATCGATTTGGTGGTGGTTCGGTGGATTGCGGTGGTGGTTCGGTGGATTGCGGTGGTGGTCAGACGCATACCGAATCAAACAACCAAGTTTCAGTCAGACGCAATCCAGTCAGAATACCCAGTCAGAACTTCTAACTAGGTCAGCTTCTGACTCAGTCAGATCTTACCCAATCAATTTTATCAAACAGCCCCTTAGAGTATTTCTAAATTTGAGATATGGGATTTCACTTTTTCTTTCTCTTTTAAGTATTAAAATAAAAAATCATAACAATTTGTTTGTAGGAAGCTTCATAGGAAGGTAGAGTTATTGTTTATTTTGGAAACATTCTTCAAAATATATCATCTTCCACCGCTTGTCCTCTTTCTTCTTCTTTCCAAGAACCTTCCTCCTTTTTATTTCTTACACTTGAAACAAAATATATAATATCCACAAACTCTAGACAATCATACGCACTTTGTACGCAAGTGTCTATGAATAATGCACATTTTTATCAAGAATCTAATCTTTACTCAAGTTTTTTTGTCAGAAAAATGGAAGGCTAGAGAAAAACTGGAATCAACAAATAAAGTTATGAAATTTCGATCGTGATGTTGGAATTAGAACATGATTGATTTGTGTTGTTGTGTAAATATATAAGAGATATTTTAGTGTAATTGAATTAACTAATAACCAATATGATTAAGATATTCATCAAACAAGTCAGGAAATATGAAATACATATTTATTTGAGTTTATTATGATATTTAATATTAAAACTCATAATTTCATAAGGCGAAACTCCTAAGCTATGGGAGTTCCAAGCGGGCAAAGCCCTCTTGGCGGGGATTCAGGGCAGTAGCCTCTTATGTGGTCTAAGAGCTTCTTATGTGGTCTAAGAGGTAGAGCGGGTTGAAGAGACAGAGCCCTTGGCTAGGGTCGAAGGGGCAGGGGCTCATTCTTTGGTAAAGATGGCTTATTCTTCGGTAAAGATGGCTTCTTTGAAAATACATTAAAAATATAATTCCAAAATTTCAAATGTGAAATTGATGTGAAAACATATCTGAATTAAATTGAAAGCTACCAACATAGTTTTTGAACTCCCATCTCATACAAAATCGAATTCAAATTTTCTTTTGGTCGCTCTCTGAAATTCGTCTTCTTGACCTGGTTCATGAAAACACCAAAGACTCATATTTTGATTTTAAATATGGGTTTTATCCGATTGAACATTTGATGAAAACACACAAAGACTCTCAGATTATCTTGGTTACTGATTTTAAATTCTCTATATAGATTATAATTTTCAAGTAAACAATCAGGTTCAATTATAACGGTTAAAACCCTAAATAATTTCTACTTTCTCACATATGCGTTATTCTTCTTTCTAATATTTCTAATAACATGGTATGTTCTCTGCTTCTTTTTTTATATTCATCGCATATATATGTTAGATAATCTTCGATCAACATAATGTTAGATCACTTATTAAATAATGTTGGATACATTTTTTATTCTCTGGTACACAAAATAACATTTACAACACTCGTTTATCTTTATTTAAAACGGTTAATGTGTTGGAAGGTTTACAAGAAACCATTTTATTTAACCTCTAGCAGTTCCAACATCTTTTACAGCGTGTAGAAGTAAACCGGTTTTATTAAACACATAATAACTTATTTAACAACGGTTGACAATAAAACCACATTAAATAACAAAACCTTTTAAGCGGTTCTAGACTAACCGTTGTTTATGAGTTTTGAGTTAGGGTGCGAATCATTGCATATAAATTAAATATTTTTTTATTATTTGCCATTTTGTGTGTGAATCGTTGTATATGAGTGTTTTAATGTTAAGGTTTACGATTTAGATACTAGAGTACAAGAATATAGTCAGGGCCAGTCCTGCGGATTTTAATCTCCTGGATGAACTGAGAATAAAAGGCTCTTAGACCCTAACAAATTAAATTATATAAACTAGTTTTTTTACACGAAAATAAATATTTTACCAATAAACGTAAACAAGATCATAGAATGGAATAACGTAACAACTAACCAATAAATCTTTCTATTCAACCTCGTTGCTAGAGCATTAAGGTTTGGGTGTTTTTTTAGAAAGATGCTTTTAGTTGGGTTGATGAAAATAAGTTATAAATAACAAGTTTATATCTAATAAAAATGGGCCTTAAGAATTGTATTTGGGTTAAAAGATAATTACGTTAAACTTTTTAATTGGGTTAAAAAGACTATAACTATTTAAAAAACATATATAATAATAAAAAACCAAATTTTAAAATTTTGAGCCTCTGAGCGAATGGGTCTGGGCGGTTGTCTAGCCCGCCCCTCCTCAGGGCCAGCTGTGAATATAGTGGTTTACAAGAACAAGAATACGTCAAAATATGGTATATTAAATTTTTAGTTGAACAAAAACATAGTTGCTTGCACCAGAAATCAGTCAAAAATTCAAAACAAAATTTAAACATACATAAAACATAAAGAGGGTGTTGAAAGACTAATAAGATGAGATGGTCATAAAGAATATGTAAAAGATAAAGGGCTGTCATATACATGGATCCAACCTAGAGCCCAATCAATCGGTCTCTTATTCGAGAAATCCAAACAAGAACTTAAGGCCCAACGATGACACCAACCAGCTACAATCTTGAGCCCACATAACAAAGGGCTGGCCCACTGCCCACATCCATGTCTTTTAATGTAGCATGAAGCCATGAATCACAAAACAAACATGTTAATCAACAATTAAAGAATGATCATATACATGTTCTTCTTCTACTTCAACTCCAACCTTATCAAATCTCTTTCACATCCTTTTCATCTAGGTCCGAGAAGGTGTTTGCACTTGTGAACCCTTCTAATAGAAGTGAACAATTTTTTTTCTTTTGTTGCTCATAAATAAAACAAACTGTTGATTGACTCTATCGTTAGACGACATTACTAGTGAGGGTGAGATTGCCATTGCCTAAAGTTTGTAACAAGAAACATATAAAGATATTGATGAGAAATTGAGGATGTACGAAATGCGTCTGTTGATATATATATATATATATATATATATATATATATATATATATATATATATATATATATATATATATATATATAGGGGGAGGTTCTAATGAAAACCACTTTATAAATGAAAACCAAAAAAACCAAATCTTGACCACTAAAAATTTGATCAATGGTCATAAATTAACATGATTTTTTTGTAAATTTTGTTTCATTAAATCTTACCTAATTAAGCGGAGAAGGGCATAATAGGCAAATTATATTTATAATTATAACTTCTAGTAATCAATGATTACCAAATCCCCTTAAAAACCTCTCTCTCTCTCCTAATCCACAAATATCTCTCCTAATCTCTTAATTTTTTATACAAAATATTAAAATGTTTTAAAACTTAAATGATACGTAACAGTTAATATGCTAAAGAAACTTTGGTACATATATGTAACAGTTAATATGCTAAAGAAGCTTTGGTACATATACGTAACAGTTAAAAAATACCAGAATCTAAAAACTGAAGTACATATGTAAAATTCAATAAATACACAATGAGTTATACATATTTTTGTTAGAACCATATCGTAAAATCTGGTTACAACTGATGGGAAAATACAAGTGACATGTCAGCAAGCACTACTGTTACATATGCATAACAGTAGTGTTTCGTATTTGTAACAACGGTGTTTCATATATATAACATTAGTATTCATCTTGTTCATTTGATCTTCGTGTTCGAAATAAACGTTTTGATAGTTGCTTGACTTGACCATCATCATCTTTGATGCAGCATATACTTTAACTGATGATCATCATCTTCATAATCATCAATTTCATTTCAAGTTTATTATCCTTAATTTCATGTCACTGCAAAAACATGTAACAAATATAATAACAACCAAAACCATTAGAAAACTTAAAATATGTATATATATGAGAGTAGGAAAACCATAAAAAGAACTGATAGTCTTAATATGTAAGTTATGTTACATATATGTATCAGTGTTTCATGTATATGAAAATTTTGTTACGTATACGTAACACAATCAAACTTCAAAAATACTTAGTTGTGATTACTTAGTACATATATGTAACAGTAGCAAAATAATAAAAGTAAAAACAATCCAATACAATGACCTAAAAAGTAAAAACAATCAAAAATCAATAACAAATTTCCTAAACACGATCGACGTAAACGCACATTCACAATCACAAACATCGAAGAACAAACGAGTGAACGACTGATGGAGAGATATCTAAACTTAACTATCCAATACAATGACCTAAAAAGTAAAAACAATCAAAAATCAATAACAAATTTAAAACTGCTTCAAATGGACGTGATTTCATTTCTTCTCGTAGAAATCAAAATCAATGCTCGATATCCGAGTGTTCCATCTCAGATCAATACCTTACCAATACAATTATTGATTGTATCAATCGTACATCACTACATTCAAACAATTTCTGCAAATTGATTTGGAGATATGAACGATCGTATAAAACTCACTTGGATTCGAACACAACCAGAGAACGAGAGCACATACGAGGAGGATTAGAGGGATGATATGAACAGATTTCTCTGAAAACCAAGGGCGCCCTAATTTATCCTTCTTAGGCGTCGTCGGAAACGATGACGATTCGTTTTGCGGTAATTCGTTGGCTTCTAGAGCCAATGCTCTGAGTGCAGACATCTAGAAAAATAAATTTTAGTTTCACCAAATGTATGTGAAATTGAAGAAATTGAAGGTTGAAGATGATAATGAAGAAATCAATTTTGATGCATAATTAAGAAACAAAAAAATCAGTTAGAGAAAAAAACGTAAAACATTGAATTGATTGAGTGTTTCTAAAATAAGATTTAGCCAAAATTACAAAAAAACCCTTTTGATTAAATTAATGGAAAAAAGTTAAAATTTCCTGATTGGTAGGATATGGTTTTCACGGTTTTCATTTATAAACTTGGTTTTCATTTGATCCCTCCTCTCTCTCTCTCTATATATATATATATATATATATATATATTTATATGTGTATATATATATATAGATATAAAATTGAATTGGAGATTAATTACAATATCTTAACAAACCAAGATAACTAAAACTGCATCAATTTGAATTGTGTTATCAATGTGTCTAGCTTTTACTTATGGCGTCAAATTAACAGTTATAGGACCATAATGTGCTAAGATATTTTTAAAGCGGTTTGTTGAGTTATAGTTGTAAATGTATTTTAATTACTTTTTAATAATTGCTTCTGTAGGTGTTTAAGCATTTGTCATTAAACTATTTCTCTAAATTTTTCTTGATTATTTGCTAGATTAAATATTAGCTAATTTATTTTGTAGCTTAATATATTTGATTTGTTACGTGATTAGTTGCTTGAATGATTATTATTTGATGAAAGTTATGCAACCCAACCCACTCATAGCAGGAAAAAAAACAATTTAACGACGACAAGTAAACCTTAATAATTTCAACCACATGAAAATTTTCCTGCTCTCCTACTAAAAGTAGTCATTCGAAAACAACCGACAATATTAATTAGGCCAAAGGACAAAGAAAAGTAACAACATATGAAGTTTAGCTGTTTAGGGATATTTTTTTTACTTACAGACGATGTTTAATAACAAGATCGGCAAGCATGGGCGGAACTACCCTTCGGGGAACGGGGTCAAGTACTCCATTGAGTTTTGAAATACTAGTGCACCGTATAATAACGAATCTTTGGTTGAATCCATAGTTTTTCTGGAGGTGAACACTTAGTATTATTAATTTCAAATTAAAACAATAATTTAGGCTTGGTTCACCGGCTATCCTTGTGTTTGTGTGTGTCGTACAAAGGTGTTTTTTCTCACACACCTTCTAAATTTATAAATTTATACTTGTATAGATTGAAGTAGTATTGTGGGAGTAGTGGTCATGCCCATGCGAATAGTTACTTGATGGTTGTTTAATCTTGGCAGCAGCGTTGCGTCGTCACACATATATCTATCAACTAACTAGCACGACAAAATCTTGACTTTTCTCTCGAACATGTCCTTGTCTAGTGAATGTATGCTAGGTAGAAAAGTTTTAAAATGTGATCCGACCTGACCCGATTCGAATTTCTAACATCGGGTTGTTAGAATTCCTGACATTGGGTTGTTAGAATTCCTAACACCGGAAAAAATTGACCCCGTGAAAATAAATAAACAAAAAAAAAAACGAAACGCTTGAATAAATTTATTGTTGTCTTGTGGCAAAATTGTAAACCTTTAAAGTTTTGGGGCAAAACGAGAAATATAAATATGTAATCCTAAACCTCAAAGTTTAGTATCAAAACCACGTTCTTTATACGCGTTATTCAATTAACCTCCGATTGTCGACGCCGCCGCTGCGCCGCCCTTATCCGCCGCCGCTCCTCCGCCTCTGTTTCATTCAACCTGCAATACACCACTACACAGGTATCTGTATATGCATCAATGTATGCATTTGCTCACACAAACAAACACTCAATTCCCATACATCTGACTCAGTTAATTCGTATATTCAACGTATAAACAGTATACGTTTGCATTGATTGAAGGCTAATTTGATGTTATATTTTCATTGGATCAAGTTATTGTTCAAAAGGAGATATTTTTTCTTCTTGTTTGTACATGGTTCTTGCTGTTTTGTTTGATCATGAGTAATGCACATAAGGTGTTTGATAAAATGCCATTCATTGATATTATAGTAAATTCATGTTTATTTATATGGAATTGATTTTTATTGTGTTTTAATCAAGATTTTTTCTAGTACATGATAACCCACATGTGGGAATTGATTTGTTATGTACTTTTTGTAGAGATGGAATTCTGCCCAACTTGTGGGATGTTATTGAAGTATGAATTGCCGCATATGTCTCGTCCGGCTAGATTTTTCTGCCCGACTTGCCCGTATGTTACCCAAATTGAACCCAAGGTAGCTTATATTTAAAAATTACACTATAAAGTTATAATTTTTGATCTTGATGATTGTTGTTTCGCCTGGTAGTTAAATGCATTGTTGTTCACTTTGATAAAGTTTGATACATGTGTAGGTCAAGATCAAGAGGAAGCAGCGTTTGGTTAAGAAAGCTGTAGATCCGATCATCACGAAAGATGACATGAGTAATGCACCAAAAACAGATCAAGGTATCTATATGCTTCTCATTTTGTTGATTGCACAGTCGGATTTGGTCAGTTTTGGGGAAATTGTGCGCTGGAGTGTTAGGGTTTCAGAAAACAGAAAACTAAACTAGCTGGGCTGGAGTGGCACTGTGGCAGGGTTTCAGAAAACAGAAAACTAAACTGCTTTTTTAATGGTTATCTTGTATTAAACTTTTTAAAGTTACAAAGATTGTTTGTTGAATATAATATACATAAACACACAACCTGCATACTTCAAAAATGAAAAATTAAGTAAATAATGAAGCTAGACAATCAGTTCCAAACCGTTAAATCGCTGAATTGCCAAAACCATACCAGATAAAGCTCAGTCTAGCTGAACCAGCTGACTTGCTTCGGTTTGGATGGTCGGGTGGGTTTAAATGGTTTATGAATGCCCCTAGTTGCATTTGACTTGTATATGTGTGCACATTTTGCATATATTGTCTGAGCTCTTTGTTTCTTTCAGCACATTGTCCGAATTGTGGTCACAACAAGGCTGCATATATCCAGTTTCAAACAAGGTCAGCTGATGAACCTATGACAATAAACTTCACCTGTGAGAAATGCAGTCATTGCTGGCGCGAGGACTAGGTTTCATCTCTTTAAGGCTTTGTATCATGCATATTCGACATCTGAGCACTTTGAATTCTCGTTTACTATTGTTAACCATCAGTTCTGATATATATAACCTTAATACTTCAATTTGATTCACTAAATGCGACAAGCTTTAAATGATTCACCTGTATTCCAATCGTTAAAAGTTATGACCCTTGTAACTTCCATATAACTTGTGATTACAAAGAGTCTCAGAAGGTGATCCTTGAAAAGGTAAGAGAATAAGTAATGAATACTAACCTGTTGGGTCTGCGTTTCGCGTGTTCAAAGAAACGAGTTATTATTGTTCTTGGTGCCTTTAAGCGTGAACTCGTTTCTTGATGCATTGTACAAAGTATAACAACTGAAGGATCACAAATTGGCTGTTTTAGATTCTTGTCTCCAAGAAATGGATTTTCTTGAAGCTGCATCGTGACAATGGTTGTTTTGTTGGAACCAAACGCTTCTGTATGAACCCTTTGATTGCTGGATCATCTAGAAGCAGTCGGCTGCTGCAAAACAGTTGACTATCCGAGGCCCCAACCCTGATTTCAACATGATTTTCATTAATGAATAAGCTGTTGCATTTTATGTCACGATGAATCAAAGTCGGAGTTTGATGTGAAGGTAGTCAAGATCACTGAGAATCCGTCTGAACCTGTTTTTCATGGCTTTCATATCAATACTTTTACGCTTCTTATCATATCCACACGATGAAGCTGAGGGAATGTCATATTTAAAATGATTATGAATTCAAGTTATAAACTAAAAGATCACCGTCGTAGGTTTTCTGATGTGGAAAAGCACTGTGATCATGTTTAAAGTCTTCTTGATGTCGATTCATGAATCAAACAACTTGATCTATAATGAGTTAGTTTAGTGGGTTGTAAAAAGGGCTAGCTGAGTTTATTGATAAAAAAACATTTAACTAATACCTGCTGATGATGGAATCATGAAATAAACAAGTTCTTAGACAAAAATCAAAATATTGCGGTGAACGTGGATCGAACACGTGACCTTCAGATCTTCAGTCTGACGCTCTCCCAACTGAGCTATCCCCGCAATTGTATTTGATGCTATAGAGTCATTTATTCATAACTGTTGCCGGTGTTTTGTTGCATCGATTATCTAAATAGGCAAATACAGGAATTAAACTTTTAATAACATCCTGAGTTTGTAAATATTTTTAAATAAGTTAATCTGAGCCGTTGATTAGTTAATATTTATTTATTATTGTACAAGGGGACGTGATTATTAACGCTAGAAACAAACCAAACAATAAACGACTGTTTGACGGAAAGTTCGTTTATTTTCTTATTTTACTAAATGTACGAACACAAACAAGAAATTTCATATGTTTAGTTATATGAACGAACATAAGTAGAGGACGTTTTTTTTTGTTTGTGAACGTTCGGTAATGCGTTCATTTATATTTATTCATTTATGTTCGTTCATTTGTAGGGTTTATAATTTATATTTTCATTTAACTGATTTTAATTTAACAATATGAAATCCTAATTATGCCATATTCCTACCATCAGCCTCCGCCAACTGCCTTCTTTAGCCCCTATCTAAATGGAATGTCACCAGCAGATGATCCTTGATGATTACATCAATCGACTTACACTAAGGGGCTGTTTGGTAGCCTCTTAATGGTTCCATTAAGAGGCTACCTCTGAACCGTTAAGAGGTTTATGTGTTTGTTTCAAAAAACGGAGCCTCTGAACTGAATCATTCAGTGCTGAATGATTCAGCTATGAAATGTCTCTGAATGAGTTCTAGACACAACTACCCTCAAAACTCACAGCACTCATCTTCCATCTTCATCTTCATCTTCGATCTTCATCTTCATCTTCATCTTCGATCTTCATCTTCATCTTCGATCTTCATCACAGCCTCTTCATCTTCATCTTCGATTCACCACAGCCTCCTCCGCCATCCCGATTCACGACGGCTCTTCATCTTCATCTTCGATCTTCATCTTCATCGCCCGATTCACCTTCGACCCCGACCACAGCATCACCGCCCGCCACATCACCGCCCGACCACAGCATCACCGCCCGACCACAGCATCACCGCCCGATTCACCTTCGACCCCGACCCCGATTCACCTCCGCCATCCCGCTTCCTCCGACCTCACGATTCACCTTTGACCCCGACCACAGCATAACCCCCGGCCACATCAAATGGGTTATCCGTTTTGGTCACCGGCGCCGCCGGGTTCGTCGGAACCCACGTCAGCGCCGCCCTGAAACGCCGTGGTGATGGTGTTGTGGGTCTTGATAACTTCAACAATTACTATGATCCATCACTCAAAAGAGCTCGTCAAGCTTTACTTGAAAGAAGTGGGATTTTCATTGTTGAAGGTGACATAAACGACGTCGCATTGCTCAAGAAACTCTTTGAGGTAGTCCCTTTTACTCATGTTATGCATTTAGCAGCTCAAGCTGGTGTTAGATATGCAATGGAGAATCCAAATTCATATGTTCATAGTAATATTGCTGGTTTAGTTAATCTTCTTGAAGTTTGTAAAGATGCTAATCCACAACCTGCAATAGTTTGGGCATCATCTAGTTCTGTTTATGGGTTGAATACAAAGATACCCTTTTCGGAAAAAGATCGAACGGATCAACCGCAAGTCTATATGCAGCCACAAAGAAAGCTGGTGAAGAGATTGCACACACTTATAATCATATCTATGGTTTGTCATTAACTGGTTTGAGGTTCTTTACTGTTTATGGACCATGGGGGAGACCAGATATGGCTTATTTCTTTTTCACTAGGGATATTTTGAAGGGGAAATCGATTCCAATCTTTGAAGGCGCCAATCATGGGACTGTGGCGCGTGATTTTACATACATTGATGATATTGTGAAAGGTTGTTTGGGTGCTTTGGATACTGCTGAGAAGAGTACTGGAAGTGGTGGGAAGAAGAAAGGGAATGCACAATTGAGGGTTTTTAATTTGGGGAATACTTCACCTGTTCCTGTGTCGGATCTTGTGAGTATTTTGGAAAGATTGTTGAAGGTGAAAGCAAAAAGAATGGTGATGAAGTTGCCTAGGAATGGTGATGTTCCATTTACACACGCGAATATTAGTTTTGCTCAAAGGGAGTTTGGTTATAAGCCAACGACAGATCTTCAAACAGGGTTGAAGAAGTTTGTGAGGTGGTATCTTAGCTATTATGGTTCGGGGAAGAAGAACGATCATTGAATCTTGATACGGTTGGATGGAATTTTCTAAAGATTTGGTAAAGCTATTCTCAAATTCTTGTTCATTTTGTTATTCACATGATTGTTTGCGTTGATCTGCATGATCTTTGTTTTTATATATGGTAATGATGATAAGATGGTTGAAAAACAGAAAGAAATCCCACGATGAAGAATTGATTTTTGTGATATGTACCGAAAGAAATTAAGATAGCTAGTCAATTAGTTTATATGAATAGAATGATGATCAGTTTATTCATGATATAGAATGGGGTTCACAAGGCATTAATTATATGAATAATTTACGTGATGAGATAGCTAGTCAATTAGTTTCAATTGATTAATATTTGAATTACTTTGTAATTGGATATTAGTATGTTGTATTTGAAAGTGTATTTGGATATTAGTATTTTGTATTTGAAATATTTTGATTTTGAATTTTAATATGTTGTATTTTGTTAACCTATTGATCATTCACGTACAGTCATTCAGACATTTAACCAAACAGATACATTTTATTCAGCCCAAAATAATTTAGAGGGGTAAATTTGTCATTTTGTACAGTCATTCAGAGATTCAACCAAACAGCACATTTTGGTTCAGCACTTACTGGTTCAGAGCCTCTTAACCATTCAGACCTCTTAACCATTCAGCACTTAATGATTCAGATCATACCAAACAGCCCCTAACTGTTCCTAAATAAAATCAACAATAGCACAATTCACAAACATCCACTAGTAAATGATATTTGATTGTTGACCAACGCACTAGAATCAAAAGTGATAAATGTAGGAATTTGTCTCACATCTAGTAATGATTAAAGAATTTCGCTACATATGATTGTTAATTGTTAAAAATGAACTTGAAGAATTCGACACATAAACTTTGAAACTAGTGATGATTGAAGTCTCCAAACTTTATTTTAGCCTCATTGTTATGTTCCTTGGTATCCTCAAGTCCCTTCAATAGATCTAAAATCTCTCTTTAAATCTCACCTTATACTACAAACAATCGTTTAAAAACTACAAAGTGGTTGTGGACTAAAACGCTCCACAATATTCTACAACAAATATGATCTCTGCTTCTAGTCTTTTGATCTGCAGTGTTAAAGTGTTGAATGCTACGCCATGAAAAATAGACTACATCTAGTGATCGTTCACTATGGTGAGGTTCTCTTTTACCATATAATATTTATTTTTGTTTGTAAACTCCACTTATTAAACCTATACAAACAAAACAAAACACCAAGTAAAGTCATTCCTCATAACATAAAAGCATGCACTAATAAAGCTAATATTTCTTATTTTTTAACTAAGCATCTAGAACTTAGAGGCATTAAAATAGTGGAAACTTAGCTATTGTGAGTGCGTCACACTCTTTCGGTCCTCACTTGTTTCTAATGGCTAAACGAAATAATTTTATAACGGCTCCTATTTTTATATACTCTAAAATTTGTCCACACACACTACTTCTTGTTCAATTCTCATTTAAAGTTAAATTTTAAACACAATACTTTAACCATTGATATTTAGTGCAATTACTTTAATTTGGACATTTTTTGTTTCTTACGAAACTCTCACGTAATAGAATACAAACTTGAAGGGGTCTCGGGATTGACACTCTTAAATATTCAAATATTGCTCTCTTAACAAAATGGCGGTGGAGATTCAAAAAAAAAAAAAGGAAAAAAAAAAAAAAAAAACAGCCTATGGAATCGGATAGTAACAGCCTTCCATTCACAAACAAGGAGTGTATCAATAATTCCGGTTAAACAAGGTCTTTCAAGGACCTGGTCCAATATTTTCAAGATCCAACATGCCTTAGACTTCAGATAATCTTGTTCTACAATAGATGATTCGTGGAAAATTAGGCAATGGAGAACAAATAAAGTTTTGGATTTATTCTTGGGCATATTCGAAACCATTAAAGAGCTTGTTCCCCACCTTGTTTAATATAGAAAAAAGAAAAGAAAAGAAAAGTTGTGTTGTTGGGGATCGTGTGAAAAAGGTTGGTGAATCAATAAGGTTGACAATCATACGACCAATGTTGTTAGGATCGGATCGGACCGGCCGGTCCGACCGGTTCGACCGCGAATCGGTGGCTGGTCCGGTCCGGTCGAGGGTGGATCGTTTTTGGCCATTTGAACCGGCCGGTCCGAACCGAACCGACGGTTGGACCGGCGAACCGGACCGGTTTTCTGATTTTTTTTTTTTTTTGCTTTTAGTGGGTAAAAACGAGGTGTTAAACCATAAATTAGTACGTAAGATATACAAATATAGTTAAGTTTTATATATAACTATAAAATATATGTATAAATCATATATAAATTACTTATATTTAATTACATATATAAATATAATTAAAATATAGTTAAATCCGGTCCATCCGGTCCGACCGGTCCGACCGGTCCGACCACCAAACCAGTAAGGCGTCCGGTTCGACGTCCGATCCGGTTCTGAAAACATTGCATACGACTCAAGTATTTGAATGGAACAATTGGTTGGCTCTAAAAATAAATGTTTTTTTGGATGGAGGGCGAATAGAGATAGAGTACCATCTCTAGTTGAGTTATGTAAAACAAATATAGTCTCATGATTTTAGATTGTGTGTTGAGTCTACGAAATCGTTGGATCATATGCTTACTGGGTGTTCTATCGCTTCTATTGTGTGGCACCTCGTTAGCTCTTGGTGACATATACCTCTCGTATATGTCTTCACTGTCAAAGATATTATTAAACTACATAAACAAGAATACTACAGCGGTACGAAACGAAGACTATTGTAATTGGTTGTGACGCCCTAAACCCGGCAGGGCACCGGAGGCACGTCACGCAGTTGGATTAATATTTTAAACACAAATCAGAGGTTTCTATTTACAGCGGAAGACTTCTAAACACTATTATATATTAACCCAACTTTTAAAACATTTTACAGATAATTGTATTTAATTATACATTGCCCTATATCCTATGCCAGCAACTACTCCGGGATAGCATCATCGTTCAGCTCATACTTGCTTTTCTCTATTATTAGAGGATCACTCTTTACCTAGCACACACAACATACTCAAAACATCAGATAAACTGGTGAGTTCTAATTTTCATTAAAACATTAACAACATCTTTATACACACAAAAGTTATATTATATTGACAATATTATAAATTCAACTTTTATCATTACTTTGTCTCACTGGACCTGTCCCACCGAACGTCTGTTGCTCACATCTAGCAACTACCAGTTCCCCATACCTAGTAACGTCGGTTGCCCACATCCAGCAACTACCAGTTACTATACCCGAAACGTCGGTTGCCCACATCTAGCAACTACAGTTTCCCATACCCAGTAACGTCGGTTGCCCACATCCAGCAACTACCGGTTACTATACCCAGAAACGTCGGTTGCCCACATCCAGTAACTATCAGTTCCCCATACCTAGTAACGTCGGTTGCCCACATCCAGCAACTACCAGTTACAATCTCTCATCCAGTAGGATGCCAATTAATCATCTAGGGTCGTCACCACAAGATGTTCACAAAGCTGAGTGATCGTCATCACTCCTATCAAACTATACAGTTTCACACCCAGGCATCTTACCCTAACTGGCCTGTTGAGATTTACATCACATTACCATTTCAAAAACATTTCTTTTATTTATTGCCAATATTATCACATTCATTTACACCTCACACATTCTTTCTTTTAGCACCAGTTTTAACATATTTTCATTAGTCATTTCACCCATCTGACCCATTGGAATCATTACCATCACGTAATGATTAACAATGTTCAGATGACCATTTTTACCCTCTACCTGACCCACTGAAATTATCACTATCACGTAATAATTAACAATGTTCAGGTAATCATTCATTACCCCCGCTTTCCCCTAACAGCTTTACAAACTGTTAGAAACATATTAACATCACTATCACAAATCTGGTACTAAAATATTCAATTCATTTATCATTGTATGTGTGCTAGCCCGAATGTTAAAACCAAACATTTGAAAAGGGCTTAGAACTCACCTTATCAACTTCCTCACCACAGTTTACAAAATCCGTGTATACAAGGTAACTAGTCCTTCCTCTAATCAAGGTATATCTAAAGCAATAAACCTTGATTCAGTAAACTTATTCTCAAACAGGGCCCTCATGCGATTGAACACTTATGCGAATGAGCAATCATGAGATTGGACCTATGCGGATGAACAATGCGACTGAACCTTCAGTCGTACGACTAGCGATTCATTCGCACGATTGAGTTCTCATTCGTATCCAGTGTTCGCTCGTTTTCATTCGGACTTTCAACCAGGCGACTGGGTTCCAATCGCACGACTGGACCTCCATTCGCACTCAGTCGTACGACTAAACTCTTATTCGTACGACTGAGGCCTGCGATTGAGCCCATTCACCTGAAACGAATCAGCAGTTGTGTTCTTGACGTTTTTGATCCAAACTCACTCAAAATTTGAGTTTTAACCATCCAAATCATACCATATTCAAAACAGATCCTATACACATCGTTTACAATGGTTTCGGACCATTATTTCATCAAAACTTCACAAAAACTTGGATTTGAATTCCTGGATTTTAAATTCAGAAATGAACCAGACCAATTTACTAATTTAAACAGGTTATTGGAACAAATTCAATCGTACACACAGCTTATAACATCTCCGGATTAATCCGTGATGTTCAAAACTCACTAAAACGGAGTTTCGCTTAGTCAATTGGCAAGAACAGGGGTGTTTGGGTGTAAGGAGAACAAGAAAATAGTGTAGATGCAGATAGAAATCTGCTCCTAAACTCTCTGCACCGCCCTACTTATCCATACACACAACTTAACCGCCTCACCTTCAGTCGCACGATTGAACCATTCGTACGACTGAACCGTGCGACTGAAGCTCATACGTCTACTATTCGTACGACTGAGTCTCAATCGCACGTAAGGGGTGCGACTGAAGTTCATTCGCATATGACTTATGCGACTGAACACTTAAACACTCAAACAACTCAACTTAATTTAATTAATCATAACTATAATATAATTTATAAGTCCGGATTTAGAATCTGGATGTTACATTGGTGATGCTAATTACTTGCTGGGCAATTTAAAAGGCAAAGAACAAAAAAGTTTATTCTAATAAGGAAGCTTCGACAACCAATATTATAAAAGAAATCAAAGTGTTGGGATATTTTTGAATCAAATCTAGAGCAAACATTCATAACTTTGATTGAAAAAACTGGGTTAATTCTTATTTTGATCATTGTAATCATTTTTTTCCGCGCCGCATAGCCACTTGCTAATCGGTGGTTGTAATTTTTCTGGGATTATAATATTGCTGTTAAAAAAAATATAATATATATATATATATATGTATATGTAAATATAACATTCATATGCAAGTTAAATAAAAAAGTATATTTTCCCTAATTTTCCAAACATGTAATTAGTTCAACCATCTTTTTGTTGTATGTCTACTAAACTATCAAATTAACTTATTGGAAATATAATAATACAATCATCAAAATAAACACATTATCAAGTATAATCACCATAAATTAGGTAAAATCTTGGCTTATCAGTTCCGATCAACCACCACATTTTGCAAAATTTCCACAATCACGAGACTTTTGGCCACTAACATTTCTTCCCAATTTAGGGAAAAATTTCATTCAATTTCTCAACTCAATCGTTCAATCAATTGGGGAAATTGCTCATCATAATCCCAATTCATCAACAACATCTTGGTGAAGCTGATAACAATCCGAAAAGAACATCCAGATGATGTACGTGAAGGCGACACCGACGACCGATCTGAATCGAAACACCGATTGGTTCACGTACCCCGGCGTATGGACTACATACATTGTCATCCTGTTCTTTTCATGGCTTCTTATTCTCTCCGTCTTCGGTTGCACCCCTGGCATGGCTTGGACCATCGTCAATCTCTCTCATTTCATCGTAATTCATCTAATTCTGTGATTTTTTTAGCGATTTTGCATCGGAATTCAATTGGGTTTTAGGGGTTTTAATCTATGATTAGTTGATGATCCATGATCCATATTGTGATTTTGTTAGTGATTTTGCATCGGAATTGAATTGGGTTTTAGGGTTTTTGATCTTTCAGTTTTGAGGTTTTTAATTTGTGATTAATTGATGATTGATGGTTTTGGTGCCTTAAATGTGTTTAATTTTGCCTGTTTTGGGGTTAGGGTTTCTGAAGATTGAATTTTTGATGTGTTTGTTGTTAGGTGACGTATCATTTTTTCCATTGGATGAAAGGGACTCCGTTTGCTGAAGATCAGGGGATTTATAATAGGTTGACATGGTGGGAGCAGATTGACAATGGCAAACAGCTCACCAGAAACCGAAAGTTTTTAACTGTTGTACCTGTAGTTCTGTAAGTAAACTTATGTAAGTTTATCATTTATGAAGTTAGATGTTGTGAAACATGATCCTGGTCGGTCTTGTTGTCGGGTTAGCCCGTGTTTAACATTCCTGAATCATTACTGAGCTTATGTCTGAGCTGGAACACATAAGTAAACACGTTATAAGGTGACCCGGGGCCGATCCCATAGGATGATATTGAGAGTTGTGAGAGAGAGAAAAGGAAGAGATACACCTTATTTGTGTAGGACTTGCTCTTTAACATAGGAGTCATATGGTTAAGCCTTAATGGGCCAGTCTCGGCAATTGGTTATTTTGTGCTCAATGGACCCAAATATAGTTGTTGAAGGCCTAATGCGCACTTACGGCGGGATGGGTTGGCCTTGGTTCTTGGTTCAAGGCGCTTAAAAAGCAAATTTTTTTTAAGCGAGACATTATAAAAACATCATTTTTAGGGGTTTTAGACATGTTCTAGGCTTATTTTGGTCTACTTTAGGCTATTTTCGATTGATTCCTTGGCCTGTTAGGGTTACCGTAATTCTTTCAGACCTTTTAAGACATTTTTTGGCTGGAATTTGGTTGTGTATGAGTGTCTGAAAATAGGCCTTTTAAAGCAAGGCGATAAGGTTGCGCTGGGTTGTGCTTGAGGGCCTAGGTGCACGCGTTGTAGGCTTTTGACTACTCGCATACCGGGCCTTGATATTAAGCCCAGTTACAGTTGTAAGTTGTCATTAAACATATTTGAATATGTGATGAGTGCTATTCTTGTTTGAATTGCAGGTACTTGATAGCTTCACATACTACTGATTACCAGCATCCAATGTTATTCCTCAACACAGTTGCTGTGATCGTGCTTGTTGTCGCCAAGTTCCCCAATATGCATAAAGTTCGAATCTTTGGAATTAACGGAGATATGTGACAGTCGATCACAGTTGGTAAGTTTGGATCTTTGTGTTGAATCTGGTAGTATCAATGTATAGTAAGTCGATGTTGGGATGGGAGGTTATCTTGTTATGTACCATTTTTGTTTCATTGACTTGGTGATTGACAAGTGATATCACAAATAAGCTTACTGTATTTTGCACCAACATTATCTTGTTTTGCATTTTTGTTTTCTCATGATCCCACACTCAGGAACACCCTTACAATTTTCTTGATGTTTTATTTGGTCTATCGTCCCTTTCTCACCACTTTATTGAGTCGGAGAGCATCCCCGTACCACCATGGGAGTGCTATCAACCACAACAACTAGGGCTGAGCTACGGAAATTGATAACTGACAAAACCGACTCATATTAAACAAATCGTATGAATAATTGATGCTTTGGTTTGGCATCCAATAACCGAACCGAACCGAACTGATGGTGTGGATGCACATGAGCTCTTGGGTGCTCTATATATGCATCAGTTCATTAAGCTGCTGATTCATATCTATAAACAAACAAACAAACAAACCCAGTATATCCCACTCAAGAGCAGGGTCTGGGAGGGGTAGGTGGTGGCTAGTCTTTTTCTCTATCCAGATAGGTAGAGAGACCGCTTTCAAAGAGATTCCCGGCTCGATAACAAAAGCTATGACCCCCGGCTGATTCATATCTATGTAATCCATAATTTTTGAAATTAGAAGCAACCAACACAATTAGCATCATAGTCCCATTCCCACAGGTGTAACGAAAATCATTACTCATGATCATTAATCTGCTGCCAATAAAGAGCATGCTTAGAAGCAGCATATTGACAGATTTGGTAACTGAACCCAACCAATAACAGCCAAAAACCGATTAACCAAAACCCAATTTGTTAACTTTCTCTAATAACAGGACGCTTTGCTTAAAAACCGAAGTGAGCCTTTAATTGTGGGATATCATTTCCTTAAAAGATCAAGAAATATACAAAACCTTGAAAAGTATACATAAATTGCTAAAATTTTGAACTTTATGTTAATACAAGTCGATTCTTAAAAACTGAACCGATTATCGAACTGACCGCTTTACAAGTTAACTAGTCAAACCGGTTTTAAAAGCCAAATGATGTCATGAATCATGATTAAATTTAAGAATAAATGGATGTGTAAAAAAATATAATACAACTGAAGTATAGAATGATAAAAAAATAAATCATATAAAATGAAACAAACTAGTACTACAAAAAAACCAACACTAGTAGTACAAAGCTAGTACTACAAGAGCATGAACTCTTTACAAAGCCTACAAAATCATTTTAAAACTTGCAAACATAAAGAAAGTGAAGTATGATGGTGTCACCTATAAAACCAAACACCCTCTTGCATGTCACCTTCATCAGCAGATACCCCTCACAACATTGCCTTAAGCGCTCCAATCGGTGCACATCGAATCAGTAAAGAGACTTGTTACTAGTTTAACTAACTCGAGCTCCACGATCAACCACCATTTCCTCTACGGGCCGTCCTTGTAGATGGACTTTGACCTTATTTGTGGGCGCCTCGCTCCATCATGTCGTCATCTCTATGGACCTTAGTGGGCTCTACATTGAATGGTCTAATCCATCACATGTCTATTTAGTATAAGTTTCAGTTAGACCCTTCAACTATTTAAAATGTCAATCTTCCCTTGACATTTTAGAACCGAGAGGGGAGTCAAACGCAGCTACCTCCGACGACACTGATCACAGAATGGGTGCCACCACATCGCCATGGAAACAAATTCTTCTCTACTCACTGCAGTTTAATTCACACATGAGACCATTGGACCAATGGCATGCCGGCTAACCACACTGTTATATTCAGGTATTGCGCACAGTCACTCGTTGTATAATGTTTAATGTTTGTTATGCAGGATATTGAAGATCTTAAACATTGGCCTTTTGCTGAAGTATGTATGGATTGAACCAGGTGGTGTGTATTTATGAGACTGACACGAACTAACATTCGTGAACACGTTTAGCTAGACGGGTTGAGTTCAGTTTGACCTGGTGGGTTCACAAGTCCCCATTTAATTGGTTTAATTTAAAAATTATCTTGTAAATGTGTTTTATGTCATAGCTTAAACCTCTTGACTGTTGGGTGCTTAATGCTCAAATTTAAAATATCTAAGATATAGGAGCGTCAATTCTTTATTGTGAATTTGAAACTTTAGACTACTAATTAAACATGTGACATGATTTTCGGGTTCGTGTCAAATTTTTAGGTTCATGCCACCAACTCATGGACAAGAGCCATTTAACACCCCTTCTCAAGTTTCTTTTCATTATTTTCTTTAGAATTTTCACATTTGAATCACTTGATTATGAACTTGATATGCTGATATTTCACAGATTCATGGGAACAATATCGAATAAACGGGTCAGATGACAACTTGACATCATTGATGGATCAAACCCTGATCCCATGACCCTTTAGGTAACCCCAGTCACTTGGTTTGCTAGTCAACCCATGATCTTTGTCAACATTAACTTGATCAACTGCCCATATGATGTCTATTAAGGTATTAGTTACCTTGATTATGATATTTTCGATATAATATATAGTTTAGGTGCACTAGTTTTCGCCTACTACGTTTGTTTAATCTACTGCAATACCTGCAACTGCTACATAACAGAAAAAAGATATAATCAACTTGGAATATTGTCAAAGATTTCGACCTTATGTCACCTGAAACATGTGTTTCTTTACACGCGCATTCGAAGAAAATAAAATCACACTTAATGCACACTTGCTTGAAAGAATCTTTTTTTGCTTCAGGAAATATTACAACAATCGGTTTCGATTATCAGACTTATGATCCTAAAGATGTAATTAACAGCGCGGCATATCTGCTGGCGGGTGAGGAAGAGTCTCCAAAGGTCCTTGTCCATTCTTCACTATCAATGCTACTGATAATCCCCATGTCAAGTGTAGCTCCAAGTGACAATGCATAAACCAAACCCTAAAACATCTCAAAATTTTGAAATGATAAGATGATTTTGATTATATTTTATATAAATAACTACATTTCATAAAACTAAAAATGTATAATGTTAAATGCCCATTTTGGTTTACATGGTATATCTCAACTATCAAACGCGACTGAATCGTTAGACTGCCAAACTGCCAAAATGAACTGTTAACCGAACCGGCCGACTTGCTTCAGTTTTGGGCTGTTTGGTCAGTTTCAACGGTTTATGAACATGCTACATATCATACCTGGATTATCAGCGACAAATCTGATTGCAGCCCATCCCCAACGGGCACACCAATCGTGTTCATATAAGGTGGATCCATTAAGTTAAAAGTCGCAGTTTGCGGGTTATAGTTCCCGCTACCATACCCAACCACATAGAAACTATACCCATGCAGATGAATTGGGTGGTTTTCAGTTGTCACAGTTCCTGTGTCCTGCAATATTAACTGAACGCGACTCCCGTATTCAATAACCTTGGTCCTAGTCCCGTTTGTTGACCCCGTGTTATTAGGAGCAGAATTCGGTGCCCCGTTAACAAAGTCATAAAACTTAAGTGGAGATCCTGGAAAGTCCTCAGTGAAATGACCATTAAGATGATCATAATACGCTTGTAGGAGCGAAACATTAGGTCGAATGAAACTATTATATTCATCGAAGCCGCCATCACACCACCATTAATACCTTGACAGTTCTTTGTGGTGTTTTTGAACCACACTTGTTGACGTTAAGCCCAATAGTAAAGAACAGATTCATGTCTATTTCTTTCGGGACTTGACCGATTTCTAGGCTTTTCAACCCGTCCATAACGGTTTTAACTGCTAGATTATCGTTAAATCTAGGTAGTAATGTAGCTGGTAAAGCCAGACTGTTTGAGTTAGCACCTAGATATTGAAAATACGCGATTGCTGTTATATTTTGAAAAGAGGCGTTTTGAGCCGACATGTATGGGCCCATAGCCATGGAGTATCTACCTATCTTCTGATCGGCTGTGACCAGGACGTTCAGGGTCTGACCTGGTCCAAGCATGACTCGGTCAGTGGTGAATGGTTTCGTGTACTCTCCATCGGCTTCAACTGTAGTCATTTTGTGGTTAGCTATTGAAAGAAGCATTCCATGTTTAAAAGCGCGCCAATTAGCCTTAACATGTAGGTTTTTCCTGGTACAACATTAATCTTGTATGCATCTGAAAAACAAATAAGTTAAACAATCAGAATGTGTAAAATTGGTATTAATAAGCAACTTATTTAACCTTTCATAATCATATTTACACATGGATACATATATCTCATATAAGTATAGAACCATGTGACATTCGTTCACATGTGAACCAAACTTTTATGTTTTTGTTATATTATGGATACCATTAGCAGAGCAGTTGTAGTTGGGACCCGGATGACCGTTGATGGTATAAGCATCTGCAATCGAAGCACCTCCACCGCTAGCCATAACGGTTCTTTCAAGCTGTACAAGATCCTGCTGCCAATACTCCCCTACAAGAATAAAAGAAAAAAGTATGAATCTTTAAACATATTTTTTTTAAAAAAGTTTCCAACTTTTACATTAAATTGAAAACCGACTGACCTAAGATTACTGTATGCTCCTCATAAGGGTATTAAAGGGGTAGGGTACCCTTTCTTGGGGTAGACAATAAGTGCACCATAAACAGTAGCTCTAAGCCATGAAAAATGAGCATGCCAGAAAAGGGTCCCTTTCTGTTTCACTAACGTAAACTCGTATGTGAACGTTTGACCCGATTGAACCGGGCATTGAGTAATGTAAGAAGGACCATCCGACCAACAAGATAGAATCTGTCTAACACCGTGCCTATAGATTTTACAAAATAAACAAATTAGAAGAATTTGAAGTAGAAAAAAAAAAGCACAAACACACAAAACCTTCAAAGGGTGGCATAGTGGTAAACGTTTGAGTCCCTGTAATAAAGATCTTAGGTTCAAATCCAGCTTTCGCTAGTTTTCTATCTTTAACCCCTTTGAAGGCCAAACTAGCTATTACAAGTTGTAAACGAAAACACAAAAAGTGTATTGTACCAATGAATTGTGGCATTGTAAGGCGTCTCATTGGTGAGTTTAACTATAACTCGGTCATCTTCTTGGGCATAAACGACGGGTCCTGGATACATCTGGTTGATGGTCACAATGTTCGTGGTGTTACAAAGCTTGTTGACTTTTAGCATTTGGACCTTAAGTCATAGAACCTTGTTGAACCGCCCTTAGGCCAATGTGCCACGACATGAACCATGTTATGAGCACAAAAAATAAGTATGCTTATTAAGACATACTTGAATGAATTGACCATTGTAGAGTGAGCTTCTATGTGAAGAAGGAAGTGAGAGCATTATAGCATGGAGGGAGGCTTTTTAAATAGAGAAATCATCCCATTTTTGTAAAAAAAGAAAAGTTACATATAAATAAAATAATAAGGAAGAAGAAAGATGATTAGTTAAGATGTATTATGTTTGCCAGCTTTTGTGATTCAAGATCAACTCTATTTGACTCTTTCAAACACAAACAATATATATACATACATACACACTCATATAGATCGAGCATCTATTAAGAGGTTTCTTTTTTACTTTGCAGTTATAGGGGAGTAAAAAGGTGAGTTTGGTTGGCTTTTGTTGGACATTCTCCTTCTAGAAATGATCATAAAACATTGGTGCATGCTCATGTAGGGTCTCTTTTACAATCATGTGTTTTCCTACATCTTCTGATTCTCCAAACAACATTAGGGTCCTAACTAGAGGTTCTCAATAGATTTGAAGTTTAGTGACCTTTTTCAGAAAACTTTAGAAGATTTGGTGCGACATATGTTTAAGGTTGTAAATAAACCGAATAAACCCAAGAAGGAGCCTGTTCTTGTTCGTTTAGCTGTAAAAAAGGAGACGCAGTCAATTTATAAGCGAATGGATACTTTTTTTTGTTTTCATTCCTTATAAAAATATGTTTGCTTGTTTGTTTATTTACTAGATAAATGGAAGCATATAACTTATTCAAAACAATACCCAATTATAAGAAACTAGCTTTAGTAAACCCGTGTATTACACGAGTTGAATAAATAAAATATTAAATAGAATAAAAATATTAACTATAAAAAGATAGACTAAGACATGATATGATTAAAATTTATGTATGAGTAATAATTATAAATAATGAAATAATAATATGAAACTTTTAATTTTTTCTTTTGTTTTTTTGAAAGATAAATTAAACATTTGTTTTAAAACAACGTTTTATTTTAAAAATTTCCTTACTATAACTCCTTATTTTAATTATTTTGTTTTATAAAAACTTAATTTAAAAAACTAATTTTAAAATATTACATAAAAATAGTTTTATTTTTTAGAAAAAAATCTTTTTATAAAAAACTACCTCTATAGAAATAACATTAATAAAAAGTTCTCTTTCTTAATCTATTAAAAACTAATTATAATGTAAAAATAAATAGATAATTATTAGTAATTAATATGGTTATTTAATAGGAGAGAGAATCGGGAAAAGTTGTATGAGAGTGAATGTGGTTATGACACGTGACACACCCATTTACCCTTTATTATAGTAGAAAGATATTGAAGTTTAAAATTTAAATACGCATTATATTCATGATCTTATATAATTATTCATGTTGTTTGTTTACATATAAATATCTTATCAAGGTTATTCCATATAGGTTTGGGTTTAATTAAAAGTAGACTTTGTCTAAAAATTATAAAAGAATACATATAGTCTTAAACTTGAAGTTTAGACATGATGTCCAGATTTTTTTTAACATGTTAGTTCTATAAATTTATGAACACCATGCCTAAATATTCAAGGCACCATGTACTCTTTAGACTTTCTAGGTAAAATCTCCTTTACAATATCATGCCTAAAATTTAAAACATCATATATTTTAAACAAAATCGGTTTTATGACAACCCAACCGCATATACAAAATCGGTTTTAGGAAAACCCGACCGCATATACGTACATCAGAAGATAAACAATTATACATAAAAAAACAACATTCCAGAACAAACAAACATAACAATCTTGTTTATTTATGTTCGTTTAATAAATAAACAAACTTTACAACAAAATGATTATGGTTTCATTCCTACCTATTTTCCTTAACTGAAATTAAAAAATATTAACTTTAACTGTACGGGCGAACTTTTATCATTAGCGGATTGTTTAGTTTGAATTTTTAAAATATTTCTACATTAATGGAGATCAAGGGCATGGCCATTAATGCATGCGTAGAAGATGATGATTGTGTTCTAGTTTTTTAATTATCTCTCTGCAAATTTTATAAAAATATATATTTTGAAGGTGTAGTTTTTCAAAGGAAGCAGTTACTGAAGATTTTGTTTCCAGTTCTAATATTATGAATAAAAATTATAATCATTAAGGTGGGTTTGGTGAAATACAATAGAAAACTAAACTAATTAGGATTACTCATGTTAATTTGCTGCCCTCATCCTTCATGTCTTTACATTTTAAAATCTGAATGTCAACTAATTGTACGTAGACAATTTATCTTATGTTTAATCTTTGCACAATATTATATGGTTTATTTACCTAACCAGAACTTTTCAATTGAACGGTCATAATATGATAGAGCCTTCTTGCAAGGCCGTCAAACAACAAGAAACTCATCATTCCACTATTCACCAATTTAACTTTAGTTTTTATTAGTTTTGGAACACATAATATTTACCAACTAAAAAATTAAGTAATAAATGAAAATTAATAAAAACAAACATAGTTAATCACCTTTTTGCACCATCAACTTCTTCTAGGCTTAAAATCGGTTGAGTATCGTTTTTGTCACAGTGGAGAATCGCTTGAACTTCGTATTTAAGATCATATTATGTAATATGATGCCATCTACATTGCTTGAGGAAACCAAATGTTCATTTGACATCCCTCCTTCCTTTCTGCTTCATGTGCTCACTTGAACACTCTTAGTGCTTCATGTGTTCATCAATTCCATCACACATCCCGTAATGATAAACACAGAATATTCAGTATAGATTCTACCATTAAGATAACACTTGTGTTTGTATCGTACTCCTCTAACTTCATATGAAAAATTGGGTGCCACTCCATATATGATCTCATTAAAAACGACGGCATATTCAAGAACGGTAATGTCATTGTTCAAATCAAAAACTCCAAATAATGTATGCCGAAACCATGGTTTTGTGACGCCATCGCTTCTAGCATTATGGTGGAATTTGAAAAATCACATTGCATGTATTGCCCTACCATGTGCTAGGGAATTTCTACACTCCATTTGTGAATATGTGCCATGTTGGTTTACACGTTGCCAAAATGCAAAAGCTAGCTTTTGGAAAAGTATAAACATACTAAACGTGCTATCCCACGAGTCGGTGACGGTGTCGTACAAAAGACTTGCATTCTAGATATAGACATGATTAGCAAAGTGTTGATATCGTTACTATGAATAAATGGTTGTTTAGAGTTTAAGAATTTTTGATTATGATATCTAAATCTAACTATGAGCTTGCCTAGAAATATAACCTTACAAGTGTTCAGACTAAAGATGTGGTCACGAAAATAAGTATACTAACATATGGGAAGGACTAGAGGTTGAATGAAGTCGGAGGAGGTGGCGTGGGTGTGGTAAAGGTACCGGTGAGAAGATACGAGTATGGATGATGACGAAGGAGTAAATAGGAGTCTCAAAATAAAAGCTATCCATAGAACATAAAAGGTAGCTCATGGAATGTAACATGGCATAAAGTATAGTAAAAGCTATCCATAGAAACATAAAGGTAGCTCAAGGAATGTAACATGGCATAAAGTATAGGTATGAAGTGTGCGAGGATCATGACACATATCCATGATGATTAGAGGCATGTTTGAGGAAATTACAAGAAAAAGATTTGTGTGAGAGTTTATGTCGTCAGATAACCACAAGAAATGGATAACATGACATCCAAATATGTTCAATAGCTTATGATTGTTATAAATATCATGAATTATAGGATGTCATTTTTCAAAACATAAAGAGAAATTGTTTACCTAGTTTTCTCCTAAATAGTTACCTATCAAATAGTACATGTATTTGTAGTATAAATACTACCTTCATGGTAATAGAAAAATACACAATCTTGAATAAACTCAAGAGTTATATATTTCTTATCACTTCTCTCTACAATTCTCTTTAAACTCATTTAGTTACTTCAATAATATTGTTATAATTATAGTTAATTTATAACACACATGAGAGCTCTAAAGCTCTTATACTTTAATCAAGAAGATCAATAAATCATAAAGTCATCAATTAAGCAAGGTAAATTAGTAATAATTTATAATGTATTATATCAAGAATATAACTAAGATAAATAAAGTAAATATAATGAAGATCTTATTATACACATCTTGATAACCATGAGACTACTAACAAACTAACTGCTATTTATGCGTGTAAAATTTTATTATACAACTAAAATTTTCTTTTATGTCAACTAACTTTACTCATGCATTTAATCTATTATTATACATCTAACTTTTAATTATACAACTAACATTTATTTAATCTTTAATTATACAACTTACATTTTTATTTATATCAACTAACTTTTATACAACTAACATTTTAATTATGTTTATTAACGGTTATTTGTACGGACATCTTGTTCTTTTCCTAACTTTTTATTCTTATTCTCTCTTGCTTCATAAACTATATTCATGTTGTGTAACATGATCTTAAAATTATCCATTTCATTTAGAATTACTCTCGCTATACACACACACACGATTATATAACCGCTATAAACGATTATAATCGTTGTAAAAGATTAAATAGTCGTTGTAAACAATTATAACTTAAACTATAAATTAACCATAATCGATCTATTGTTGTTTATAAAAATAGATTTCCTCTTTTCTCAAGTTATGGGAGGTAATTTTTTAAAGATGATCTATCTAGTTTTGCTGGCAACCATAAAGCTCATTTTAAATCTTATCTTCATTGCTGAACTCTCACCTGAAAAATTTGAACTTTTCCTACTTTTGTATTTGTTCATAGCTCTACCACTCTATTGTATCGTAATATTTATTGATATATGTGGATACTAATAATTATCTTATTATTTGTTTAATTCTTGTTTAGCAAACGAAGATGTCGAACATTGCAAAATATAATTTCCGGTTTTAATATCAGTGGAGAAAACTATATGCCATGAACGGCTCATGTAAAAAGACATCATAAATCAATGGATGTCTTAAAAACTATACAAGGGGGAATGCTTGCTTGGAATAAGACAAAGCGAAAGCTGATGTCTTTTTGCACAAACACATTGATGAAATGTTACAGTTTGAATACTTAAATTGTGATGATTTATATAATCTATAGAAAGACTTACAAATCAAATTTGATCATCAAAATAGAGTTTTACTTCTTGCTGCTAGAGATGAATAGAACAAACTAAGGTTCTAAGGTTTTATAAAGTAAATGAGTACGTTTCTGTTGTATTTAAAATATGCTCAATGCTTCGATTTTGTGGGCATATAATTACCGAGTAAGATATGTTGGAAAAAACTCTATCCATATTTCATGAATCAAATATGAATTTGTAAAACCAATACTGATTGCTAAACTTTAAGAAACTTTCTGATCTAACTTCACATCTCCTTGTAGTGAAGAAAAACAATGTGATATTAATGAAAATCATCAAGCTCGTCCCATAGGTTCACTAGCAATTCTAGAAGTCAATGCTATTAATAGTAATGACAACAAAAAATTTGGACGTAAATGGAAGCAAGGTCGTGGGCGAGGCCGTGGTCTACTTTGATAAAATCCATTTTAATGGTCCTAATCATCCTTTCAAATAGAACAATAATTACCGAGGTAATTCTTGTGGTCGTGGATGTGGTCGCATCTGTGGTAGGGGTCATGGACAATGAAATATCAATTTCAACCACCAAAACGAATTTAAAAATGAAATTGGTACTTCTCAAAATTATGACAGTTCATGTGTTAGATGTGAAGTAAAAATCACTTGCCAAAAGCTTGTTGCACTGCTTCACATCTATTTGAACTATACCAAGCATCTCTTAAAGGGAAAGAGAAAGAAGTGAATCATATGGATAACTTTGATGACATCAACATTGAGCTAAATACCTCAGATTTTATCAGCGACTTGGAACTCTGAAAGATATGTTGCTAGATTATAATAATTGTATGCAACAATTATGTAATTCTCTTAATTTTAAGTGTCTTTGATTATGTTTAATTATTTTTCTTTCATGTATTGTGTTGATTAAATGAATGAACTTCTTATTGAAAAACTCATTATACACTTATCATGTTTTCATATTTGAAGATTTAACAAAATGACTCTCCTTAGACCATAAAAACCAAACAAATGAAGGAGATATATGTATAGCAGATAATGGAGCTACACATATTATACTTAGATCCAAGAAACATTTTTATGAGAGGAAACCAACAAAAGGAACCATTGATACAATATCAGGTTCTATAGATATGATAGAAGGAGTTGGAAATGCTACATTAGTATTACCAAATGGTACAAAGCTTTTAATAGAAAATGTCTTATTTTTCCAAGATCAACGAGAAACTTATTAAGTTTCAAAAAAATATATCCTAATGGATATGATACTTTGTCAATGACTGTTGAAAATGAAAAATATTTGCATATCATGAGCAGAAATTACATATTAGAAAAACTGTCAATGCTCCACTATGGTTTATATTACACACATATTAATGTGCCACAAGCACAAATGGTAGTTAAAGAGAACTCTTATGATCTTGAGATTTTCAAGTTATGGCATCATAGATTAGCCCACCCGGGATCTACAATGATGAAAATGATAACTGAAAGTGCATATGGACATCCGTTGAAAGATCAAAATATTTCACAATCAAATAAGATACCTCCGTGTACATCTTTCTCTCTTAGAAAGCTAATTACTAGACCTTCGCTATTAAAAGTTTAAAGGAATTATCTATGTTTCTTGAAAGACTTCAATGTGATATATGTGGACCATTCATCCATTATATGGACCATTTACAGACTTTTTGGTTTTAATAGATGTATCAAGCAGATGGTCTCATGTCTCTCTGTTATTAATTTGTAATATAGCATTTACTAAAATTCTTGCTTAAATTTAAAAATTACGAGCACATTTCCCTGATTATACAGTTGAAAGAGTGAACTTGATAATGAAAGTGAATTTACATAAAATGCTTTTAACGATTATTGCATGTCTGTAGGAATTGTTGTTGAACACCCTGTTGTTCATGGTTTAGTTGAGTCGTTAATCAAACGCCTGTAATTAATAACTAGAACATTAATTATGAGAACAAGACTTTTAACGTCTATTTGGGGTCATGCAATTTACATGCTGGATCATTAATTCATAAGAGACCAAGTGCAAATCATAAGTACTGTCCTTTAGAACATGTCTCTGGCTATGAGCCAAACATTTCCAACATTAGAATTTTTGAATGTGCGGTGTATGTTCCTATTGCACCACCACAACATATAAAATGGGTCTTCAAAAAAGGTTGGGAAATGTTGGATATGAAACAACTTCCATCATAATATATCTTGAATCTTAACCGGTGATGTTTTCATGAAACGTTTTGCTGATTGCCACTTTAATGATGCAATTTTCCCAGCACTAGGGGAGAAAAGAAAAAAGAACAAAATGATGTTTCATGGTGTGAGCCTTCTTTGTTACATTTTGATTCAAAGACAAAACAATGTGAGACAAAAGTTCAAAAGACAGAACATTTACAAGAAATTGCAAATCAATTGCCTGATGTATTTACTTATACAAAAGGAGTAATTAAATCCTATATACTAGTTGCAAATGCTCCAACTTGAGTTGAAATTCCAAATAAGGAAATAGATAAAAATATGACTCATGAATCCTAGAAACGTTTGAAACGTGGAAGACCAATTTGATCAAAGGATAAAAATCTCGGAAAAGGAAAATACCTGAAAAGGAAATTGACCTTAAAGAAAATAATACTGATAAAATACTAAGTGTCTAAACTTTCTCAGAGAAAGAAGTGAAGAAAGAGATGTTAATCAACTATGGTCATATACATACATTATGGAACCGAGATGAAATGAAAATTTTTTATAAGATATTCTTTTATTATGTAGCAAGTGATATTATGAGCGTAGATGATGCTCCTGAACCAAAATCTGTCAATGATTGTCAAAAGCGACATGAATGTGATAAATAGGAAGAGGCCATGCAAGCTGAACTAAATTCGCTTAACAAACGAAAGGTTTTCGGACCCATTGTTATAACACCTACGAATATAAATCTTGTGGGGTACAAATAGGTTATTATGCAAAAACAAAAAGCAAAAATAAAATTACAAATATAAAGCTAAACTAATAGTTTAAGGTTTTTCTCAAAGGCCGGGAATTAACTATCAGAAAATATATTCTCCTGTTATAGATGTAATAGCCTTTAGATATTTAGGGGGTTTTTTTTTTTCTAAGAAGCACTTCCTGACCTCTTTTGTCTGCGCCGCGCAGACCACGCGCAGACGTTGGACTCTGCAGATTGTTTGTATTTTGAAAGATGTTTCATTAAAAAACATCTTTGTGACGTCTACGTGGAGAAGACATGGACCTGTCACTTTTTAAGTCTTGAAACCTCTTCTTAACTTTATAATCCATTCCCACCTCCCACCACTTCAACCTCCTCCCCATCCTCCCTCTCAAGTCTCACCACCGCCGCCCCACCTCCCCCCACCGGTCGGACCATCACCGGCCCCCCTCCCCCACTTGCGCCCGCCTCCCTGTGCCCCCACCTGCTCCCGCCTCCCTGCGGACCACCGTCGGCTCACCACGCAACCCTCCTTTACCATCAAGCCCTCCCCGTCGCCGCCCTCCCTTACGGTCGCCGCCCTCCCTTACGGTCGCCGCCCTCCCTTACGGTCGCCGCCCTCCCTTACGGTCGCCGCCCTCCTTCACAGTCGTCGTCTCCGCAACAACACGTGATGTAATCTGCTGCAATTGAAGTCAAATAATTTATTTTGAATCCATTTGCTCACCAGGTGTTTATGAAAATGCCTGTGTGTCCTCAAAAGGGTAAAGGGTCAAGCTCATGTTCAGTCGTTGAAAGAGCTCCGGCGGGTGGTCACAGCTCACGCCACCGCGAGGTCGACGGTGGTTGATAAAGGGGTGGATGTTCTTTCATCTTTGCTGGGTCCGTACACATCTCATGCTATTGGGTCTAAAGTGGTTTCAATTCTTGTTAATTTGAGTCTTGATTCGTCTTCAAGGTTGAATCTTATGCAGCCTGCAAAAGTGTCATTGGTGGTGGATATGTTGAATGAGGGTTCTATTAAAACAAAGATCAATTGCACCAAATTGATTCAGACATTGATGGAAGAAGACGATTTTGACATGGAAATTGTTTGCAACCATAGTTTAATTGTTGGTTTGATGAGGATGGTTAAAGATAAATGACATTTAAGTGGAAATTTGCAGGGTTTAAAGCTGCTTAAATCGATATGCTCGCATAAACAAGTGACAATCTTGATTGTTAGCATTGGACCATCAGGTGAAAACAAATGTTATTGAATATTGATGGTCCAACAAAATTACCAAAAGCCTTGAAGAATGATTGTATATAGTGGGCTTTGTAGAATTATTACCAATAGTAAAAAATCACTTTCATGTTAATTATAGAATATTGATTGTCCAACAAAATTACCAATGATGTCTTCAATTGAAAAGATAACAGAGAGCACTTTCACCTTAACCGGATCATGTTCCAAAAATCTTGATGATTTCTACATGTTTTATTTTAGATCTTAAAAATAGGCGTGGGATTTTTTATTTTGATCTTAAAAAATAGGTTTACGTTAATTATAGAATATTTTAACTGTCTACAGATGTTAAAAAATAAACAGTATTTTTCTTGCAGACTGCAGACGTTTGGTCCACTCTAGTCTCTTCTGCTGCAGATGTCTACAGATGTGGTCCGCAGACTGCATACATTTTCATGCAGAAAAAATAACAGCACCTTAGTCAGCTTAACAATATCAAAAAATTTAGATATGCGTCTTACGGATGTTGTTACAACTTTCTTGTATGGATAATTTGATAATGACATTTATATGAAAATTCTTCAAGGATTTAAAATCCCTAAAGCATGTTCAAAACATATGAAAATATATTCAATGAAATTGCAAAGGTCCTTATATAGGTTGAAACAATATGGAAAGATGTAGTACAATCATTTGAGTGATTACTTGACAAGTAAAGGATACACAAATAACCTTATTTGTTCATGTGTCTTTATTAAGGAGACAATATCAGGATATATGATTATAGGTGTATATGTTGATGACCTAAATATAATTAGAACGTGAGATGAAATTCATGAAATGGTTATTCTTTAAAAGAATTAATTTGAAATGAAAGACCTTGTAAAAACAAATATTATCTTGGTCTACAAATTGAGCATATGCATAATGGAATCCTGCTGCATCAATCAAATTATACTAAGCAGCTTTTAAAACGTTTTAATACGAACAAGGCAAATCCCTTAAGCACCCTAATGGTCGTTAGATCACTCGATATTGATAATGACCCATTTCGACCCTGTGAAGACAATAAAGAAGAACCTGGTCCAGAAGTACCATACCTTAGTGCAATTAGAGTCTTTAAGCATCTTACTAACTGTACAAGGCCATACATTTCCTTTGCAGTTAATTTGTCAGCAATGCTTATTTCATCTCCCACAAAAAGACATTAGAATGGGATTAAACATATTTTTGATATCTACGATGAACTGTTGATTTAGGCTTATTTTATCCTAATGATTCAAAAGAAGGTTTAGTTGGTTATGCAGATGCAGGTTATTTATCTGCTCCTCGTAAGGTAAGATCTCAATCTGGATATGTGTTTAAGAATATAAGAATAACAATTTCATGGTATTCTAAAAAACAATACTTGTTGTAACATTCTCAAATCATGCTGAAGTCATTGCACTACATAAAGCTTCTAGAGACTGTGTATGATTAAGTTCTATGACACAACTTTTATTAACTTCTTATGGACTGGAGAAAGATATAAATCTAACACCAATCTACGAAGATAATGCAACTTGTGTCTCGTAAATAAAAGAAGGATACATCAAAAGTGATTTAACAAAACATATACCTCCAAGATTCGTTTTATACACTCAAGACCTTATTAATGATAAACAAGTTGAAATTGAATACATTCAATCCAACAACAATTCAGTAATCTTTTCACAGAGCCCCTCCTTACAACAACTTTGAGAAAACATATTTTTGATATTGGCGTATACGACACGTACACACAATGTGATGATCTATAGAAGACAATTTGATAGGGAGGTTATAAGTTGCACTCTTTTTTCCTTAGCTAAGGTTTTTTTTTTGCACTGGGTTTTTCTTTAGCAAGATTTTTTAACGAGGCAGTACTACAAGACCCTGAAGTTTGAAAAAGTGTCATCCAAGAGGGAATGTTATGAAATATCATGAATTATTGGATTTCATTTTCAAAGCCTAAGATTAAAATTATTTACCTAGTTGTCTCCTAAATAGTCACCCATCAAATAGTACATGTATTCATAGTATAATAAAAATTCAATATCTTGAATAAACTCAAGAGTTATACATTTATTATCACTTGTCACTACAATTCTCTTTAAACTCCTTTAGTTACTTCAATAAACTTGCTATAATTTTAGTTAAATAAGGGTATTGGTCAAATGAAAACCCGTAGCATGGTTTTACATATATATCACATATAGGTTATGTATACGTAACTATTTTTTTTGGCACAGTGTTACGTATACGTAAGACTCTTCATTCTCGTATTTATGTTCAATATATATGTAACAAAAACTTAAATAACCTTTTAAAAATTAAAATAACAAAAAAATAATGAATTATGTTACTGGTTTCTGTGGTTTTCTTTGGTTGTCACATAACTACTGGTTTTCTCAAAACCCTCCCCCTTTTATATTATATAGATATATATTTAAAGAAAACTTATACACTTTGTTAAACACTTACAACATTAGCAAACCCATATAAATTTTAAATATTTTAGGCCTATTAAACATGAGAGTCTATTAACATTATAATTATTTAACCCATTACCTAGTAGCAAATTCCAAACACATTTAGTTGGTCCAATAGTGTTTCTTGAACTCATTTTATAGACTTATATATATTAGCTATTGATTTTATATTATAAGAGCTATTTTTATTACTCGCCCAAGCTGTTTTTGAGTATTCTCTGGGACGAACTTACAACTGATGTGGTTTAGGCCATATGTGGTGGAGCTTTCATCTTGCAAGAGTTTAAGTAGACGTACCAAGATATGAGAATATTATAGCTAAAGGGATCTATAACTAGTTGATCGAGTGATGTCTAAGATCCTAAGTGTCATACCATTACCAACATTAAATCATTCAAAACCATTGTACTATGTGGCTTCTTTAACCATCCTAACATCTAAGTAATCTGAGCGAGCCAATGATATAAGTGGTGGAGTGGTTAAAGAGTTGACCTGGTCTACTAAGTAACCCAGGTTCAAATCCACCATTCCCATTTAATTTTTACGGCATCCAGATGAGGGTTTGGCTTGTAGTTTTATCCCGGGTTTGATCCTGATGGGGGGCGAGGGTCTACGGATTCAATCCGGTTCCCGCGCATCGGGGGGGGGGGGTATGAGTTACGATTGAAGGCTAGGTCCAGCGTAAGCAGTCTCGATAGTTCGTCAGGTCCGGAGTTCTCTGTTGTTAAAAAAAAAAAAGAAAAAAAAGTAATGTGAGCGTACCTCGAGAGTCATAAATCCACATGTCAACAACTTAACACATCAAAAAATCTATTGTAAGCCAAAAAAGCAATGAACTTGACTATTATGATTTTGATAAATGCACATGGCCTAAATTATTAATGGTGTAACTAAATTATGATAAGTACAAACTTTCCAAGCTATCAATGAAAATGAGCTTGATGTGTTTAAGAGCTGTTTTAAGAGAATTAATTTGTTTGAAAGTTGGTGTTTCTCCCTCAAATAATGGTTTATTCATAGCTATAATCACAAATTGTAACATTCAAGGAATAACATCTCAATAAAATTTAGTAAGGGCTGTTAATTCGAATTTATTTCTAAAACACAAACATAAATGTATATTTAAAATCAATAAAATGAGAACTTATATAATAATATATACATATAGCTCTATCAATATGAGTAATATGAAATGTTAAAACAAAACAACCTAATCATAATATTTTACAGCAAACTTGCATATAGAAATATATATATTTACATTCGTATAATAACATATATTAATATGTATGTAGCTTTAAGTCTTTTCTTAATTCACACTATATGTGCATGCATAAACTCACACGTCAGTGCTATTTGTAAACACACATAAGTGATGATATTTAGACGTGGATATAAATAAATAGACTGGTTTATACACTAACATAAGCAAAGTCTCTTCATTTATATACGTTTACTAGAGTGATAATATTCGTGAGACGTGGTATAATGGTGAGGCTTGTGGAATCATACATGATGGTTATTTGTATAAGCTTTCTTATGTTGCTCGTGTGCCATCAATGTAAGTTCTCATTATCTAACCATTTTATTGCATCATACTATTTAGATAACAATTGTATTCATTATTACCATTTTTGGTTTTATAGGTGAAAAACACGAACTCAGTGACATCAAAATATTTGGGGTTCCACCACCCAAAAAATGTGCTCCACATTGTGAACAAGTAAGAACTCGTGATTATTGTTGTTGTGGTACTACAGATTCATCAAAGTGTCGTATAAGTTCCACATTATGTGAAAATCTTTGTAGTATTGTTACAAAAAGTTGTTGTACTCTGTAAACATATATTACCTTATTATAAAATTCTTATATAATAAAGAAATACTATATCTTTAGACTAAATACTTTAGTGTACTTAATTAGTTGTTTGTTTGATTTTATTTCCTCTTCTTATGTGTGTACATATATAAGTACTTCTTCGATTAATAAGAAACTAATGGAAGTTTTGTCTTCCAAGAGTTTAAGCAGACATACTAAAATACGATGTACAATAGCTATAAGGTGATCAAAATGTTTAAAATAGATAAAAGGTTCTTGGTTAGATTAAGAATAACAAGCTTATTTAAAAAGCCACAAGTTACACTCTTCATTCATTATTATTATTTTGTGTCACAACATAATCATATAACTTTCCACTAGAGGTGGCAAAAGAGATCCAAAATATGATTTTAGGTCATAATGGGGTTTTAAAAATAAAGATGGGTTAGATCGGATAAAAATAAAACACAAGTGGTCAAGATGGGTTAAAAGTTTTTTTGGAAAAAAAGACATAGATCAAGATGGATTTTCAAAATTAGATCTACAAGTCTAAGTCAACGTTTCTTTCACTCAAATTGATCGCCTTCGTCGCAAAAGGCACCACCGCACCACCACCACACAACCGCATCACCACGTCCCCACACCACCACCGTGTCACCGCGGTCCACCTCACCACCAACAACATACAACCTCCCACCCTGTCGAGTTTCATCGCGCATCACCACCGGTCCGCCTTTTCGCCATGGGTCCGCCGCGTCGCCACGGGTCCGCCGCGTCGCCACGGTCCGCCGCGTCGCCACGGGTCCGCCGCGTCGCCACGGTCCGCCGCGTCGCCACGTCCGCCGCGTCGCCACGGGTCCGCCGCGTCGCCACGGGTCCGCCGCGTCGCCACGGGTCCGCCGCGTCGCCACGGGTCCGCCGCGTCGCCACGGGTCCGCCGCGTCGCCACGGGTCCGCCGCGTCGCCACGGGTCCGCCGCGTCGCCACGGGTCCGTATATGCATCTATCTATATGTGTTGTTGGATTGTAGTTAACTAGTAAATAGTGTTGAATTTTAAAAATGATCCATCCTGATCCGAATCCATCCTGATCCAAACCCATATTGACCCAAACCTATTCTGACCTTTTTTTCTAAATGATCCATCCTAACCCAAACTCATCCTGACCCAAATCCATCCTAACCTAACAACCAACCCAATCCAACCCACCTATTTTGCCACCTCTACTTCCCACCTTAATTAATTAATCTTTCACCTCTATCTTTCAATCAAGACAATACACATCATTTTCTATTTATACACAATTTAACTTTTTTTCTTTAATTACTTTTATAGAACACATGACATTTACTAATTTTTCTAAAAAATAAGTAATGGATGAAACTAAAAACAAATATAACTAATATTAGTAAATAAAATAGAAAAATATATCGCTATAAAAACGAACATAATTAACTTTTTTTTGCAACGTCAACTTCTTCAAGGCTCAAAGTCGATTGAATATCGTTTTTATCATAGTAACAAATTGGTCGAACTACTTATTCCAAAATCATATTATGTAATATGATGCACATGTACATTGCTTGAGGAAACTAAATGCTCATTTGACATCCTTCCTTTCTGCTTCACACTTGCTTGAATGGTCTTTGTTTGTCATATTGGGAATATTCAGGATAGATCATGTACGTTATTTAGATAATACTTGTGCTTGTATTATACTTCTCTATCTTCATATGAAAAATTGGCTGCCACTCCATATAAGATGTCATTAAACAATAACGACATATTCAAGAATGTTAATGTCACTCCCTCAAAACCATGTGCGGGGTTTTGCCGCGAAGCGAGTGAACAAACCAGGGTCCCAGTCATTACTTACTCAGAACGACACTATACAATACCTTGCAATACCCAATTGATGCCAAAAATTGACTTAGTTGTGTGGTTTCTTGATCAAATTCCCAAAGGGAGAAGGTATGGGGAGGGGTTACGGCCGCAAGGAGGGTATGGGGTCTAGGGTTGGGTTTTGTTCAACTTGACTTTATTAGAATTTACCATTTAAACCCTCTTTAATCACCTTTTATAAAATTTAATCTTTTCAGCACTTTTTAACAATTTTAAGTACAAAATACAAGTATTATTAATCAACAATAATAATCATAAACATTTTCAACTAATTACAAAACTCATGAAATAGATATTTCACGTAGTCATGTCATCATGTAAAATTCACAAATAATATTTAAAATTCATAAATCACATAACCACAATTAATAATCAACATGATTAATTAAAGTATTATTTGATAATCATTGTTAGTTAGGATTAAGTCACCAACATTCCACGACAGCTAGTGTGTGCTCACAATACGTGTATGCAAGACTTAATGAAACTAACGGAGTTTGGTAATGAAAAATTACCGGATGTCACAGTTAATATTATTGTTCAAACCAAAAACTCCAAAGAATGTATGCAGAATTCGTGGTTATGTGATGCCACTGCTTCTAGTCTTGTGGTTGAATATGGATGACCACTTGCACGTATGGCCCTTCATGTGTTAGGAAAATTTCTCCACTCCTAGTTTATATAATTAATGCTACAAGCATATTGGGAGCCATGACTCACCTTATTGGCCTCATACAATTGGTGAATGTCTTGCCATGTTGGTTTAAGCAAGTATTGATTGCCTTAAATGTTAATGCTAGCTTCAAAAACTATACATGCTTACTTGTAAAGTTATCTCATACATCTTAAGGTGCTTGTCCCACAAGTCGGCGATGGTGTCGTATGCCATTTGACGAAGTGCGACTGTCTACTTTTGGTAAGGACTAAGGAGTGAAATCTCTTCTATCTTTTGCATCCCATGATAATCTAAAAAACAAGAGCCTTTCTCCTTAAATCTTTTAGCACTTGCATAAATAGTTGCTTGCTGATTCAAAAGCAACATAAAAACAAATCTCATCATATATGTAACCTTTGAGGAAAGTAGTCTTCAACTAAAAGATTGTGGGCAACTTCACGGGCTTTGTATAATACAGACTGTCTTGTTCGTGGACGCAAACTTGCATGTTGGGTTGTCGAAGCTACGATGATTAGATAAATCACTCAACTTTGCTCAATGATTTAATCCATATAATTTTGATTGTTATATGATAATCATGATCTTTAAATAAGTATTTGTAGATTGTTAGAATATTTAATAATTTTTTAAATGACTATTAGCAATGGTCTATTGACCATTAAGGCTTCAACACTATTGATATCAAACCCTGCAAAAGCTTAAAACTCAAGGCACTACTCTAGGTTTGTGTTCCTACAAGATGCCACCTCAACCCCGCATGCTTTCATCATGGGTATACCCCTTAGTTTAAGTAGAAGTGAGTAATGAATGATGTATGAGATGCTAAACGGTAGTTTGGTAGCCTTTAATGATTTCATTAAAAATCTACACTTGAATCGAATAGATATAGAGTGTGTTTGGTTTACTTAGAAGAATTTTTTGGTTTATGAAGCTTCTTAATAGGTAAATTCTAGAAACATGATTCAGAGAATACATCTTATTTGGTCAGTACTCTTAATTACTCATGCTATACCATAACCAACAATGACTCATTGAGAACCATGATACAATGTGACTTCTTGAACTATCGTAGCATATGAAGTAATGTGAGCATTGGGAAATCTACAAGTCAAGTAATTCAGACATTAGAAAATCTAGTGAGCCAAAAATAAAATGAACATCCATTAATAATACATGACAACTAAAATTACTAGCCCCAAAATTACCAACGTTTAAAATTACCAGGTCCAAAAAAGTAGTCGGTTATGTTATGTCATAAAAATCATTATAATTGTGTCCTTGAACCACGAGTATAATTCTATTGTGAAATTTCTTGAATTTGGGTTCACACAAATGAGACTTAATACATGTCACTTAACCACGAGTAGACTCACATTTTAAGGATTTGCAATTTTAAATAAACATCCTCAAATATGTTATATCAGTTTTTAGAGTAAATTATATGGCCAGTGAGGTTTACTTAAATTTTATCTTTTGTCCATATGAATATAAATTTACAAGTTTGATCCAAAGGTTTGAACAAAGTAACATTTCGTCCTTAGGTCAAACGTCTATTAATAAACTTTGTTGACTATTTAAAATTGATAATTATACCCCTTAATTAATAAATAGGACCCACCTTACACTCACTCCCTCCTCTTTTCATCTTTTTTCTTCATCTCTATAACAACTAACAGCAAAACCAATGTTCTCAGAACCGGATCGGACGTCGAACCGGACGGCTTACTGGTTTGGTGGTCGGACCGGTCGGACCGGATGGACCGGATGGACCGGATTTAACTATATTTTAATTATATTTATATATGTAATTAAATATAAGTAATTTATTGTCACACCCCCGCTTGTAGCGGAAACACGAGGATGCGACGGACGGGATCGTCATAACACTTGGTATAATTACAGAGACATATTACATGCAAAATCCTCGTGTCATGACGTCGCCCGACACAATGGTGACTTGTGTCGTGGTTAGTCAGTTCCACGACTATCATAGTCTTAATAATTCTAAAAATCCATATACACAGTGTTCAGATATAACAGTAAATGATATACAATACAAATGCAGTCTATTAAAATCCTGGGGGTCTCTGCTAAGGCATCAGCTCTAGCTATCCTCTTTGTTTATGATTACCTGAAAAGATATGCTCAAAATGGTCAACATAATTGTTGGTGAGTTCCGCAGGTTTAAATTGAAAACATTTGATGCTGTGTAGAATTTGATATGGAATCATACAGTAAGCAAAAACCACATAACATGTGTTTAGAGACAACCAAACCTAATGACGTTATGCATATAAATTCGTCGGAATATATTCACCCATGGCCTGATTGCTGGCAGCTGTAGTCGGTAACTCACAAGTTAAACCGATCTGTCGAGGGTGGGGGTGTCAACCCAGTAGTACTACCAATACCTATCCGTTGGTTCCCAAACCCGGGAATTAATGGTTGTAAGAATCGTAGAATAACACCATGTATGTATTAGAATATGAGAATAGTATCACGTCGATTCCAAGTATGAAAATTGTATGTAAGATTTTACAGCATCGAAAACGGGTGAGCATACTTTTCCCCCAAGTTTGAAAACATTGAAACAATTATAAAAGCATAAAAAGGGGCCACGGAACTCACCTTGGATTGATGTAATGTATATGAATAAGAACTTCAAAGAATTAGGCAAAGCACGATCAAACACGTTCAATACCTATTATTGATTGTAATTTAGTCTTTAATACGAATGAATATATTTGGTAAGGTTTGAGTTGATTTGGTTTAACACGTGTCACACACGCAATATGTTACAATGTTTTTATAGATTTCTATTTGTATTAATAAATAGTTATCAATAAGTATTAAACTTATTAAATAATTATTTATATTTTGATTCCATTAAAAGGGTTTTCATATTTGTATTTAAATATTTTTAGAATTAAATATAAAAATAATGTGGTCTAATTATATAATTTATAATTATCCCATAATATTTATAAATAGAATATTCACACTTATAGTATTTTGATTGGTAATAAGGTATTAATTTATACCTTTGGTTCAAATATATATTTTATAAGAAATAACCCACAATTTCATAAATAATTTGTGGATTTATAAAATATATTAATTTGTATTTAAAGATAATAAAGTGTCCATTTTTATAAAAATAATTATTTATAATATTTATAAATAATATTTATATGATTTTGTGATTATTTCATAATTAACTTGATTTAGAATTTATTTTATAAAAATAAGTATTTTTAATATTTTTAAATAATATTTTATAAAAATCTATTAAAGTTTTTAAATAAACTAAATTTACAGAAAATTATTTTGTATTATAAAATAAGGAGAATATTTAGAATTTATTTTTATAATTTTTAGAAAATTTTCCATATTTTTAAAGTATTTGTAAAGTTCTAAAAAAAATAAAACAATTAAAAGGGGTTGGCCCGGGTCGAACCCGGGACCCCAGGTACACACACACACGCGACTAACCAGTGAGCCAAGGCTCTAGACCGCGTTTAAACATAATTTTAATTGATTTTAAATACTGTTTTCCAGAATTTCCCTAATTCGCGAAGAACCCTAGTTCGGTTTACCCCAAATTGAGCACAAATTCGATACTGTTAATGGCCAAATTCATGGGGCTTTTGTTCCCCATGATCCAACGAGTAGATTGATATGTTTTATTACCTGTTTGCTTTCGAAATTGTAGATGAATACTTCGATGAACAGCCGCGGCTATTTTGTATTCGAAAAGGGAATCAAACACTGATGATAATCGAATTAACTACACAGGAAGCTTCTATTGGTGTTAACGATGGATAGCCCTCTATCAATTTCGGATTATACTGACCAGAAAGGTGTGTTCGACCAACTTGCAGGTCGCGGGTGAAATGGGGATTGAATGTGGTTTTTGTGTGTTTTTGTTTGAAATTGAGAATGGTATTTGATTAGGAACAGATAACCGACCCTTTATACTCGATTATTCGGATTAATTTAGTTGTTAGTGGCGATTGTGGATCATTTGTTTGGCCGACAAAGTGGATGGTCGGTTTTAGTGGTAATAGCACTCGTTTTATTCAATTGAAAGTTGCTCTTCGTTCGAATCCACCACGAGATTGGGTTGGGAACTTTAATTAGGTAAAAATCACGTTCGTTTGGATGTTGGATAGTCGCCGGAGCCGCTCCGGCGGTGGCCGGAGGGTCGGCCGGAATTACGGGGGGGGTAAGGGGATTGGTTTTGGCTAATTACACAAATGGTCCCTGTGGTTTTGAATTTGTTATTTCATGCTAACAACTTTTTAAATTAAGTTTAAAATTTGACATTTTTCATCCTAAACTTTATATAAAAATCTATTTGTTATTATTATTATTATTTTTTTTTTACAATATTTTCAATCTTTATAAATCTTTGAGATTTAGTTATTAAATATATAAAACTTTCAAATTAACAATAATATTTATGGATCATAACTTTTTAAATTCAAGTTTACTAAACTTTTATAAATTGTAACAATATTATTATTATCATTATTGTTATTATTATTATTATTATTGTTGAAATTTAAATAAATGTATAAAATTAGCTTTTATTTAACGAAGATTACGGGATGTTACAGTCTCCCCTGCTTTAAGAAATTTCGTCCCGAAATTTTAATCACGAGGAGACTGAAACGAAAAGATGAGGATACTGAGATTTCGTTTGGTCCCCACGTTCCTAGGTGAACTCTGGGCCATGTTTAGATCCCCAGCGGACTTTGACAATGGGTATCCGGCTGCTTGAGTTGTTTTAGTTTTCCGTTCCATAATTTCTAGAATTTGATGCCTAAAAATCAGGATAAGACTAACAATGATAAGAAGGGTTAATCGTCGGAATTTAAGAATTCCAACCGTCCTCGTATGGAACGACCTTAACGCATATCTCGTGAATATGTATTTCTCCTTTGACCAACCATCGGTCTAAGAATAATACGCTATGCGAAGATCTTGGAATGGGTTCACAATGATGGTTAAGAATATTGTTAAAACAGAAAATGAATCAATCATTTAGAATAACGATTGATGTAACATCATACCACGGTATACGAATATTTGAAACAGATGCAGGTTAATTTCTCGACGTTGTGAGATAATGTGTCGAATTGAATTTCTATAATGCACCAATTGTCATCACACAGTTAAGATAAGAGGCACTTATTCTGGCCAAGTTAAAACTAAAAAGTTTCCATGACCGGTAGGAATGAAGAAGATAGGTCACACACAACAGTCATTTCCTTTCCAACCTTCCTATTCTAAGAACAATACTGTATACAATAATCTCAGTCTTCGAGTAGTTCTATACATCTTAACTTACGCATGTCGAGAGTTTTCCTATCTCCACCGACTAACTAATTTCTAAGCAACTGGGGTTCATGACAAATGAAGGAGTGAATTTGAAGGAATCAATGCTATCCTCTACCAGTATCCAACAGATATGTATTGTTTGATGATAAGATATGTGCCTATAATAACATCTGAGTCTTCTTGTCTATTTCACCACTAGTTTGCTTGCCCTAATCTCCAACTTTGTCCTACTATTCACAGATCTTCCCAATGTCCTACTTAATTCTATTTGATCTAAATGTTACGAGGTATGACATTAGCTTTGTCAACTTATGGATTCTATCAGTATAAAGAACATGATTCCAGTATTACAATTTTAACTTTTTTGCATTTCATTCCTTGGGTAATAGTACTCACTCGCCAAAGATTTTAAACTTATCTCAAGTCATGACTATTGCAGCCTCACTACCTTATACTTGAGTTTAGGCATTCTACCATTTCAGTGCGGTACCCACTAGTGGACAAGCATCATTCTTCAAAGGCCATGTATATTCTAAGCAACCATTCAATTTGCATAATTTCTGAAATGTAAAAGGAGTGACGTCTCACTAGAGATAAGACTAGTGTCACCATGTGATTCCCATATAGACTCTAGGTAGATTAGAACTTATATAAGGGTAAGTGTTATAGATGTTTCATTTCCTATATATTCTGGCGCTCAGAACTTTATCTACAGCACGGTTAGTTAAAAGCAGGGTCAAAATAGTTCAACCTAAGTTTTATGTGAAGATTGTCATTAGGTGTCTAACGGTTGAAGATGTTGAAAGATTTCACGAGCGTAGTTTTAAGGAAGGTGGTTATCAATCATAATCGGAGTTGATATTAAAAATATTCCTTAAAGGCTTTGAGGTAATGATTCATGCCTATCTTGATAATAACAAGAAAACAATCTAAGGTTGGCATTTGCCACCAAAATACGGGTTTCAATCCTATTTTGGTGAGATCATGTCATTTATGAAATGTAATTTCCAATGAGAATAATTGAAGTCAATTCCTCAAGATAAGGAAGTCACCCTAGTCCAGAGGATGAAATTTCTCAAAACAAACGAATGGAAACCATTTATCGCAATAGTGATTCATCAAAGTAAGGGAATCTCCCCTGCTTTGATGAGATAGAATCAATAAGGAGATACGAGTGTTCTTAGTCATAGGTTGTCTTGAAAACTCTTGCATTTCTCACGGTGCAAGCAGTATGAAGTTTGACTCAACGACGAAAGGAAAATTAGTGTCAATTAGGAATTAGGAAAATTTCAAGTTACATCAGTGTAACAAAGAAAAGATCATGCTAACAAGCTTAAGATCAAGGTTTGAGATAGTAGAGTTTGTTAGGATGATGTTCAAATCTTGAATAATTTAAATCAGGAAGACGAAATCAAGGACAAGAATGATTCGACATTATAATGAGATGTGAGCATTCGATTCACAATCGAAGGGAATACGTGGACTTCTCAAGATATGAGATCAGCCATAACCTTATTGAAGACATGCGTACTTATAAGTGGTAACAAGGTTATGATTAGTTTATTCGATTATTGAGGTGAGTGACCACCTATAATATAAAATATTCAATTAACAAAGTATCCCGAGATGTAGGAATTCCACCTACAGCATTGCATGTTCTGGGTGGTGTGACACAGACTTTGACGAGATTTTGAAAACCACGAATAACGATTCAAAGCTCATATTGAAAATTATTTGATTTAGACACACAATGCATTGACTATGATTTAAGATTTGTGTGTGCTTTGATAGGAATCAAAGTATAAAAAGATTCACATATGATTCTATTCATTAAGTTCCAATAACCCATGCTTCGGTCCATCAAGATCATTACGTAGCCTAGTTTAAGCATATTCTTAGTATACCGGTGATGTTTATATATAGGGTTCCCCGCAGCGTTCCCACCACATCCACGATATACTTTGAATAATACTTAAACTAGTTACATAACAACTTAATTTTCCTTAGCATCATTCCAAAGTATAACGTAATATAAGTTTAATAAGAGCCACCGCAACTACACTTATGTATAGGTGGTTTTACCAGTTATAAATGGTTACAGTCAAACCTATACATCGGTTCCACACGGGAATTGATGACTGTAGAGAAAACATTTCCAAAGTGTAAATAGTTTAATGTGACGTAGTAATATCCATAAAGCGTACACGTATAGTTTACAACCAAACCGATCCATGCCTCAGTCAATCGGGATCATCACGTAGCCTAGTTTAAACACATTCTTGGTATACCAAGGATGCTTATATATAGGGTTCCCCGCAGCGTTCCCACCACATCCGTGGCATACCTAGAACGATGCCTAAACCAGTTACGTGACATCCGTTTATCCTTAGCATAATATTAAAGAATAACGTTTTGTATGTGTAGAGAGTATCATTACTCCTCTACATTTATGTATTCCACTTTCGTTCTAAGCATTAATCAGTAGTTACTGAAATGCTAAGTGGAGATACTTCTCATAAGGTCAATATAATAATTGGAAATACTATGAAGGCTCTAAGTAGGACAGGACTTGAGTAAGTGTTGATAATGTTTGATTGCCTTCAACAAGGACTTATAATGTTTGATTGCCTTTAACAAGGACTTATAATGTTTGATTGCCTTCAACAAGGACTTATTAGAATTATGACCCTAGCACCCTAGGGTATAGAATAGAAACGTGTGATACTCATGATCGTTACCTCATGGTAAGATTTGCTAGACTTCTTATGCATGGTGAATTACAATTACGTGTGCACCCGTAATGGTAATTTACCTTGCATGGTCACCCTAGCTCCACTTACCCCAAGTTAACATCATAGTATTATCTAGATTCATCAAGCATAAATAACGTAATGTCCTTATGTCCATGAGCCAGTATTCCAATAATAGCATGTAATAGCAAATAAGCATATAAGCACATTAAGTCTAATGATAACTGCATATCCGTCATACTTTCAGGATTTCAGTCATAACTATGATAGGGTCGGATTCAATATCCGAGATCGACGTTACGCGTGATCACCGAAGTTCCCTAGTAATATGATGTTGTGCGCATACGAGCGTAAAGTTCTTAGTATAAAAGTATCCCATGGAGAAAGACTAAGAGTAATAATGTCTTCCCCGGGATGTTTAGATAACACGTGTACATGTATAAAATCAGGTATGTAGGAACATACTTGTAGATTATTAGGTATATAGGAATATACCTGTATATTAAGTTCATAGACTTAATATATTCGACCCATTTGCCTTGTAGACCTGTGTATTGACCATAGTTTATCACTCATCCCAGAAATCCCCAGGTAAGCATACCAGGTCTCGTAATGAGATATATGCGATATGCTTGCCTTAGCTCGAGGGCCTTTTGCCAGGAAATCCAGAATACAGGTGTCTATGTGTCACACAGATCATGAAAGACATTTAGGTAAAATCAAATGCACACAATCCCTAGTATGCATTCTATATGAAGGTTCTTAGGTTATAGTCTAGGTCGAATTCTCCACCTAAATCTCTATAACCAAGGCTCTGATACCAATCTGTCACACCCCCGCTTGTAGCGGAAACACGAGGATGCGACGGACGGGATCGTCATAACACTTGGTATAATTACAGAGACATATTACATGCAAAATCCTCGTGTCATGACGTCGCCCGACACAATGGTGACTTGTGTCGTGGTTAGTCAGTTCCACGACTATCATAGTCTTAATAATTCTAAAAATCCATATACACAGTGTTCAGATATAACAGTAAATGATATACAATACAAATGCAGTCTATTGAAATCCTGGGGGTCTCTGCTAAGGCATCAGCTCTAGCTATCCTCTTTGTTTATGATTACCTGAAAAGATATGCTCAAAAATGGTCAACATAATTGTTGGTGAGTTCCGCAGGTTTAAATTGAAAACATTTGATGCTGTGTAGAATTTGATATGGAATCATACAGTAAGCAAAAACCACATAACATGTGTTTAGAGACAACCAAACCTAATGACGTTATGCATATAAATTCGTCGGAATATATTCACCCATGGCCTGATTGCTGGCAGCTGTAGTCGGTAACTCACAAGTTAAACCGATCTGTCGAGGGTGGGGGTGTCAACCCAGTAGTACTACCAATACCTATCCGTTGGTTCCTAAACCCGGGAATTAATGGTTGTAAGAATCGTAGAATAACACCATGTATGTATTAGAATATGAGAATAGTATCACGTCGATTCCAAGTATGAAAATTGTATGTAAGATTTTACAGCATCGAAAACGGGTGAGCATACTTTTCCCCCAAGTTTGAAAACATTGAAACAATTATAAAAGCATAAAAAGGGGCCACGGAACTCACCTTGGATTGATGTAATGTATATGAATAAGAACTTCAAAGAATTAGGCAAAGCACGATCAAACACGTTCAATACCTATTATTGATTGTAATTTAGTCTTTAATACGAATGAATATATTTGGTAAGGTTTGAGTTGATTTGGTTTAACACGTGTCACACACGCAATATGTTACAATGTTTTTATAGATTTCTATTTGTATTAATAAATAGTTATCAATAAGTATTAAACTTATTAAATAATTATTTATATTTTGATTCCATTAAAAGGGTTTTCATATTTGTATTTAAATATTTTTAGAATTAAATATAAAAATAATGTGGTCTAATTATATAATTTATAATTATCCCATAATATTTATAAATAAGAATATTCACACTTATAGTATTTTGATTGGTAATAAGGTATTAATTTATACCTTTGGTTCAAATATATATTTTATAAGAAATAACCCACAATTTCATAAATAATTTGTGGATTTATAAAATATATTAATTTGTATTTAAAGATAATAAAGTGTCCATTTTTATAAAAATAATTATTTATAATATTTATAAATAATATTTATATGATTTTTGTGATTATTTCATAATTAACTTGATTTAGAATTTATTTTATAAAAATAAGTATTTTTAATATTTTTAAATAATATTTTATAAAAATCTATTAAAGTTTTTAAATAAACTAAATTTACAGAAAATTATTTTGTATTATAAAATAAGGAGAATATTTAGAATTTATTTTTATAATTTTTAGAAAATTTTCCATATTTTTAAAGTATTTGTAAAGTTCTAAAAAAAATAAAACAATTAAAAGGGGGTTGGCCCGGGTCGAACCCGGGACCCCAGGTACACACACACACGCGACTAACCAGTGAGCCAAGGCTCTAGACCGCGTTTAAACATAATTTTAATTGATTTTAAATACTGTTTTCCAGAATTTCCCTAATTCGCGAAGAACCCTAGTTCGGTTTACCCCAAATTGAGCACAAATTCGATACTGTTAATGGCCAAATTCATGGGGCTTTTGTTCCCCATGATCCAACGAGTAGATTGATATGTTTTATTACCTGTTTGCTTTCGAAATTGTAGATGAATACTTCGATGAACAGCCGCGGCTATTTTGTATTCGAAAAGGGAATCAAACACTGATGATAATCGAATTAACTACACAGGAAGCTTCTATTGGTGTTAACGATGGATAGCCCTCTATCAATTTCGGATTATACTGACCAGAAAGGTGTGTTCGACCAACTTGCAGGTCGCGGGTGAAATGGGGATTGAATGTGGTGTTTTGTGTGTTTTTGTTTGAAATTGAGAATGGTATTTGATTAGGAACAGATAACCGACCCTTTATACTCGATTATTCGGATTAATTTAGTTGTTAGTGGCGATTGTGGATCATTTGTTTGGCCGACAAAGTGGATGGTCGGTTTTAGTGGTAATAGCACTCGTTTTATTCAATTGAAAGTTGCTCTTCGTTCGAATCCACCACGAGATTGGGTTGGGAACTTTAATTAGGTAAAAATCACGTTCGTTTGGATGTTGGATGGTCGCCGGAGCCGCTCCGGCGGTGGCCGGAGGGTCGGCCGGAATTACGGGGGGGGTAAGGGGATTGGTTTTGGCTAATTACACAAATGGTCCCTGTGGTTTTGAATTTGTTATTTCATGCTAACAACTTTTTAAATTAAGTTTAAAATTTGACATTTTTCATCCTAAACTTTATATAAAAATCTATTTGTTATTATTATTATTATTATTTTTTTTTACAATATTTTCAATCTTTATAAATCTTTGAGATTTAGTTATTAAATATATAAAACTTTCAAATTAACAATAATATTTATGGATCATAACTTTTTAAATTCAAGTTTACTAAACTTTTATAAATTGTAACAATATTATTATTATCATTATTGTTATTATTATTATTATTATTGTTGAAATTTAAATAAATGTATAAAATTAGCTTTTATTTAACGAAGATTACGGGATGTTACATTTATATATGATTTATACATATATTTTATAGTTATATATAAAACTTAACTATATTTGTATATACAAAGTACTAATTTATGGTTTAACACCCCGTTTTTACCCACTAAAATAAAAAAAAAAAAAAATTTCAAAATCCGGTCGGAACCGAACCGGTTCGCCGGTCCAACCGCCGACTCGGTTCGAACCGGCCGGTTCAATGCTCCAAAAACGAACCACTATCAACCGGACCGGACAGGCCACCGAATCCCGGTCCGACCGGTCGGACCGGCCGGTCCGATCCGGTCCTAACAACATTGAGCAAAACACCACCACACACCCATCTCCAGCAATCACCATCACCATCACATATCCCTATCTCTGGTAGCTACCACCACATACCCCTATCATTAACCACTTCCATTTCCGCCACCCGCCAATCCAATGTGAACCTTTGTCATAAGCTTAGTACCCTACCACCTCCACCACCATCGACCATATCCACCACTTTTGAAAACAACAAGCTAGGGCTTTGGGCTCGCAAATTTTCAACAGTCTTGATAATCTCTTGTTAGAGTTATCTATCACATCTACATACCCGATTGTTAGTAGTTTTCTTATATTATCTAAGTTCGCTATTGATTTCTTCAGAGAACGGATCGATCAACTTCTCATTATTCACAATAGAAGTTCATTTCTTAGATTATATAAATCGGTTGGTGAACCGACATTATGGTATTCAAGACTGGTATTGATATGACCCGACCCGTTTCATAAATCCAAACGAGTCCTTGCAACCCATGTTTATTTAGGATTCAAATTCAAATTAGTTGTTGAGTATGTTAGAATCCACGTTTACCACTTCACTTGTAATGTATGTTTAGTGAGTTTCATTAGTACCCACGTTTCCATTTGTACGTGATCTCCAAATCATAAGGAGTACCCTTGTTTTGCTTATTTTAATGATGCATGAATTCAAAAGTAATGAAGATAATTGTGGTAAAAGTTATGTCTGTTTTTTCTTTGTTTCTTTGGAGTCTAACCCGCTCAAATGGTCTTATTGGGGGGGATTAATCATCTCGAATCGATCTATAATAACATCACTTCAAAATTTCTTTTTTTTTGTTTATTGGGTATAGTAGCACTTGACCGAGTATATATATAGGTAATCTTCATTGATCATGTTTTCTATTTATTGAATATTAAGTTCTCAAAACTCACGTATAGGTTCTTTTTGCTATTTGCTATCTTTATGTGCCTATGTCTTAAGTTATAACATGTCTTAAATTAAAACATATTTAATAAATGCTCACATGCTCTGTTCAATTGCACATTGTTATTTTAGAACTAGATGTCATGCTTTAGTTGACGAAATGCTTTATATATCAACAAATCAAATTGAAATACAACAGTAGGAGTTGTCGAATTGCACAAACATTATGAGTTATTCAATGGTAATCGATTTGTTGAATGTTTGTTGATTTTATTCAAGCTCTTAAGGGTATTCTTCTTTTTCTCTTCTTTTTATGTTTCAACTTTCACACTTCAAAAGTTAAGAGTATCCGATTTCAATTTCCTTCTATTCTACGTTTTTGAATCCTTGATGAAAGTTAAATGTTCATTTATTGCTTGAGTGATTTTGTCATTGATTGTATTTGAAATTAGAGAATTAGTCAAATAGGATAAATCATTAGTAGATCAAATTGTTGTTCATTTATAAGATGAACATATGTACTTGTATGTTTAATTAGCTCCTATACATTTTTTAAGTGAATAGCATTTGAATAAGCAAGATTTTTCATCCCAATGACTCGATTTCCGCAATAACTTCCATCTCCACGGTGAGCGATGGAGATGATAATTCTTTTGATTCAACTGCTAATGAACGAAAAGCATGTTACTGAACGAAAAGCATGTTACTGAATTAAGAATATGAACCTAAAAATATCCAAAAGCAATCTAATCATAATATTTAAAAGCAATCTAATCAGCCCCCGGATTTGATAAAATGTTTGAATCATCTTTGTATAATAAAACAATCTAATCATAATATTTAAAAGCAAACTTGCATATACTAATATATATATTTACATCCATATAATAACATTATTGTTATGTCTTATTGTAGTTTTAAATATTTTTATAATTCTAAATAACACACTATATGCATGTGCGGGCATAAACTCATACGTCAATGCTATTTGTAAACATACATAGGTGATGATATCCAAACGTGGATATAAGTAGAGTGATATATCCACTATCATAGGTGAAAGTTGAAACTCTCTTCATTCATGTTTACATTTACTAGAGTGGCACAATCTTCACATGATATAATGGTGAGGCATGTGGAATCATATGTGATGGTCTTCTATATAAGCTTTCTCGTGTTGCTTGTATGTCACCGGTGTAAGTTCTCATTATTTAACCAATTATTGCATCACACTATTTATATGATCATCATCATCATTAATACCGTTTTTGGATATATAGGTAGAAAACATGAACAAAGTAACATCAAAGTATTTGGGGTTCCCCCACCTAAAAAGTGTGCTCCACATTGTGTAAGAGTTTTAGATGGTGATTATTGCTGTTGTGGTGCTACGGATTCAACACAATGCCGTTTAACTTCCTCATTGTGTGAACAGCTTTGTAATCGTAAAAAAAGTTGTTGTACTCTATAAACATAATTTAGAACATGATAGAAAAGTTATATAATGAGAAGATCTACATCTTTGGACTAAAGACTTTAGTGTACTTGATTAGTATTAAATTGGGTTTAGATTGGGTAAATAATAGTGGACTAAACTTATTCAAATGTTAATATGCTCTAAGGTTTAATAGATTAAAATATTTAAATTGTTATTGAGTTTGTTAATTATATATATATATATTTAAAATATACATAGACATATAATATAAAGTTTTCAAAAGGTTTCGTGCCCGGCGACCCCCCGGGCCGCCCTTGGAAACCATATGCTAATTTGACATCCATTTTTTTGTGCTTCATGCGCTCGCTTGAACATTATTTGTTTATTATTTTGGGGATGTGTGATAGATTTGACAAACAGAGAATATTCCAAATAATGCTCATGCTTCTCTAACATCATATGAAAAATTAGATGTCACTCCATCTATGATGTCATTAAATAATAATGTCATTAAATAACAAAGACATATTCAAAAACGTTGATGTAATTATTTAAACCAAAAACTACAAAGAATGTATGCCAAAATCATGGTTCTATGACACCGATCCTTTTAGCCTTATGGCTGAATGTGGACGATCACCTCACATGTATGGACCTCACCATATGTTATGTAACGCCCGGTTATTTATCTATTTTAAAGCCAACGAAAGAAGAAAAAGGAAACAAAAGTCCAAAGTCGGGGGATCAAACTTGCCAAAACGGGGGAAAAGTTGTAAATATGGGGGATTAAGAGGGGGAGAGCAGCCACTTCCTCTCCACTCTTGAGAAAACCTAGCCAAAAGAGAAAGAAGAGAGAAAGAAGAGAGAAAAGGAGAAAAGGGTTAATTCGGGTCGATTCGGGCTCGAAACTCGTCGTGTAGCAAGTCCAAACGAAACTCTTCATCTTCTTCCCGTTTGTGTGAGTTCTAGGACCCCTATTTTACTTGTTTTCAACCGATTTTGGGGCTGGAACACATTGAAACCCGTTTTTGAAAATGTGTTTGTGTGACCCATTTGGGTGTGATTGTGTGTAATGTGTTTAGGGTGTGATTTCGGACCTGTGCGTGCTTGAATGATGTTGTAGTATGCCTCCCTAAGGTTTAGGAGGGTTGATTTGAGCTTAGAATGAGTTTGGAAGGGTTTGGAGGTCGAAAGTCACGGCTGCAGTTCGGGATGAACTGCATTCTACACCAGTTAGGGCTAGGCGACCGACTGGAGGCCATACGGCCGACTGGAGGGCGATTGGGGTTCAGTCGCACGATTGAGGTTCAGTCACACCACTGGGTTCCAGTCGCATGGGGGGTCATGCGACTGAGAGTCCAGTCGCATAGGTGCTCATTCGTATGAGGTCCATTCGCATGAGGTCCATTCGCATAGTGTCCATTCGCACGACTGAGAGTCCATTCGCATGATAGAGAGTCCATTTGCACGATTGGGTGTTCATCCGCATGGGTGCTCATCCGCATAGGTCCAATCGCATGGTGTTCAGTCGCATGGAGGCCATGCGACTGAGGGGTGTCCATACGCCCAATTAGGGCTGTTGCACCCGAAGGGAAGCATAGTTTGATTACGGACTTCCGTGGGACGTGCAGATGTATGTTTTGACGTGGAAGTTCCTGTAGGTACACGTAAGATGACCGTGGGGAGCTTAGAAGTGATGTTGGGCATGATGATGATAGTGTTGCATGTTATGCATGATGTATGTATGTTAAGTATGACGTAGCCCTGTGTGATGGTGATGACTGATGACTGTTAAATGTTAATGTTCCTTGTTTCGATGTATGTTTATCTTTCCCGTAATTTTACGTGTTATGATTAACGAATGAAATGAAATTATTATGTAATGTAAAGTGAAAGATAATGAAAGAGGAACATGATAAATGAATGCATGCATTAACAATGAATGAGAGTAATAAAGGCTTGCAAGCAAATATAGGAGGTGAGCAACCTTGTTGTTGCAACAGACTCGAAATGGAATCCCTGTCTTGCGACCTCAGTAATCGTGGATGTGTGCTACGAAGAGGGTAAAATCCTGGCACTGGGATCAACCATTGTATGGAACCATCGCTGCATATCCTAGGTACTGTGGCCAGGAGGGTGCGGTGCGCCGATATAGAAGGTCTATGATATAGACCTAGGTCCAGTACCACGATACAGAAGGATATTGCGTGTGGCAATGGTACACCTAAACTCTACCTTAGGTACTGTGGCCAGGAGGTGCGATGCACCGTTATAGAAGGTCTATGATACGCCTAGGTCAAGCACCATGATACAGAAAGGTAAGGTTTATGGGTAAAGGAAAGAAAAGAGGTAAAGATGAAAGAGTAATAAAGTTAAAGACGTACGATAAAAAAAATGAAAGTTAAAGAAATGACGGATGAAACATAATGATAAAGTATGAAACGGGATCCTTGCCACTCGACCTCCGTAATCATGGCTGCGTGTCGTGAAGAGGGTAAAGTGTGACAAGACCCATATAGAAACAAAGATAATGAATGATGATGATAAAAATGATATTATCTATGTGTACGTATGATGTGTGATAGCATAAAAGTAAAGAAACGGTTTTAATGAAAGTAAAGTATGTTTTATTATAAAACTAGAACTCACTCAGCAACGCTGACTTTTTATGTGTTTTCAGTTGGCAGGTAAGGTTGCTGAGGATGGCACGAGGCGGCTACTCAGCTCTTTTGGGATGACATTCTTTTGTTTAATGCTTTTGTATTGTAATGCAAGGAAACGAAGTTTTGTAATGAATGTTGTATTACTTAGCAAAAGCATATATAGAAAAATGAAAAGTTATTTCACAGTTTCCGCTACATGTTTTATTTAAGTTAATGAAATTATATGTTTTATGTGCGATGATGACCAGCTGTGAGGTGCCCGGGAACGGGGCCTTACAAGTTGGTATCAGAGCCAAAGTTTAAGTGAAATGGGTAAATTTTCAAAATAAACCTTAACTTAAACTGAGAATGGGACGGAAAGGGATGGGATGCCAATCTGAGTAGCTGCTTGCCATAAGGTACTTTCCTAAAGTTAACCGGAAGCATGTGCGCATGTTATGTGTTTATGTGTTGCTGGTAGATTTAGATACTGATGTAGTCAGGACAGGTAATGCTCGGGGTACGAAGAGTAAAGTAAGTGGCTAATCACAACTGGCCACTGTAATTAGGGACTTACTATAATTGACATAAACTGAGCTGTTTCCTTGAATGACCGTGTTAGTATTTGAATCTTTCAGTGTGTGATAGAGGATGGCCGGTGGTTGATCATCCAAAGCCTCACGTGGTGGACTTGGTGATGCATCGCGACCCAAAAGAGGCAGACCTAGAGTTGAGAACGTGGTTCCTGAGGGACCCGAGGCCTCTTATTCGGAGGTTGGTGATGAGAGTGCAAATCTGAGGGCCTCGGTGAAAGAGGCAGTGGTTGAAGAGGTGCATTAGGTCATGCAGACGATCTTACCGTCTGTGGTGACCAAAGTGATAAAGGCTGTACGGGAAGGAGAAAGACAAGAGAGGAACCGGTCCTCGGGAGGTCGGGAGCAACCGGAGACAGAGACGATTCCCTCTGATAATGAGGAGTAGGAGGAGGAGCCTGTGCAGGAGTCAGCATGAGGCTGTAACTACGAGGCATTTCAAAAGTGCAAGCCCCCTACTTTTGATGGTAACGGCACTGCTGCTGCTGCTGCTCACCGGTGGGTGAGAGAAATGAAAGCTGTTTTGAACATCAGCGAGTGCCGGGAGGATCAGAAGGTAAAGTTTGCTGCCCACTCTTTCGTGGACTCGGCTCTGTGCTGGTGGGAAAATATAGTCCAAGCCGAGGGCAGCAGGGCTATTGGTAGGATGAGATGGTTAGAGCTGAAGAGGTTGGTCATTGAGGAGTTTTGTCCTCACCAAGAAATGGATAAAGTTGAGAGAGAGTTCCTGCAGCTGGAGGCGGGAACGATGACACACCAACAGTACACCACAAAGTTCAACGAGATGGCACATCTCGTGCCAGATCAGGTGACACCTCTGTCGCAGAAGATCGAGAGGTATATTCAGGGTTTGCCAGCGGATATTCGCAGGCACATGATCGCTGCCCGATCGAGCACGTTTAGGTCGGCGGTGGACTTGGCGGGAAGATTGTATGATGAACGGGCTGTAGTGGTGGTGACTGAAGGTAGTAAGAAGGGTGGTGGAGATCGAAACTGGAATAGGAAGAGGTTTGGTCGGGGTAATGCCTCGACGAGTAACAAGAAGACACAGGTGGATGACCGCCGTGTGGTCACATCGGGTGCGGGTGTGAAGAAGTGCGGTAAGTGTGGAAGAGAGCATAGTGGTGAATGTAGATTGGGGTTGAACGTGTGCTTTAGATGTGGGTAGCTGGGGCATATAGCCAAGGACTGTCGTGCGGTCCGGTGTTTTAACTGTGGCGTGGAGGGCCATATAACTAAGGATTGTAAGAAGCCTAGGGCTGAAGGTTCGGGGGTGAAGAAGACGGGAAGTGAAGGACCGAGGGCGAGCGCCAGGGCATTCACTATGACACAGGAGGAGGCTAGGACAGACCCTGATGTTGTGTCCGGTATGTTTCTAGTGAACCAAACTTTAGCTTCTGTGTTATTTGATTTATGGTGCCAGTAGAAGTTTTATTTCTGCTGCTTTATGTGCTAAACTACCTGTTAATAGTAAACGTGTTGAGGCGCCATTCGATGTAAAAACTACCATAGGTAAGTCTACCAGGATTTCAGAGGTGATAGAGGGTTGTGATGTGGAATTAGAGGGTCATAAATTTTCGGTTAGACCATTTGGGATGACCTTAGGTGGTTTCGACTTGGTTCTTGGAATGGATTGGTTGGCGGACTTCAAGGCGAATATAGTGTGTCGAAAGAAGCTGATTCATTTGATAGCGCCTGATGGGAGTTCGGTAACTGTTTATGGGGATCGGGTCATGACGATCCCGAAAGTGATCTCAATGGAGGTGGCGGGAAAACGTATGAAGCGTGGATGTAGTGCCTACTTGGCCTATGTAAAAGATGTGGATACACCCGCACCACAACTGTCTGATGTAACAGTTGTGTGTGACTTTCCAGACGTGTTTCCAGAAGACTTGCCAGGAGTGCCACCTGACCTAGAGATCGAGTTTCAGATCGACCTGATACCAGGTGCCCAACCTGTTGCCAAGGCACCGTATCGGTTGGCTCTGATAGAGATGAAAGAGTTGATGGAACAGTTGCAAGAGCTGCTTGACAAGGGGTTTATTAGACCAAGTATCTCTCCTTGGGGTGCACCGGTCTTATTCGTAAAGAAGAAAGACGGTAGTATGAGGATGTGTATAGACTACCGTGAGCTGAACCAGTTGATAGTAAAGAATCGGTACCCGCTACCAAGGATAGATGATTTGTTCGATCAGCTTCAAGGTGCCAGTTGGTTTTCAAGGATAGATATTCGATCTGGCTACCATCAGCAAAAGGTGAAAGAGCAGGATATTCCTAAAACAGCTTTTTGCACGTGCTACGGTCACTACGAGTTTTTTGTCATGTCCTTTGGTTTGACCAATGCGCTAGCTGCTTTTATGGATCTGATGAACCGAGTGTGTCGGCCGATGTTGGGTAAATCAGTGATTGTGTTTATCGATGATATCCTAATTTATTCAAAGAGCGAGATAGAGCATGCCGGTCACATTCGAGAGGTGATGAAGACGTTGAGAAGGGAGAAGTTGTATGCCAAGTTATCCAAGTGCGCGTTCTGGTTGCACGAGGTTCAATTCATGGGTCACGTGGTGAATCCGAAGGGAATTATGGTGGATCCGGCAAAGGTGGAAGCGGTGATGCAGTGGAAGTCTCCAAAGACGCCATTCGAGATCCGTAGTTTCTTGGGTTTGGCGGGCTACTATAGAAGATTCATCCAAGACCTTTCCAAGATCGCTTCTCCACTAACCAAGTTGATCCGGAAAGATGTAAAGTTTGTGTGGGGTCGAGCTCAGGAGAAGGCATTTGAGGAATTGAAGGCGAGGTTGACCCAAGCTCCTGTTCTGTCGTTACCCGATGAAAGCGAAGATCTGGTGGTTTATTCCGATGCTTCATACTCGGGATTGGGGTGTGTGTTAATGCAGAGGGGAAAGGTTATAGCCTATGCATCCCAATAGTTAAGGTTCATGAGGTTAACTATCCGACTCATGACTTGGAGCTGGCAGCTGTGGTCTTTGCACTAAAGATTTGGAGGCACTATCTCTACGGGACAAAGTGCACCATTTTCACTGACCACAAGAGCTTTAAGTTCTTTTTCGAGTAGAAGGACTTGAACATGAGGCAGAGAAGATGGTTGGAGCTCATAAAGGATTATGATTGTGAGATCCATTATCATCCAGGCAAAGCCAACGTAGTGGCGGATGCCCTTAGCCAAAAGGAAAGACCCGAGCCGATCAGGGTGAAAGCGTACCAGTTGGTTATGACCTCTGATGTGATGAAGCAAGTCAAAGAGTTTCAAGGTAAGGCATTAAAAGAAGATCATCTTAACTTTGAAAGACTGAGAGGTCTGGTCGCGGAGTTGGGTGAAAACATATTTGGTGTTAGAACCCGATTTGGACGAATGTGGATTCCTCGTCTTGGGGATCTACGAGTGAAGATTATGGATGAAGCTCACAAGACCTGATACTCTATTCATCCCGGTGCCACAAAGATGTACCAAGACATGAAGAAAGATTATTGGTGGCCGAGTATGAAGCGTGATGTGGTAGAGTATGTGAGTAAGTGCCTTACTTGCTTACAAGTGAAGGCCGAACATCAAAAACCGTATGGGAAGATCCAACCTTTGGATATACCGAAATAGAAGTGGAAGCACATCACCATGGATTTCATTACGAAGCTGTCGTGTACTCCGAAAGGGTATGATGCTATATGGGTGATTGTTGACCGCTTGACGAAAAGTGCTCACTTCCTACCGATGCGCGAGACATATTCATCCGAGAGGTTGGCGGATCTTTTCATTAAGGAGATTATGACTCGTCACGGTGTGCCGGTGTCTATTGTGTCTGATCGTGACACCCGGTTTACCTCCAAATTCTGGAAGAAATTCCACGACGCCATGGGGACGAGGTTACATATTAGTACGGCTTATCATCTTCAAACTGATGGTTAGTCAGAAAGGACCATTCAGACACTGGAAGACATGCTTCGGGCATGTGTGATTGATTTCGGGGGAAGTTGGGATGACCACTTACCGTTAGCTGAATTCTCATACAACAACAGCTATCATGCCAGTATTGGTATGCCACCTTATGAGATGTTATACGGTAGGAGACGCAGAACACCCGTTTGTTAGGGTGATATTGGTCATAAAGAGTTAGGGAGCGTTGAGGTGATCTAGGCTACGACTGAGAAACTTGAAAGGATCAAAGCCTTTATGAAGGCAACGAAAGATAGACAGAAGTCGTATGCCGATAAACGGCGCAGACCGATTGAGTTCCAGGTGGGTGACCGGGTTATGTTGAAGGTCTCACCTTGGAAGGGTATCATTCGGTTCAGAAAGCGGGGCAAGTTGAGCCCGAGGTATATAGGCCCTTTCCGAATCATTGCTCGAGTAGGAGAGGTGGCCTATAGATTGGAGTTACCAGATGAGTTAAGTGGAATTCACCCGACATTCCACGTATCTTATATAAGGAAGTGTTTGGCAAATGAAGATATGATTGTTCCACTGGAGGATATCAAAGTAGATGAACGACTCAATTATGTGGAGCAACCAGTGGCAATCATTGATCGAAAAGAGAAGAGGCTGAGGAATAAAGTGGTTCCTCTTATGCGTGTACAGTGGAAGCACAGGAAGGGATCCGAGTCAACGTGGGAGACTTAAGAGGAAATGAGACAGCATTACCCACGCTTGTTCGAGGAATAATAGGTTTCAGGGACGAAACCTAAATAAGGGGGGTGGACTTGTAACACCCGGTTATTTATCTATTTTAAAGCCGACGAAAGAAGAAAAAGGAAATAAAGTCCAAAGTCGGGGGACCAAACTTGCCAAAACGGGGGAAAAGTTGTAAATATGGAGGATTAAGAGGGGGAGGGCAGCCACTTTCTCCCCACTCTTGAGAAAACCCAGCCAAAAGAGAAAGAAGAGAGAAATAAGAGAGAAAGGGGAGAAAAGGGTTGATTCGGGTCGATTCGGGTCGATTCGGGCTCGAAACTCGTCGTGTAGCAAGTCCAAACGAAGCTCTTCATCTTCTTCTTGTTTGTGTAAGTTCTAGGACCCCTATTTTACTTGTTTTCAACCGATTTTCGGACTGGAACACTTTAAAACCCGATTTTGAAAATGTGTGTGTTTGACACATTTGGGTGTGATTGTGTGTAATATGTTTAAGGTGTGATTTCGGACCTGTGTGTGCTTGAATGATGTTTTAGTATGCCTCCCTAAGGTTTAGGAGGGTTGATTTGAGCTTAGAATGAGTTTGGAAGGGTGTGGAGGACGAAAGTCGCGGCTGCAGTTCGGGATGAACTGCATTCTGCACCAGTTAGGGCTAGGCGACCGACTGGAGGTGATACGGCCGACTGGAGGGCGATTGGGGTTCAGTCGTACGATTGAGGTTCAGTCGCACGACTAGGGGTCCAGTCGCATGAGGGGTCATGCGACTGAGAGTCCAGTCGCATAGGTGCTCATTCGTATGAGGTCCATTCGCATGAGGTCCATTCGCATGAGGTCTATTCACATAGTGTCCATTCGCACGACTGAGAGTCCATTCACACGATAGAGAGTCCATTCGCACGAGTGGGTGTTCATCCGCATGGGTGCTCATCCGCATAGGTCCAATCGCATGGTGTTCAGTCGCATGGAGGCCATACGACGACTGAGGGGTGTCCATATGCCCAATTAGGGCTGTTGCAGCCGAAGGGAAGCATAGTTTGATTACGGACTTCCGTGGGATGTGCAGATGTAAGTTTTGACGTGGAAGTTCCCGTAGGTACACGTAAGATGACCGTGGGGAGCTTAGAAGTGATGTTGGGCATGATGATGATAGTGTTGCATGTTATGCATGATGTATGTATTTTAAGTATGACGTAGCCCTGTGTGATGGTGATGACTGATGACTGTTAAATGTCGATGTTCCTTGTTTTGATGTATGTTTATCTTTCCCGTAACTTTACATGTTATGATTAACGAATGAAATGAAAGTATTATGTAACGTAAAGTGAAATATAATGAAAGAAGAACATAATAAATGAATGCATGCATTAACAATGAATGAGAGTAATAAAGGCTTAAAAGAAAATATAGGAGGTGAGCAACCTTGTTGTTGCAACAGACTCGAAATGGAATCCCTGTCTTGCGACCTCAGTAATCGTAGTTGTGTGTTACGAAGAGGGTAAAATCCTGACACTGGGATCTACCATTGTATAGAACCATCGCTGCATATCCTAGGTACTGTGGCCAGGAGGGTGCGGTGCGCTGATATAGAAGGTCTATGATATAGACCTAGGTCCAGTACCATGATACAGAAGGATATTGCATGTGGCAATGGTACACCTAAACTCTACCTTAGGTACTGTGGCCAGGAGGTGCGATGCACTGTTATAAAAGGTCTATGATAGGCCTATGTCCAGCACCATGATACAGAAAGGTAAGGTTTATGGGTAAAGGAAAGAAAAGAGGTAAAGATGAAAGAGTAATAAAGTTAAAGACGTACGATCAAAAAAATGAAAGTTAAAGAAATGAACGGATGAAACATAATGATAAAGTATGAAACGGGATCCTTGCCACTCGACCTCCGTAATCATGGCTGCGTGCCGTGAAGAGGGTAAAGTGTGACAAGACCCATATAGAAACAAAGATAATGAATGATGAAGATAAAAATGATATTATCTATGTGTACGTATGATGTGTGATAGCATAAAAGTAAAGAAACGGTTTTAATGAAAGTAAAGTATGTTTTATTATAAAACTAGAACTCACTTAGCAACGCTGACTTTTTATGTGTTTCCAGTTGGCAGGTAAGGTTGCTGAGGATGGCACGAGGCAGCTACTCAGCTCTTTTGGGATGACATTATTTTGTTTAATGCTTTTGTATTGTAATGTAAGGAAACGACGTTTTGTAATGAATGTTGTATTACTTTGCAAAAGCATATATAGAAAAATGAAAAGTTATTTCACAGTTTCCGCTGCATGTTTTATTTAAGTTAATGAAATTATATGTTTTATGTGCGATGATGACCAGCAGTGAGGTGCCCGGGAGCGGGGCCTTACATGTTAGAAAATTTTCTTTACTCTCAAAGTGTACAATCAATGCCACCAAGCATTCACGGAGACACGTCTCACCTTATGTACCTCGTACAATTGGACGGTGTGTGCCATACCATTTTTGTTTACACGAGTATTGATTGTCGTTAATATTGATGATAGCTTCAAAAAATTTATACGTAGATACTTAGTAAAGTTTTCTTAGACATCTTGAAGTAATCTTTCCAAGACTTGATGACGGTGTCGTATGCCATGTGATGAAGTGTGAATGTGTACTTTTGATAAGGAGTGAAATACCAAAATCTATTCTCCTCTTCAATCCCATGATAATTTGAAAAACAAATGTCACTCCGTAAATCATTTAGTACTCGTATGCATAGTGGCTTGCTCATTCGAAATCAATTTCAAAATATATGCTCGTCATATACGCAACCTTTCTGGAAAGTAGTCTTCAATCAGATGATTATGGACAACTTCACGAGCTTTGTTTAAATTAAAGTGCATCCTCTTGTTTGTGGACGCAAACTTGCATCAGTAGCGAGCTGGTTGCAGCAGCTACAACAACATGATAAGTTATAAAAAACATTTAACATTGCTTAATGAGTATGATGATTATTTATAAAAGGTTAAAATATTTAATAATTTATTTTTAAAATGAATGTTGGAAACAGTCTAGCAACCGTTAAGGCTTCACCACTATAGAGATCAACCCATGCAAAAGCTTGAAACTCATGGCGCCGCTTTAAGGGTGGTGGCGCGGTGCCACCTCAAGTTTCTTAGAGTTAAAATCCTTTTCTTCGGTTTGTTTCTCTAATACAATTTTCAGGTTTTTCTTTCTTCGATTTCTTTACTGCATTTGCATTGTAGAGGATCCTGAACAACGCTACTCAAATTCATGGTAAGAGTTAGATGTATGTTAATTTTTGTTTCAAATGACTTTCTTAGTCTAGGGAAGAGTTAAAAATGGCTCTATGATATGAGACATATGGATATGATACCCGGAATGTAATTTTAACTTGGTAGAGCAAGATCTAACATGCATTATCTATGCAAATGTAACACCCGCAAATTTGTCAAAATAAGTAGAAAATGAAAAGTATCAAATAGAAAATAAAAGAAAACCAAAACTCAAGAGGGTGTTGTGTAAATAGTACACAAAAGACAAAAGTGCACCTTTTTAAAGCATGGCCGCCCATGCTTTCTCTACAACTACTGCTTTTGTCAATCAAAGAAGGGAAGAAGCAGAAGAGAAGAGCCTTCGGTTTCTAGAGAGAAAGCAAATGAATTCACATAAGGTAAGCAAATTTAGTGTAATTAAGTTAGTTTTCATGGGTTTTGGCCGTGGAACAGGCTTTGACATGTTCTTATATGTATGTATGTGTTCGGGTATGTGTCCTTGGGCATGCATAGGTGTTAAGAGCTTTTGAAAAGTTCAAGATTTAGAGTTTGAAGGTTGAAAGCAATAAAAGTGAGTTCTAGACCCCGGTTTTTCTCTTATTTTAAAAGTTTTATGGGGCTGAAAATGTATGCAAAACTTTTTTTACAACTATTATGCATATACCGTATGTATGTATGCTTGTATGATGATGTTCTATTGTTGTAGATGTTTGTTTAAGGTTCATAATGAGTGTAACAAGTTTAGGATAGGATATAATGATGTTTGGGATTGGAAATGATTTAGAAATATGTTCAATAGGTTGGCCATGCATCCAAATAGGGCCCATGCGCCCAGAATAACCTTGGAAATGTTCTAAGTAGGGCCATGCACCCAAACAGTACCCCCAACCACCTGAACAGTACCTCAACCGCCTAGGATTTGCATTAGAAAGTTCTAAGGTAGCCCATACGCCTAAACAGGGCCTAAGCGCCAAAACAGTGTCTCAACCGTCTAGAAATGCTTAGAAAATTTCAAGTGTAAGCCCATGCGCCTGTACAGTAGCACATGCGTCTAAGGTTTTTGACTCAGATGCCTGTGTGGACCAAACGTCCAAATAGTGCCCATGCGTCTGAGATGGCCCAAACGTCCAAGTGATGAAACGTCCAAATAGTGCCCATGCGTCTGGAATGTTCCAAACGTCTAAGTGTTGAACCGCTCAAATAGTGCCCATGCGCCTAAACAGGCCTCATGCACCTGCATAGTGCTCATGTGTCTAGAACACATAGAATAATTTCTGAAATTTTGAGCAAAACAGAATTATTAGAGTTTGACCTAAGTTTGACTTAGGGTTTTTAATTGTTATTATATTTGCATTATTATAAGTTGTTCCTATGATCATAGTGATTATTATTGTGTGACTTATGTGGTGTGCCTATGATCATAAATGCAAGTATTATCTTTAACATAGTGAAAGAGAAATAACCAAGAGAAGTGGAACTTAATTATAAAGTTAACAAGTCTTACAAGCATATAGGAGGTGCACGACCATGTTGTCGTTAGCTCAACTGTGATGCGGGTTAGCTACCTCTTATGCACACGGGGTCAATCAATTGAGATTGGCGGATTTTTGTAGCATGCCCTAGGTGACTGGGCCAGCCTCGTATACAGTAATTCAGACCGTAGACTCGAGGGGCCCAGCAGCAGTTTCTCCGCGCATATAGTTTAGGGTACTGCTCATTGGTCCACATAGACAGCGAAAGATAAAGTTAAAAGAGTACGAAATAAACAAGGCATACAATAAAGAAAGAGAGCCTTACCTTGTTGTATAGTTAATGCGTGCTCACGTACAAGAGTAAGAGATGTATTATACAAAAAGAGTATTTTCATATATACACATTACACAAGGTTTTTAATTCTTTTAAAACTAAAACTCACTCAGTAACGCTGACTTTTATACATTTTCAGTTGGCAGGTAATTGTTGCTGGGATGGCACGAAGGTGAAGCTACTTGGCGGGACAAGATTGACATCCATTTAATACTTATGATATTGTTGTTTTGTAATGTAATTAAACAATCTTTTGTAACTCAAACTCTGTTATATTGCTTAACAACAATATTTATTAATAACAATGAATGACTTTTATTAAAGCAATTCCGTTGCTTACTTTATGAAATGCATATTATTATGTACCTTTAATGCAATGAATGACCAACTGTGAGGTGCCCGGGAATAGGGCCTTACATCAAAAATACTTAGATTGGTATTATTTTGCAGTTATCTCATGATATAAGAAACTTCAAGATTTAGGTATGTAAGAGTTGATAATCTTTAAGAATTTTTTATCAACTTCTATGTTAAACAATATATGCAAGGGCTGGAATTAAAATCTCTTATGATCTTTGCACAAATACTTAAGATTAGTTTCTATTTTTTCAACAAAAAATAAGTTAAGAATAGATTTTGATATGCATCAAAAGTATATGGTTGATAAATAATCTTCATTCACATCCTAGATTATTGTAGGAACCGTTTATATAAAAATTAAACAAAAACAGTTTTTATTAATATAAGCAATACACATGAATAAAAATAAAATGTTACAATGCTCTTTACAATTATAAATAAACATAAACTGAAGCACAGAAATGTAAAACGCTAAGGCTCGTGTTAGACATGGTGCCCTTAAAACAAATTCTGAGCCTCCCACGAGAACTAGTTTTGTTTCGCAGGGTACAACAACCAAAGTGGTTGATATTGTTGGGATTGATGTAGAACATGAATTTCATTGTAGAAGAGAAACCAAAAATGGAGGATGTTTAGAGAACCTGTTTGCTGTAGCTTTACAAGTTGTGTTTATGTATCTTGTCTATTGAGGTACCCCACTATATAGGGACCCAAACAACAACCGGTCAATTAGTATTTAATTCGAATTAAAATAACTCATTAAAGCGTTCAATGCTAATTACTTCGGTTTTATGACTTGGTCAAGTCATATCATTTAATCAGTTAAGATGTAACTGAAACTGTTACAAGTCACATCATTAATTTCTCATACCAATCCCAACTTATAAGCATTGATATCACATTCAGCACATTAAATTTATTGAATACTATTTATAACAATATAAATGTTAATAAATTTCTAACAAGCCCCCACATAAATTGAAACCAATTCTCTAAAAAATTCAATAGTTGAGTGATACAACACAGGTAGGTGTTCCCATTGAACCTATCTTTGTAGCGTATACTTAGCCTCCTAGTGGTGTGTAGATGTGATGTCTTTGAATAGACCCCGTTTTGTGTAGACGACAATATACATTCACACAACACTCTCACTAGTTTGATCATCCCCTCATTGTCTTGCCATTAATGGTCATGGAACATTTACTAGTTTTACGAGAGCTCTAGGATTTGTGTCTCCTCACAAATCCATTCGAAGCGACCTCACTTCTCTCTAACATAGGTGATTTCATGAATCATTAAAAGCATCATGGTTACATTGATTCCCACGAATCATCTAACCTTAATATGCTTAACTTCTCATTGGCCACTGTTTCAGGGTACTCCCTCAAAGTGAATGGACTAAAAAGTTCGTGACTCCCTTTTAGTTTTAGGGTACTCCCCTATAGTGACGTTGTTGGTCATATGATTAAGTTGTCCTATTGAACCTAGATCTTTGTATCTCCAGCCAATGAGGTTACGTTTCCCTCATATTCCCTATTCTCGTGGGCTCTAGTCTCATTCCTCTTGACAACTTATAAACTAATTTTGTGCTTAATCCATTTGTTAACAGGTCTGCAATGTTATCTTTTGACTGTGAGTGGTCAATCTTAATAACACCCGTTGATATTAGTTATAATATTGTGTTATGTATATGCCTGATGTGCCTTGATTTGCCATTGTACATTGATATTTTGGCTCTACTAATTGTTGAGTCACTGTCACAATGTATGAAAATAGTCGATAAAGGCTCTAGCCATCTTGGAATGTCTTCCACAAATTAAAGTAGCCACTCAGCCTCTTCTTCGGCCTTATCCAAAGCGATAAATTCTGATTTCATTGTGAATCTAGCTATAACCATTTGCTTGTATGATCTTCAAGATATTACTGCCCAACTAAGTAAGAACACATACCCACTTGTTAATTTAGAATCTTTCATATCCGATATGCAGCTTGCATTAGTGTACCCTTTAAACACAGCTAGATGATCGTATAATGCAATACATGTACTTAGTAGATCTGATAATTTTATTATTACTCCTAATGGTAAGCATATCATCTACATAAAGGTATAAAATTACATAACCTCCTAGTGTATCTTTCACATAGACACATTTATCACACTCACTTGTTTTGAAACCATTATCAATCATGATACGATCAAACTTTTGGTGGCACTGTTTTAGAGCTTGCTTCAAATACAATGACTTGACAAGTTTGCATACTTTATCCTCTTGACCAGGGGCTGAGAAACCCTCAATTTGCTCCATGTAAATCTCTTCTTTTAAATTGTCATTTAGAAATGTGGTTTTGACATCCATTTGATGTAGTTTCAAATTTCTTAGTTCTTTAATAGCAAGAACCATTCTTATAGAGGTTATTTAGGTCACAGGTGAGTAAGTATCAAAGTAGTTTAGACATTCCTTTTATCCAAGATCTTTGACTACTAACCTTGCTTTGTATTTATTAATGCTTCCATCAGCTTCATTTTCTTTTTGAATATCCAATGATATCCAAGTAGTTTACAACCAGGAGGATGATCTACTAGCTCCTAAGTATGATTATGTAAAATTGAATCACTTCCATTCTTGATTGCCTCTTTCCATTGAGATCCTTCCGAAGAGGATACCGCTTTAGGGTAGATATTAGGCTCACCCTCAACTGTATAACTTATGAAGTTTGAACCATAGGATTTATTAACTCTCTCCCTTTTACTTTGTCTAATTTCTCCCTCTTTAACCTCGAGTTGTTCATGTTGACTACGATGAACTATGTCGTCATATATGTTGACGAGCTTGCACCTCCATCATCAAGTCGAGTTGATGAAGATGCATGTTTGTCCTCGCATAGGAAATACATTTTCAAATTATAAAGCATTCCTGGCCTTATCTCCATGATAGTGTTCTTTTGTACATCGGGGTTCTTAGACTCATGTACAAGAACTCGATTTGCATTACTGTTTTGAGCATATCCAATGAATACGCAATCAACAGTTTTGGGTCCTAGCTTTTTAGCCTTAGGAGGTGGTATAATCACCTTAGCTAGGCACCCCCATACATTGAGATAATTATATGATAGTTTTCTTTCCATCCATAACTCATAATAGGTTTCATCCTTTTGCTTTGGTGGTATTTTATTTAAAAGATAACTGGCTAAGAGGATAGTCTCCCTCCACATGTCATGGCTCATCCCAGAACTTATCAACATAGCATTCATCATCTCTTTTAAAGTACGGTTTTTTCGTTCTTCAATCCCATTTGATTGTAGTGAGTAAGGTGCCATACATTCATGTATTATGCACATGGTTGCAAAATTTGCTAGGCGCTCCCTAGTCGGTCAAGCGAGGAGTTGAGACTATTCGGTCTAGGTGGAGAGTACTCGGGGAGTACTCGGACATGTTAAAATATAAAGAATTTAGTTTTGGCAAGTTAAATATATGTAAAATAATGTAAACTTATTAATATTTATAACAAAATATGTGAAAATGATATTCATTCTTTGATATAATAGGCATATAAATTATGTTTTACTTTTGTTAAAGTTCAAATCGGCCCGAATTGACCTACTATAACTGATTCTGGTCAAGGTTAACCATGTTTGATCTATTATGAGTAATTAGGCTGAGTTGAAGAAAGTCACCTCGGCAATCTACCTTAGAATGATTACTCGGAGAGTACTCGGCCTTGTAGGGTAAAAGGTGAAACATATTCACCACCTCTAACGCTTCTCACAGCTTTAGTTTTCTTGTTTAGTTGGTTCTCAACTTCGTTTTTTTACAAGATAAACTTTTTAATTGCATCATCCATTGTAAGGCCTCATTCCTGGGACGCTTACAGCTGGTTGATCATTGCATAAAACATACATTTTTATTTATCTTATATATACATAGCAGCGGAAACAATCAAAATGACATCTCATTTTATCATAAAAGATTTTGTAAAATAATACATCGTTCATCAATTACAAAATATATATTATTGCATTACATCACAAAAGCATTACATAAATGGATGTCATCCAAAAGAGCCGAGTAGCCGCCCCGTGCCATCCTTAGCAACCTTACCTGCCAACTGGAAACACATAAAAAGTCAGCGTTGCTGAGTGAGTTCTAGTTTTATAAGTAAAATACTTTACTTTTATTAAAACCGTTTCTTTACTTTCATGCAATCATACATCATACGTACACATAGATAATATCATTATTATCTTCATTATTCATTATCTTTTACTTCTATCTAGATCCTGTCAAACTTTACCCTCTTCATGGCACGCAGCCATGATTACTGAGGTCGAGTGACAAGAATCCCGTTTCGTACTCTGTTATTACATTTCATCCGTTCATTACTTTCATTCGTTCATTCTTTAACTTCCGTTCATTCATCGTACTTTCTTATCATTCTTACTCTTTCATCATTACCTCTTTTCTTTCCATCACCCGTAAACCTTACCCTTCTGTTCCGTGGTACTTGACCTAGGCCTATCATAGACCTTCTATAACGGTGCCCCGCATCTCTTGGCCACAGTACCTAAGGTAAAGTTTAGGTGTGCCATTGCCATATGCAATAATCTTCTGTTTCATGGTACTGGACCTAGGCCTATCATAGACCTTCTATAACGGTGCACCGTACCTCCTGGCCACAGTACCTAGGATATGCGGCAATGGTTCTATACAAATGGTCAATCACAGTGTCAAGCTTTACCCTCTTCGTGGCACACAGCCACGATTACTGAGGTCAAAAGACAAGGATTCCATTTCGAGTCTGTTGCGACAACAAGGTCGCTCACCTCATACTTTTGCTTGCAAGCCTTTCTTACTCTCATTCATTATTAATGCATGCATTCATTCATCATGTTCCTCTTTCTTTATCTTTCACTTTACGTTACATAATACTTTCGTTTCATTCTTTAACAAAACACGTAAAGTCACTGGAAGGATAAACATACATCATAGTAAGGAACATCATCATACACAGTCATCATCATCATACAGAGCAACATCATACATAACATACATCATGCATAAACATGCAACATCATCATCATCATGCCCAACATAACTTCTAAGGCATCCATGACCATCTTACATGTATTTACGGGAACTTCCATGTCAAAACTTACATCTGCACTTTTCCCCGAAAGTCAGTAATTAAACTATGCTCCTCCTCGGGTACAACAGCCCTATTTGGGCGTATGGGCACCCTTCAGTCGTATCGCCTCCAGGTGACTGAACATCATGCGAATGGACCTATGCGGATGAACACCAATGCGGATGAACACCCAGTCGTGCAAATGGACCTCATGCGGATGGACTCTATGCGAACGGACCTTATGCGGATGAACACTATGTGAATGGGCTCTCAGTCGCATGACTCCCCATGCGACTGGCCCTCCAGTCGTGCGAATGGACCTCATGTGGATGGACTCTATACGAATGGACCTTATGCGGATGAACACTATGCGAATGGGCTCTCAGTCGCATGACTCCCCATGCGACTGGCCCTCCACTCATGCGATTGAACCTCAATCGTGCGACTGAACCTCAATCGCACTCCAGTCGGCCGTATGGCCTCCAGTCGGTCGCCTAGCCCTAACTGATGCAAAATGCAGTTCATCCCGAACCCAATCTGCCATTTTCGACCTCCAAGCTCATCCAAACCCATTCTAAGCCCAAATCAACCATCCTAAACCTTAGGAATGCATACTACAACACCATTCAAGCACACACAAGCCCGTAAACAACCTCCAAACGTGTCACACACATACACCCCCAAATGGGTCAAACACACACATACAAAAACATGTTTACTATGTGTTCCAACCCCAAATCAGTTGAAAACGAGTAAAATAGGGGTCCTAGAACTCACACAAACTACACCAAGAAGAAGAGTCTCGTTTAAACCCGCTACATGATGATTTTCCAAGCCCGAACCCACTCGAACCAAGCTTTCTTCTCTCTTTTCTTCCTTTTCTCTCTTATTTCTCTCTTTTGGCTGAAAATATGGGTGTGGGGAGAGGGTAAGGGCTGCCCTCTCCCTTCAAATATCCCCAATTACCCAACTTTCTTGCGTTGGAGAGTTTGGTCCCCCGACTTCGGACTTTAATTTTTTTTCTTCTTTCGTCGGCTTTAAGGAAAATATCCAGGTGTTACAAGTCCACCCCCCTTATATAGGTTTCGTCCCCGAAACCTGTTATTCCTTGAACAAACGTGGGTAATGATGTCTCATTTCTTCTTTGGCCTACCACGTTGACTCGGATCCCTTCATGTGCTTCCACTATACACGCACAAGAGGGACCACTTTATTTCTCATCCTGTTCTCTTTTCAATCGATGATCACCACTGGTTGCTCCACATAATTGAGCCGTTTGTCTACTTCGATATCCTCCAGTGGATCAGTCATATCTTCATCTGCCAAACACTTCCTTAGATGAGATACGTGGAATGTCGGGTGAATTCCACTTAACTCATCTGGTAACTCCAATTTATAGGCCACCTCTCCTACTCGAGCAATTATTCGAAAAGGGTCTATGTATCTGGGGCTCAACTTGCCCCGCTTTCGGAAACGAGTGATACCCTTCCAAGGTGAGACCTTCAACATAACCCGATCACCCACCTGGAACTCAATCGGTCGGTGTCGTTTATCAGCATACGACTTCTGTCTATCTTTGGTTGCCTTCATGAAGGCTTTGATCCTTTCAAGCTTTTCAGTCGTAGCCTCGATCACCTTGACGCTCCCTAACTCTTTATGACCAATATCACCCCAACAAACGGGTGTTCTGCATCTCCTACCGTATAGCATCTCATAAGGTGGCATACCAATACTGGCATTATAACTGTTGTTGTATGAGAATTCAGCTAATGATAAGTGGTCATCCCAACTTCCCCCAAAATCGATAACACATGCCCGAAGCATATCCTCCAACATCTGAATGGTCCTTTCTGATTGACCGTCAGTCTGGGGATGATAAGTTATGCTAATGTGTAACCTCGTCCCTATGGCGTCGTGGAATTTCTTCCAGAATTTGGATGTAAACCGGGTGTCACGATCGGACACAATAGACACCGGCACACCATGACGAGTTATAATTTTCTTGATGAACAGATCAGCCAACCTCTCAGATGAATATGTCTCGCGGATCGGTAGAAAGTGAGCACTCTTCGTCAAGCGGTCAACAATCACCCATATAGCATCATACCCTTTCGGGGTACGCGGCAGCTTTGTAATGCAATCCATGGTGATGTGCTCCCACTTCCATTCCGGTATATCCAAAGGTTGGATCTTTCTATACGGCTTTTGATACTCGGTCTTCGCTTGCAAGCAAGTAAGGCACTTACTCACATACTCCACTACGTCGTGCTTCATACCGGCCACAAATAATCTTTCTTCATGTCTTGGTACATCTTTGTAGCACCAGGATGAATAGAGTATCAAGTCTTATGAGCTTCATCCATAATCTTCACCCGTAGATCCCCAAGACAAGGAATCCACATTCGTCCGAATCGGGTTTTAACACCGAGAATGTTCTCACCCAACTCCGTGAATAGACCTCTCATCCTTTCAGAGTTAAGATGATCTTCTTTTAATGCCTCATCTTGAAACTCTTTGACTTGCTTCATCACATCAGAGGTCATAATCAACTGGTATGCTTTCACCCGAATCGGCTCGGGTCTCTCCTTTCGGCTAAGGGCATCTGCCACCACGTTGGCTTTGCCTGGATGATAATGGATCTCACAATCATAATCCTTTATAAGCTCCAACCATCTTCTCTGCCTCATGCTCAAGTCCTTCTGTTCGAAGAAGTACTTCAAGCTCTTATGGTCATTGAAAATGGTGCACTTCGTCCCGTAAAGATAGTGCCTCCAAATCTTTAGTGCAAAGACCACGACTGCTAGCTCCAAGTCATGAGTAGGATAGTTAACCTCATGAACCTTTAACTGTCGGGATGCATAGGCTATAACCTTCCCTCTCTGCATTAACACGCACCCCAATCCCGAGTAGGAAGCATCAGAATAAACCACCAGATCTTCACTTCCATCGGGTAATGACAATACAGGAGCTTGGGTCAACCTCGCCTTTAATTCCTCAAATGTCTTCTCCTGAGCTTGACCCCACACAAACTTTACATCTTTCCGGGTCAACTTGGTTAGTAGAGAAGCGATCTTGGAAAAGTCTTGGATGAATCTTCTGTAGTAGCCCGCCAAACCCAAGAAACTGCGAATCTCGGATGGCGTCTTTGGAGACTTCCATTACATCACTGCTTCCACCTTTGCTGGATCCACCATAATCCCCTCCGGATTTACCACGTGACCCAAGAACTGAACCTCGCACAACCAAAATGCGTATTTGGAGAACTTGGCATACAACTTCTCCCTTCTTAACGTCTCCAACACCTCCCGAATGTGACAGGCATGCTCGATCTTGCTCTTTGAATAAATCAGGATATCGGCAATAAACACAACCATTGATTTATCCAACATCGGTCGACACACTCAGTTCATCAAGTCCATAAAAGCAGCTGGCGCATTGGTCAACCCAAATGACATAACGAGGAACTCGTAGTGACCATAACGTGTGCAAAAAGCTGTTTTAGAAACGTCCTGCTCTTTCACCTTTAGCTGATGGTAGCTCGATCGAAGATCTATCCTTGAAAACCAACCGACACCTTGAAGCTGATCAAACAAATCATCTGTACTCGGTAACGTGTACCGATTATTCACCGTCAACTTGTTCAGCTTGCGGTAGTCTATAAACATCCTCATACTACCATCTTTCTTCTTTACAAATAAGACCGGAGCACCCCAAGGAGAGATACTCGGTCTAATGAACCCCTTATCAAGCAGCTCTTGCAACTGCTCCATCAACTCTTTCATCTCCGTCGGAGCCAAATGATACGGTGCCTTGGCAACAGGTGATCGTTGTCGAAGTAACAATCAAATAAGATGTTAAATGTGTGTTCCTATTCACCTTAAACTAGTTAGGGTAAGTAGGGTTGTCGAACCTCGTGGAATTAGTGGTCGGTGTATTGTAAATGGATTTGTAAGAAACGGTTAACTAAATTATCGAATTACTTAAACTGTTGCCTCTTGGCTGTAAAAATTGAATTTTGGAATGATTAAGAAATTAACAAAGAAAACGAATTGCAAATTACTAAACTAGATTAAGAAGACAATTATGAGAAGAATAATCAACTCCGGGATTAAGGTTTGGTTTTCGGTAATCGTTTAATCCAACTCGGTAGAAAATCCTTAATGGGGATTCTATGTGTGTTATGATTAAGTGGTATTGATAATCAAGACTTAATGGGTCTTAATACACAATACCAATTCAATTGGCAACCAAGACTTCTACAACCATATGATTCGCGCAATATCATATAATATTCAAATAATGATTAACCAAGACAATCGTTTAAACAATCAAAACATGAGTTAAACTTATCAAAGAACTTAACGGGTTCTAAAGTTCAATCCCAGCACAAGTCAAATACAAACGAAAACCTAATCACACAAAACCTATTACCCGAAGTAGATCACGAGAAGACTAGCCGCTCATTGTTCTTGATTGATCTTCAAAACCATTGTTGAATTGCATATCGTATGATTGAATGGTTTTAGAATGATGTGGAATGATGAATTTTAGGTCTAGGAACTCCAAAAATTCGTCTCCTATCGTCTTAGGTCGAATAGGGGGTTAATGCTTGGTGAAACCTAACAAAAACGCGGTTTTATAGGTGTTCCACGGAGGCCCTAGCGTAGGCTACGCCAGCCAGCGTAGCCTACGCTGGGGGGTATTCTACTGTTTTTTTGCTGATGCTGGCGTAGCCTATGGTGGCTACAGTAGGCTACGGTAGGAAATTTTTTGTTGCACTTTGAATCTTCATTTCTTGAGCCCTCCAATGCCTTGTTTCACCATGTAAGCTTCCAACTTGATTATTTTACCTACAAAATCACTTCAAACTCCTAGTTAACCTATTCAACATAATCAAATGCATAAAGACTAGGAATCAAACATAATATTCAACATTTAAACCCTTAAATTACCATTCCAACACACTCACATCAACAGGTTGGGCACCAGGTATCAGATCAATCTGAAACTCAATCTCTCGATCAGGTGGCACTCCTGATAAGTCTTCTGGAAACACGTCTGGAAAGTCACACACAACCGGTACATCAGACAGTTGTGGTGTGGGCGTATCCACATCCTTCACATAAGCCAAGTAGGCGCTACATCCACGCCTCATACACTTTCCCGCCACCGCCATTGAGACTACTTTCGGGATCTTCGTGACCCGATCCCCATAAACAGTTACCGAACTCCCGTCAGGCGCTATCAAACGAATCATCTTCTTGCGACACACAATATTCGCCTCGAAGTCCGCCAACCAATCCATCCCAAGAACCAAATCAAACTACCTAGGATCATCACAAACGGCCTAACAGGAAACTTATGACCTTCTAATTCCACATCACAGTTCTCTATCATCTCAGAAATCTTGGTAGACTTACCTATGGCAGTTTCTACATCAAAGGGTGCGTTAACACGTCTAGTACTAACAGGCAGTTTAGCACAGAAAGCAGCAGAAACAAAACTTTTACTGGCACCCGAATCAAATAACACAGAAGCTAAAGTTTGGTTCACCAGAAACGTACCGGACACGACATCAGGGTCCGTCCTAGCTTCCTCCTGTGTCATAGTGAATGCCTTGGCGCTCGCCCTCGGTCCTTCACTCCCCGTCTTCTTCACCCCGGAACCCTCAGCCCTAGGCTTCTTACAATCCTTAGTTACGTGGCCCTCCACGCCACAGTTAAAGCACCAGACAGTACGACAGTCCCTAGCTATATGCCCCGCCTTCCAACATCAGAAGCACACGTATATGCTCTCTCCCATACTTACCGTACTTCTTCACACCCGCACCTGATGTGACCACACAGCGGTCATCCACTCGTTCCTTCTTGTTACCCGTCGAGGCATCGCCCCAACCAAACCTCTTCCCACTCCAGTGTCGAATACTACCACCCTTCCTACTACCTTCAGCCACCACCACTACAGCCCTCTCATCATATAACCTCCCTGCCAAGTCCACCGCCGACCTAAATGTGCTCGGTCGGGCAACGATCATGTGCCTGTGAATATCCGCTGGCAAACCCTGAATGTACCTCTTAATCTTCCGTGACAGAGGCGTCACCTGATCCGGCACCAGACGTGCCATCTTGTTGAACTTTGTGGTGTACTGTTGGTGTGTCACGGTTCCCACCTCTAGTTGCAGAAACTCCCTCTCAACCTTGTCCATTTCTCAATGAGGACAAAACTCCTCAATCACCAACTTTTTCAGCTCCGACCATCTCATCCTCCCGATAGCCCTACTACCCTCAGCTTGGACTATATTGTCCCACCAGCACAGAGCCGAGTCCACAAAAGAGTGGGCAGCAAACTTTACTTTTTGATCCTCCAGGCACTCGTTGATGTTCAAGACAGCTTCCATTTCTCTCACCTACCGGTACTTACAGCCTCGTTCCGCCTCCGGTGCAGGCTCCTCTTCTTCCTCTTCTTCATCATCAGAAAGAACCGTTTCAGGCTCCGATTGCTCCCGTCCTCCCGAGGACCTGTTCCTCTCTTTCCGTTCTCCTTCCTGTACAGCCTTAATCACTTCAGTCACCATAGACGGTAAGATCGTATGCATGACTTGATGAACCTCCTCAACTACAGCCTCCTTTACCGAGACTCCCAGATTGGCGCTCTCATCTACATCCTCCGGATGAGGGGTCTCGGGTTCTTCAGGAACCACCTTTTCAACTCTAGGCCTACCTCTTTTGGGACGCGATTCAGCACCAAGCCCACCACGCGAGGCTTTAGATGATCTACCACCGGCCATCCGCTATCACACACTGAAAGATTCAAACACCAACACTGTCATTTAAGGGAACAGCTCAGTTTATGTCAAGTATAGTAAGCCTCTAATTACAGTGGCCAGTTGTGATTAGCCACTTACTTTACTCTTCATACCCCAAGCATTACCTGTCCTGACTAGATCAGTATCCAAATCTACTAGCAACACATAAATCACATAACATGCGCACATAATGCCGGTTTACATTAGGAAAATACCTGATGGCACGCAGCTACTCAGATTGGCATCCCTTCCCTTTCCGTTCCATTCTCAGTTTAAGTTAAGTTTTATTTTAAAATTTTACCCATTTCACTTAAACTTTGGCTCTGATACCAACTTGTAAGGCCCCGTTCCCGGGACGCTTACAGCTGGTTGATCATTGCACAAAACATACATTTTTATTTATCTTATATATATATAGCAGCGGAAACAATCAAAATGACATCTCATTTTATCATAAAATCTTTTGCAAAATAATACATCGTTAATCAATTACAAAATATATATTGTTGCATTACATCACAAAAGCATTACATAAATGGATGCCATCCAAAAGAGCCGAGTAGCCGCCCCGTGCCATCCTCAACAACCTTACCTGCCAACTGGAAACACATAAAAAGTCAGCGTTGCTGAGTGTGTTCTAGTTTTATAAGTAAAATACTTTACTTTCATTAAAACCGTTTCTTTACTTTCATGCAATCATACATCATACGTACACATAGATAATATCATTATTATCTTCATCATTCATTATCTTTTACTTCTATCTAGATCCTGTCAAACTTTACCCTCTTCATAGCACGCAGCCATGATTACTGAGGTCGAGTGACAAGGATCGTGTTTCGTACTCTGTTATTACATTTCATCCGTTCATTACTTTCATTCGTTCATTCTTTAACTTCCGTTCATTCATCGTACTTTCTTGTCATTCTTACTCTTTCATCATTACCTCTTTTCTTTCCATATGCAATACCCTTCTGTTTCGTGATACTAGACCTAGGCCTATCATACACCTTGTATAACGGTGCACCGAACCTCCTGGCCACAGTACCTAGGATATGCAGCAATGGTTCTATACAAATGGTCAATCACAGTGTCAAGTGATGCGGTGTGAAAGTATATGTATTTTAATAAATGATTTTCGCACAGATTCAGTTTTAAATGGTTATTACTACTACTATCTATACACACAAAAAGCAAGTGCACCTATCGTGAGGTAATATAGTGATGGTAAGAACCGAGTATCAATCCGTGAACACACTAAGACTACTCAACAACCTTTATGATTGACTATCAGATTTGATTTTTGTTTAGGAAAATGATAAGTTGCATTGATGTAGATTAGGGTTTTAGGGTTTTTAAAATAGAAATACAATTAAAATAAAATAAGTTGAAACTTTTGGATTTGAAATCAAGGGATAAAGGCTATCATCCTAACTTGGATTACACTTATGTAACTATGATGAAGTGGTGGTGTGATTAAAGATATTGAATAAAGTAATTGTGTTAATGTTTATAAAGATGAGCTGGCGCGATTTCTCGTCTATGCGCTCCGTAGTGACCAGGACCACGTCAGGTTGAGATTTACTGCTTAGGTCAAGGCCCTAGTAATGTAGGTAAATCTTTTGTGTCCTTTTCGACATACGATTTCTGAAAACATAACTTAATGTTAGAAGAGAGTTGATCAAGTTCCTTTCCAACATACCATTAATTTTATAAAACCATAACAATTACTGTAGATTTCTCAGACTAATAAAAGGGAACCCGTAAATGATCAGAAAGTTAAGGTCTTATGATTTCTAATAACCATCTCTAGTTAATTAGCCATAGTTTGTTATGAATAAAAGTTGATCATACGTTTTTCAACCGTGTATGACAATCACAATTACAAACCATAACCTTATAACCCCCCGTTCAAATGTAGGTGCTACCCATCGAATGTTTTCCCAAGACCACCATAACATTAACACAATATTTATCACACCATTAGTTCATCACAAATTACATAAGTTTCATCCAGTTAGGATGACAATAAGAGTTTAGCTCATAATGAGCTTGAACATAACAACACACAAAATAGAAGATAAGTATGAATTCATCGGTGAAATAGAACAATCAAACCGGTGATTCCACAATGGATGATGTATAGACAATCCCGAGCTTCTTCCAAGTGTTGTATGCACCTCCCGAGCCTCCAAATGATCTCTAAGACTTGATTCCCGAGACAATTATACAGAGTATACCCCACCAAAAGCTTACCAAAATGATGAACTTAGCCCTCTATTTATAGGCTTCCCGGACTGCTTAAGCACGGCCCCGTGATAAAAAGGCACGGCCCCGTGACAAAAAGGCACGGCCCCGTGTTAGTATAATGCTTACGAAAGTTGGTCGGATCGTACGCACAGGAGTTGTCGGGGCACGGCCCCGTGACAAATTGGGCACGGCCCCTTGAAAGGGGCAAAGTCGGCCCTGTGGCAAATAGGGCACGACCCCGTGACTGCTTTTGGGGAACAGTACTTTTTGTCCTGTCAGATGTCCAATCACGGGGGTGTGCCAAATTAGCACGGGGGTGTGTTTCAGGCAAGGCATGGGGGCGTGCTTAATGAGTCACGGACCCATGCTTGGAATTTTAAGCTTGGATTTCTTCAATTTCTTGTCCAATATGCTCCTTTTGTCCATCTTGCCCTTCACAACACCTGAAAACACAATTAAATGATTTTAAGTACATAATCATCAAATTTCGGGAGATAACGAAGAATAATTGATGTGCTTTTGATAGTGTTTTTATGTATAATTTGGAGCACATCAAATATACCCACACTTAAACTTTGCTTGTCCTCAAGCAAAATCACTTAAAATGACAACTCCACCAAAAACCAAATAAAGCAAAAGATAAATATGTCTTTCGGGAAATACGCAGGTAAAAATTATTTCATCCAAATGCAAACATTTTAGGCATGTATAGAATAAGATCCTAGTGAGCAATGGGATTGTTAGTAAAGATATAATCATGTAAAAATCTACACTTCTCACAAGATGCACTCACACTCGGCTAAATATATGGAATCATACATAAGATGAAGTATGACTAATACGCTCAATTGCCTAGTATGAATACGTGTGAAATCATAAGCTTGTTAAGGGATCAATTCTCCACCTAGTTAGATATTTACTTGCATAAATCATTAGGTCTTTGATGGGTTGTAACTTGGCTCGGGCTCGGGTGTGGAATGTTTGGAAAAAGTGGCTAAATGCTAAAGACGACGGTCTTGGCTTATTTTTCTAACATAAACTACAAGGAAAGCAGTAAAAAGTTCCCTATACAATACTTCAAGCTAGAAGGGATATGCTAACTTGAGGACTCGTTTAATGTCAGTTTGTCAAGACCGTATTTTGCTTTTAGAAACCTTACTTCATCCTTCACCCGAAGATACACAAAACTATCCTTTCGTAAGGATCGTTCGGCTTGAAGCCTAATAGCACCCAATCGGATCAGTTCTATGTATTCATATTGAGATTCAGCTTGGTTCTTCTTGCATTTTCCATCATGTGACCAATTTCCACAATTCGGGCACCTTTCGTATCTTTTTGCCCGTCTCTTTATAGCGCTTTTTGAAATTCCACAAAATGGCGGAACTTGTTCCTTTTTTCGCCATTTCTTTCTTGCATCATACGTGAGGTTGAAGATTTGTTCGCGGATTTCTGGGGGAAGTCCCGGTTTTGCGTGATGAAGGCAACACAGCAAATTAAAATCAAAAGAATGCATTCCAGTTCTTTTAGGTCTGCCGGTAAAAGACCAAATTTTTCTTTTTCTCTTCTTTTTTTTTATTTATTTTCTCTCTTTTTTTATAAAAGCCAAAATCATGTCTTTAATGAAAAACGGGTTTGGTTGAAGGCTTTTTGGTTAAGTGACTTGGTGATTCGGGTGATCAAAATAAAAACGTTTATGCTCAACGGGGCTAACTAGGGTTGACGTTCGGGTAAGGAAAATTAAAAGAAATTGGTAGGGGCTTGAATGGTTAAGGTTTCCTAGTGCCTAACTCATTTTATGCAGAAAATACTAATTAAGGTCTCGAAATGTATACCCAAAGCAAGTTCTAATCACACGTATCATAAGCCACCCTCAATTGAATCCAGAATGAAAGTAAAATTGCAAAGATTTGCAAAAGCTGTTTTAAGGCTCAAAAATAAACTCACAAACGGATGGAATTGGGTAAAAGTGTTTCATTTTACATGATTGAATATTTTTACTGGATTATTGCTTTTAAGGATATCACAAAAATACGTTTGTAATTTTTATTTGGATTCTTCTTATTTACTTATTTATTTCCCGAAAACGTATATTTATAATTTGGTTTATCAAAAATTGTTTAAATTTTTGGTTTCGTGTCACAAAAATTAATGGTTAAGTGATTTTAAAATTTTTAAATTTGGACCATTTTTTAGCAAAGTATCAAATGTATATCCCAATTAATCCCATCCCCACACTTAAAATTCATATTGTCCCCAATGTGATTAAAAATATAAAACAAGGAATGGTAACGAGATACTCCCCTAAAAATGATGAAGTCGACTTGTGCCTTTGTTTGTGAGAATCATCGGGATCACCTGAAATATCATCCATTTATTGAGACCATTAAAACCCTAAACACATAAAATAAAAAAAAATAAAAAGACGTAAAGCAAAGGATAGAATGGCACAAAACAACTGTGCCCGGGCCCTGAAACTGATACTGATTTTTCAAGGGCTTTGTGGTGGGATATCCCCCCACTCATGATACATTCGGTTTCTGATGTAGGTGACATCACTGCTCAGGTCATCCACTCGGGAGTTCAGATTTTCGACACGGTTGAAAGCTTGTTGTGCGTATTCAAATGATCTCCTTGCATGGTCACTGGTGGTCTGGATTGCTTCATAAAGGTCTAACATGGTTGGGAATTCTCCGGCATGTGAGCTGGAGGCCCCGGCTTCTTCATGATGTGCTGGCATATCAAGGTCCATGATAATCTCCTCGGGATCTGCCGGATCCCAGATTTGTCCCTTCCTATCCATAAATCTCAGTTGTCCATTTGGTAAGGTTGTGATCATGTACATGCTTGTGCAAATGCTTAAGTCCAGCAGTCTTGGCATTACTCCTTCGGTTCCCTCCGTGTTACACCCATAACTCTCGTACAAGTTCAGGATCCAGCTTCCTCCAAACATGGGTGTCGGAGCACCTGCAGTTGCATTCCTGGCAAACAAGTTACAAAACAAATATCCAATATTGCATGGCAAATGATTAGTCATACAATATAAAATAAACAAGTCTCTCAAACTAACAACTCCCTCGCTTTGGCCACGAGCTGTTATCGAATGGCTAAGCAACCGATGTATGTATCGTAGCAGCGGGTCCCGAATCTGACTGCTCTTGGTTTTACTTGAGTTGAAGACCCCTGTTCCAATCTTTTCCCAAAATGCTTTTCTTATGGCACCGCTTTCTGCGTCCCTACTTTCCTCATCTGGAAATGTATGGTAAGCTGGCATTCCTGATATTGCTTCCTCCTCCATTTCCTGTTCTGAATATATTCCCAGATAGACGCCAAATAAAGCGATGGACGTTTTTCGCCACGGTCCACCAAGCCTGAATGTAACTGCTTCATCATCCCAAGGGTCGGAGTCTTTCATGCTAAATCTAAAAGATGCTACAAATTCAAGAGTTAGTTCATAAATAGAAGGTCTGTTTTGTGAAAACAATCGCTTCCACTGAACACTCAATAAATTGTTATATCTTTCGAGCTGTCCGACAGCCGCCAAGGTTTCCTCATCGGCTTGCAAATGTGACTTTTCACCCCTTTGCAAGAGCCTTTGCAACCGATCACAACACCATCTTTCACGGTTTCCTCCAAATTATAAGTATGGATGGTTCATGATCCTGAAATTTTGACAAATCAGTTAAAATATACAAAACAGGTTTTTGGAATAGGCTATCTATTTTAGGGACAAAAATTGATTTTCAAAAGCCACGTCACCCCTTTTTGTGAACTTTTGTTTGAAAAACAATTGACACGTTTGCTTTTTAAGAAAAATTTGTTGAGCATGGGGGTGTGTCTCTTGAAACGTGGGGGTGTGGTTAACATTTTGAGGCATTAAATTTCAACTCGAGCACGCGTGGTTTTGTTTGTAAATCTTTGATTAAGCATAAATTTGTCATTTTCATTCTTGAAAAACCAAAGACTATACGTTAAACCTTTTTAGTACTTGTTAATAATTCAAGACAAAAATATATAATGTTTCAACACTACTTGCCAATTCTTGTAACTTGAATATGATTAACAATGAAATCACCACACATTATGAAGATAGTCTTGTTAACACTAAAGGGAAGCATACTAATACTAATAACTAACTAATCATACTAATTGACACTAATCAACTTCAAGAGAAATATAAACAAGAAGGGATAAAGCATTCATAATTCCATAACATGTTTAAGCACAAGCTCTTACATATAATCATTAGGATTTCGGTAGTTTAGAGACCAAATCACCTAAATACATGCAAATGGCTATCATAATCATGGGAATTAGTATACTAACCTCTTGATTAAAACTCTTGAAAGATGACTTGAAAATATGAAAGAAAAATTGAAAAATTTGCACAAGGTGAAGAGGATACGAGTTTGCAGGCAAAGAGTTCGAGATTTATCATGCAACATTGATGGGGAACAAGACAAAAGGCTGAAACAAGTCAGGTTGTGTTGTTTTTTTTGTCATCATGGGGGCGTGCCTATATGGGAACGGGGGCGTGTTCCCCTTGTACAGTTTCGGTTCAGCCTTTTGTTGTTCTGTTTTTCAATTTCGCGGGTTGCGTAATTTACCCGGCTAAGTTTTGTCACATCCAATTCATCAGAAAAGCTACAAAATTAGTTCTAGAAATCAAATAAACAAGCCAAGCGACAAGCACATTTTCCTAACTCCTACGATTACATAATACGTAAAAAACCGGGAATCTAAAACTGCAAAACCAGACTCCTTAACACGCACTAGCGCACATGACCCATCATGAAATGCCTCTAGAAGAAGCCTCCACACATTTCGTGTTGAATGGTCGGGATAGGGTAATGCGAAGTGTGGTTGCTAAGTTCCGCAAGCCGGCGATTGATGGAAACAAGTTCCTCGCTCATTTCCTGAACTTTCTGGATAAGTTCAGCTAAGCGTTGAGTTGCGGTGAGATTCATCTCAGTCAATTTCTTGATTAGCTCATGAATCTTGAAGAAATATTCTTGAGTTGTTGGTTCCCAAGTTTCAGATCGTGGTTTAGTCGCAGGATTCCAATTAGAACTTCCTTGACTTGATTCTTTCATCTTTTCTTTATGAGATTTTGAGCATAAATGGGTGTGATGAAAGCTTGGAACAAGTGTGGTATTTATACACAGGTCTGCAAAGTTGATCACGGGGGCGTGCTTGGGTAGGCACGGCCCCGTGCTTGTCAGAAGTCGCCTTAAATTCGACCTGTAACGTTCCAGAGTCGTCAGCGGAGATCATGGAAAAAAAATTTCAGAGTCACGGGGGCGTGCTTGGGTAGGCACGGCCCCGTGCTTGTGCTTGCGAGTCCTACAAAAAGTTAAAAATTTCAAATAAGCTCTATGTACAGGTGCTGTGTTTTCGTTTCGGGTCTTCGGCGCGACCCTTCCCCACACTTAGTCTTCCTGGGGGCGGAGGTGTAATTCCTCCGAGAAAATCTTGGTTGGCCCATCATTATATGGCTTTAAACGATGTCCATTCACTTTGAAACTTAAACCGTCGTGGTTGTCAATTTCGATGGCACCATTTGGAAACACATTTTTAATCGTGCAAGGTCCAGACCAACGCGATTTTAGCTTTCCGGGAAACAAACGTAAACGAGAGTTATACAGTAAGACACGTTCCCCCACATGAAATCGTTTAGTGCTCCTTAAACGAGAGTCGTGGAATTTCCTTGTCTTTTTCTTGTAAACCCTAGCGTTTTCGTATGCTTGTTCTCTCAATTCCTCCAGTTCATGGATTTGTAGAAATCGATTCTTTCCTGCAAGGCCATGGTCTAGGTTTGCTGCTTTGAGTGCCCAATAGGCTTTATGTTCCAGTTCCACAGGTAGATGACACGACTTCCCATAAACGAGTTTGAACGGTGTTGTGCCAATGGGCGTCTTAAAGGCTGTTCGAAAAGCCCATAATGCATCATCTAGCTTGGTAGACCAATCCTTGTGATTTTGTCCTACGGTTTTTTCTAGGATTCGTTTGATACCTCTATTAGTGACTTCAGCTTGCCCAGTTGCTTATGGATGATAAGCGGCTGTAAAGCGATGGTTCACTCCATAACGAGCCATTGCTCTTTCGAGCTGTTTGTTGTAGAAATGGGCTCCTCGAGCACTAATCAAAGCCTTGGGGGTACCAAAGCGAGAGAATAATTTCTTAAGGAATCTGACAACATTTCTTGCATCGTTGGTAGGCAGGGCTTGAGCTTCGGCCCATTTTGAGACATAATCAACTGCTACCAAGATGTAACGATTCCCAAATGACACCGGGAATGGCCCCATGAAATCAATACCCCATACGTCAAATACCTCGCATACTTGAACGGGTTTCTGAGGCATCTCATCCCGTGTCGAGATGTTGGTTGCTCTTTGACATGCATCACAGGTGCGTACCATGTTATGAGCATCCTTGAAGATTGTGGGCCAATAGAATCCAGAATTGAAGACCTTTTTGGCTGTTAGGGTTGCTCCATGGTGGCCTCCTATGGGTCCTTCATGACAGTGCCTTAGGATCTGTTCTGCTTCACTTCCGTAAACACATCTTCGAATGAGTTGGTCCGCACCGATTCTGAATAGGTACGGGTCTTCCCAATAGTAATGCTTAATGTTAGTAAAAAATTTCTTCTTTTACTGATAAGTCATTCCTGTGAGAAGGACTCCGCTTGCCAAATAGTTCACGAAATCGGTAAACCAAGGATGCTCATCGATTGAAGATTGGATGTTCAAAAGGAATTCGTGAGGAAAATTATCGTTTATTTTGAATTCCTCGGTTTGTGAAGGGTTTGAATCTTCGAGACACGAAAGATGATCAGCCGCTAGATTTTCTGCTCCTTTCTTGTCATGAATCTCAACATCGAATTCTTGAAGCAGAAGTATCCATCGTATCAATCTCGGCTTTACATCTTGTTTGTTGAACAGATAATGTAGGGTTGAATGATCGGTATAGACGGTTGTTTTTGACAGGATTATATACGAGTGGAATTTGTCAAATGCGAAAACTACTGCGAGAAGTTCTTTCTCGGTGGTTGTGTAATTTTCTTGCACGTCATTTAGGGTTTTGCTCGCATAGTGAATTGGGTGAAATTGCTTGTCTTTCCTTTGTCCTAAAACGGCTCCTACCGCAAAATCGCTTGCATCGCACATGAGTTCAAATGGTAACGTCCAATATGGGGAAACCATAATTGGAGCGGTGAGCAATCTCTCTTTTAACAGATCAAATGCACTAATGCATTCGTTGAAAAACACGAATTTTACATCTTTCTCAAGAAGTTGAGTCATTGGTCGTGCGATTTTTGAGAAGTCTTTAATGAAACAACGATAGAATCCTGCATGACCTAGGAAGCTTCTATTTTCTTTCACGGTTGTGGGATATGGCAGTTTGGAAATAGTGTCAACTTTGGCTTGATCAACTTCGAGGCCTGCTCGAGAAATCTTATGTCCCAACACTATTCCTTCAGTAACATGAAGTGGCACTTTTCCCAATTCAAAACAAGGTTAGAATCTTCACATCTAACCAGCATCTTTTCCAGGTTTTCAAGACATTGTTCAAATGAGTTTCCAAAGACGGAGAAGTCATCCATGAAAACTTCCATTGAGTGTTCAATCATGTCATGAAAAATTGCTACCATGCATCTTTGAAATGTAGCAGGGGCATTACACAATCTAAAAGGCATTCGGCGATAAGCAAAAGTGCCATATGGACAAGTGAATGTCATTTTCTCTTGATCTTCAGGAGCAATGGGAATTTGGAAATACCCTGAGAAACCATCGAGGAAACAATAGAACATTTTTCCAGAAAGTCTCTCGAGCATTTGATCAATGAAAGGTAGAGGGAAGTGATCCTTCCTTGTGGCGTCATTGAGTTTACGATAGTCGATGCAAACTCTCCATCCTGTAACCGTACGAGTTGGAATAAGCTCATTCTTCTCGTTAGTTACCACAATCATTCCTCCTTTCTTTGGAACAACTTGGACGGGACTGACCCAAGGTGAATCAGAAATAGTGTGAATCAAACCGGCATCCAGCAGTTTGATTACTTCTTTCTTCACCACCTCTTGCATGATCGGATTTAACGTCTTTGAGGTTGAATAACGGATTTAAAGTTTTCCTCCATCAATATCTTATGAGTGCAAAAGGATGGATTGATTCCCTTGATGTTCATGATTTTCCATGCAATTGCTCGTTTATGTGCCTTCAACACATTGAGCAACTTGTTCTTCTCATCATTTGATAATGCGGATGAGATTATGACAGGAAGTTGAGATGTATTTTCAAGAAAAGCGTATTCGAGATGAGACGGTAGTTCTTTGAGTTCTAAAGTCGGAGGGTCTTCGATAGAGGGTTTGGCTTTAGGTTCTAATTCTTGATCGATGATCTCAAATGCTTCTTGATAAGATGATGTTTCATCAACTTCAAGTTCTGGAATGATTTGGTACTCACAAATGGGCTCGGTGGTTTGGATTTCTATTAATTGAGTATTGTAAGCTTCAATTTGACGAGTGTTCTTCAGATGACAGCTTATGATTGAGTCGCAAACATCAATATAATAGAGTAAATCGTCATGATGTTGAGGGTGTTTCATGGATTGTCCTATGTTGAATATCACTTCCTCCTTATCCACTCAGAGTGTGAGTTTGCCAGTGCAAACATCAATGAGGGCTCGAGCGGTTGCTAAGAAAGGTCGACCTAGGATGAGAGGAACATTCTTATCCTCATCCATGTCGAGGATCACAAAATCAACGGGAAATACGAACTTGTCGATTTTAACTAAGAGATTTTCAACAATGCCCCTCGGATATTTGACAGAACGGTCAGCTAATTGGATGCTCATACGAGTAGGTCTAGGCTCACCTAAGTTTAACTTTTCGAAAACCGCATAAGGCATAAGGTTTATGCTAGCTCCTAAATCGGCTAACGCGTTGCTGACAGAAAGACTTCCTATTAGGCAAGGTATGGTAAAACTCCCCGGATCAGTCATCTTTTGAGGTAGTTTGTTTTGAAGAACTGCTGAGCATTCCTCATTCAAAACTACATGTGATAACTCTTCCAGTTTCTTCTTGTTTGACAATACACCCTTTAAAAACTTAGCATAATTTGGCATTTGGGCTAAGGCTTCCACCAATGGCAGATTAATGTGGAGTTGCTTGAACAATCCTAGAAATTTGCAATATTGTGCCTCCATTCGTTGTTGTCTCAGATGACCGGGATATGGAGGTGGTGGAACATAAGGTGGCGGTGGTACGTATTTCTTGGCTGGTTCTTCAACAACAGCAGGTTGCTTCTGCTTGTCACTTGCATTACTTGGAGTCTCGAGTTCTATTTCTTCAAGGATGGGCTGTAATACAGGTACATCACCTTGAGTGGTTTTGCCACTCCTTGTGGTTATGGCTTTGACTTGAGCATTAGGGTTTGTTACTGTGTTGCTAGGCAAAGCACCTTGGGGTCTTGCAAATAGTTGTTGTGCTATCTGACCTACTTGGTTTTCAATGGTTTGCAATGATGCTTTGTTGCTTTTGATGTCAGCCTCATTTCTGTGGAACCTTTCCTCGTTTCTTCGATCAGATTTCCGGATGTACTCATCTGTGGCTTGTGTGGTTAACAACAATTGCTGCAATAAGTCTTCCATTGATGATGCTTCACGGTCTTGATTACTACTGCTTGGACCTTGATATGGTGGTTTCTGTTATTGGTAAGGTGGCCTACAGTTGAATCCAGATGATGATGGGTTGTTACCAGCTTCTCTGTAATTAGGATTGCTCCTCCAATTTGAGTTGTTGTTATATGAGTTGTTTGGGCCTCCTACGTAGTCAACATCTTCAACCATCATAATGCCTTGTGGGCATTCATTGGTCTTGTGTGAATTTCCACATGTGTTGCATCGTGTTGGAGTCTTTTTAAGTTCAGCTTGCAATTGTTCGAATCGTTTGGTTAAGGCTTCTAACTGGGCTGTGATCAGCGTTTCAGAGTCTACTTGATGAATTCCTCTAGATTTGATTTTGTTTCTTAAGGGATTGTAAGCAAAGCTCTTCTTATCTGCTTTCTCTAGGGCTTGGTATGCTTCTGTTGGTGTGACACTTCCGAAATCTCCTCCCGCACTTTGGTCTACAGCTTGTTTGTGTGCTCTGCTGATTGCATCATAAAAAGTTTGACACTGCAGCCACAGATCAAGTCCGTGATGTGGGCATCTCCGGAGGAGACCTTTATATCTCTCCCATGCTGCATGTAATGATTCATCATCGTCCTGGCTAAAGCTTGTGATGCTGCTTCTTAATTTGGCAGTGCGATCGGGCGGAAAGTATTTCAACAGGAATTGTTCAGCCATTTCCGCCCATGTGGTGATGTAATCAGGCGGAAGTGAATCAGGCCAGTCAATGGCTCGACCGCGAAGTGAAAATGGAAAAAGTCTTAGTCTAATAGCATCGTCTGAACAGTTATTGATTTTGAAGTTTGCACAGATACGAAGGAATCGTGAGATGTGAGCATTAGGGTCTTCGTCTTGCAATCCATGAAACTGAACAGAGTTCTCTACGAGTTGGATAATACCAGACTTAATCTCGAAATTATTTGCCGCTATTACTGGTTGGACAACACTAGACTCATAACCGTCGATTGATGGTGTGGCATAGTGCGTCATATTCATTTCTTCATCTTGATTAGCCATGTCTCCTTCGGATGGTGTATCTTGCGAGATGTCTTCTTCGATGATTGTTGCTGCTTGTTGTGGTCTTTCATGTAATCTTTGTCAGAAAAGTCGTTCAGGTTCTGAAAGAGGTGAAACAAGTTCAGGACTAAACGAGTCGGACATACACTAACTTGGGGAAGCATAAACTAATCTAAGGCTTAAAATAAATCAGGCAAATGTAACTAAACTATCTAAGGCAAACTATCTACAAAGTCAAAATGAATTTGAACAAAAAATATTAACAAGATATAAATAGGACAGTCAAAAATTTAGATTGTCTTTCAAACTTGCCGTGTGTCCCCGGCAACAGCGCTAAAAACTTGATGCGGTGTGAAAGTATATGCATTTTAATAATTGATTTTTGCACAGATTCAGTTTTAAATGGTTATTACTATTACTATCTATACACACAAAAGGCAAGTGCACCTATCGTGAGGTAATATAGTGATGGTAAGAAACCGAGTATCAATCCGTGGACACACTAAGACTACTCAACAACCTTTATGATTGACTATCAGATTTGATTTTTGTTTAGGAAAATGATAAGTTGCATTGATGTAGATTAGGGTTTTAGGGTTTTTAAAATAGAAATACAATTAAAATAAAATAAGTTGAAACTTTTGGATTTGAAATCAAGGGATAAAGGCTATCATCCTAACTTGGATTACACTTACGTAAATATGATGAAGTGGTGGTGTGATTAAAGATATTGAATAAAGTAATTGTGTTAACGTTTATAAAGATGAGCTGGTGCGATTTCTCGTCTATCCGCTCCATAGTGACCAGGACCACGTCAGGTTGAGATTTACTGCTTAGGTCAAGGCCCTAGTAATGTAGGTAAATCTTTGGTGTCCTTTTCGACATACGATTTCTGAAAACATAACTTAATGTTAGAAGAGGGTTGATCAAGTTCCTTTCCAAAATACCATTAATTTTAGAAAACCATAACAATTACTGTAGATTTCTCAGACTAATAAAAGGGAACCCGTAAATGATCAGAAAGTTAAGGTCTTATGATTTCTAATAACCATCTCTAGTTAATTAGCCATAGTTTGTTATGAATAAAAGTTGATCATACGTTTTTCAACCGTGTATGACAATCACAATTACAACCCATAAGCTTATAACCCCCCGTTCAAATGTAGGTGCTACCCATCAAAAGTTTTCCCAAGACCACCATAACATTAACACAATATTTATCACACCATTAGTTCATCATAAATTACATAAGTTTCATCCAGTTAGGATGACAATAAGAGTTTAGCTCATAATAAGCTTGAACATAACAACACATAAAATAGAAGATAAGTATGAATTCATCGGTGAAATGGAACAATCAAACCGGTGATTCCACAATGGATGATGTCTAGACAATCCCGAGCTTCTTCCAAGTGTTGTATGCACCTCCCGAGCCTCCAAATGATCTCTAAGACTTGATTCCCGAGACAATTCTGCAGAGTATCACCCCACCAAAAGCTTGCCAAAATAATGAACTTAGCCATCTATTTATAGGCTTCCCGGAGTGCTTAAGCACGGCCCCGTGACAAAAAGGCATGACCCCGTGACAAAAAGGCATGGCCCCGTGTTAGTACAATGCTTACGAAAGTTGGTCGGATCGTACGCACAGGAGTTGTCGGGGCACGGTCCCGTGACAAATTGGGCACAACCCCGTGAAAGGGGCAAACACGGCCCTGTGACAAATACGGCACGGCCCCGTGACTGCTTTTGGGGAACAGTACTTTTTGTCCTGTCAGATGTCCAATCGCGGGGGTGTGCCAAATTAGCATGGGGGTGTGTTTCAGGCAAGGCATGGGGGCGTGCTTAATGAGGCACGGCCCCATGCTTGGAATTTTAATCTTGGATTTCTTCAATTTCTTGTCCAATATGCTCCTTTTGTCCATCTTGCCCTTCACAACACCTGAAAACACAATTAAATGATTTTAAGTACATAATCATCAAATTTCAGGAGATATCGAAGAATAATTGATGTGCTTTTGATAGTGTTTTTATGTATAATTTGGAGCACATCATCAAGCTTTACCCTCTTCGTGGCACACAACCACGATTACTAAGGTCGAAAGACAAGGATTCCATTTTGAGTCTGTTGCGACAACAAGGTCGCTCACCTCATACTTTTGCTTGCAACCCTTTCTTACTCTCATTCATTATTAATGCATGCATTCATTCATCATGTTCCTCTTTCTTTATCTTTCACTTTACGTTACATTATACTTTCGTTTCATTCTTTAACATAACACGTAAAGTCACGGGAAGGATAAACATACATCATAGTAAGGAACATCATCATACACAGTCATCATCATCATACAGGGCAACATCATACATAACATACATCATGCATATACATGCAATATCATCATCATGCCCAACATAACTTCTAAGGCCTCCATGACCATCTTACATGTATTTATGGGAACTTCCATGTCAAAACTTACATCTGCACTTTCCCTCGAAAGTTAGTAATTAAACTATGCTCCTCCTCAGGTACAACAGCCCTATTTGGGCGTATGGGCACCCTTCAGTCGCATGGCCTCCAGGCGACTGAACATCATGCGAATGGACCTATACGGATGAACACCAATGCGGATGAACACCCAGTCGTGCGAATGGACCTCATGCGGATGGACTCTATGCGAATGGACCTTATACGGATGAACACTATGCAAATGGGCTCTCAGTCGCATGACTCCCCATGCGACTGGCCCTCCAGTCGTGCGAATGGACCTCTTGCGGATGGACTCTATGCGAATGGAACTTATGCGGATAAACACTATGCAAATGGGCTCTCAGTGGCATGACTCCCCATGCGACTGGCCCTCCAGTCATGCGATTGAACCTCAATCGTGTGACTGAACCTCAATCGCACTCCAGTCGGCCGTATGGCCTCCAGTTGGTCACCTAGCCCTAACTGATGCAGAATGCAGTTCATCCCGAACCCAATCTGCCATTTTCAAATATCCCCAATTACCCAACTTTCTCGCGTTGGCGAGTTTGGTCCCTCGACTTCAGACTTTATTTCTTTTTCTTCTTTCGTCGGCTTCAAGGAAAATATCCGGGTGTTACATCCTTACTTTTAAGTAAGTATACATAACAATATCTAGTGCAATCGTCAATAAACGTGATAAAGTACTTGTTGCCGCCTCTTGTTGGGTGTGCTTTTAAATCACACACGTCAGTGTGAATTAAACTGAGGGTTTTGGTTATTCTTTCAACCGGTTTAAATGATGATCTTGTAAGTTTTGCTTCAGCACATGTTTCGCAATAGAGTTTGTGTTAATATGGATTGTAGGTATCGTTTTAAATTTATTAAACGACGAATAGGATTATAATTTACCTGTCCTAGTTTACCATGCCAAGAATTTGAAGACTCAAGCATATAAATAGAAGTAGTAGTGTTCTTTATATAGTTTTTTACTATAGTTACATTCAACTTAAACAAACCATTGAAGGCATAACCCTTTCCCACATACATTCCACGCTTAGTCAGGACAAAATTATCTGACTCAAACACTAAACAAATCCAAACTTATTAAGCAACCATCCCAAAAGAAGATTGTTGTGAATCTTTGGGATATACAAGATGTTGCTCAAGGTGAGTTCCTTCCCAAAAGCCATCTTCAAGATCACGTTTCCTTCACCTTTGATGTCGATCATAGCTTTGTTACCCATATAAAGCTTTTCATCACCTGTAGTCTCTTTAAAAGTGCTAAAGATGGTCTTTTCATCACACACATGACGGGTAGCTCCCGTATCAAAAAACCATCCATGTGGGTTGTCTCCCACGAGGTTGACTTCTTCCACTTTTGCTGATAGCTCGATGATCATTGCCACTAACGGTGCACCATCTTCTTCACCATATGTGTACGCTCACGCATTGGTTGCTTGCACTGATTAGCCCGGTGCCTATCTTATTACAATTATAACAAATACCTTGGCAAGGTGTAGGTGGAGGCTTCTTTTTCATAACCCTTTTCTTTGATCTAAGGTTTATCTTTTCTTTTCCAATTGGCTTTTTCCCTTTACCTTTATAACCCTTTAATGACTACCCATATTCAACCATATTTGCCTTAGTTGTTGGTTCTATATGGGTCCCTTTTTGAGTCATTTTGTTGTCTTCTTCAATTCAAAGACGAACGATAAGTTCATCCATAGTTATCTCATTTTTTTAAGCTTTAGATAATTCTTAAACTCTATCCAACTTGGAGGCAACTTTTCAATCATAGTTGCCACTTAGAACGTGTCATTTAGAGCAATCGATCCCTCAGCATGAATTTCATGAAGTACAACTTGTAACTCTTGAAATTGGCTAATCATAGTCTTGTCATCAACCATTTTGAAATTCAAGAACCGAGCCAATATAAATTTCTTCCTACTGACATCCTTGGTTTTATACTTCTTGTCTAAAGACTCTCATAATTCTTTTGCAGTCTTAATATTGCAATACACGTTATACAGTGAGTCACAAATACCATTCAAAACCTAATTGCGACAAAGAAATTCCGAATGTCTCCAAGCATCAATAGTACTCAAGGCTTGAGCATCATCCCATTCTTTAGGTAGGGGAGCAGTTTTCTCCAAGAACTGTGCCAAGTTCAAGGTGGTCAAGTAGAAGAACATCTTCTTTTTCTATCTCTTAAAGTGGATACTCATGAATTTTTCAAGTTTTTCCACATGGTTCACCATAATGATCGCTCCCATAGTGATTACAGTAAATTGGATTGATAGAGAGGAACTCAAAACACTAGAAGACATATTGTTAGTTTTTTCAGAGAAATAGTTTAAGTTAGAATAATTTTTAAACAAAATTGAGAAAAAACAAACAGAATTAAAAAAACAAACAAACAAACCCAGTATATCCCACTCAAGAGCAGGGTCTGGGAGGGGTAGGTGGTGGCAAGTCTTTGCTCTATCTAGATAGGTAGAGAGACCGCTTCCAAAGAGACCCCTGGCTCGATAGCAAAAGCAGTAATGCTAACGAATCAACATATAATCAAACATACGATATGTGATATATGGTATATGGTACAGCACACATCATACAACAAACATTAAAATATCACCAAAAGGAAGTATAAAATGAACAAGCATTTATCAGGGAAGCAGCAAGTTTCCCCTAAAAAGGTCCAAGCGTACTACATACACATCAGGCCCCGTAACAATTAATCAAAGTCCTCTCCTAGCTACAGGAACCACTAAAAGTCCTTAATTTTGATTCTACGCCTCCACTCACTCCTATCCTCGATCATGTGCTCAGAGAGGTGCAAGTGTATCATATCTCGCCTAATTCTCTCTTTCTAAGTCAACCTAGGTCTTCCTCTACTCTTCCTACCCTCTATGATGATGTTCTCCACTGCTCTGACCGGTGCTGCCATTGGTCTCCTCTTGACATGTCCATACCATCTTAATCTTCCCTCTCGTATTTTATCTGCAATAGAAGCCACTTCTAGCTTCGTCGAAACACTTCGTTTCTTATCCGATCCAGTCTTGTATGGCCACACATCCACCTTAGCATTCGCATTTCCACAACCTCTATTTGTTTCTCGTGCGATTTCTTTATGGCCCAGCAGTCTGTTCCATATAGCATAGCTGGGCGTACCGCCACTCTGAAGGAATTTTTTAAATTGTTTTCAAAATTCTATAAAATTCAATGGAAGATGTTCTAAGTCCAACTTTGAAGATCACTCGTGAATAAGAAACGAAAACACTAAAGAAATAAACTTTTAAAAACATAGATTAATTCATAAGAATATATGAAAGGTGTTTTTAAAATTTGTTTTTAGGTTGTAGGAACCATTTATATAAACATTAAACAAAACCGGTTTTTATTAATAAAAGCAATAGAAATTAATATAAATCAAAGTTACAATGCTCTTACAATTATAAGTAAACATTAATGGAAGAACATAATTGCAAAATGCTGAGGATCGTGTTAGATATGAGACACTTAAAATAAATTCCGAACCTCCCAGGAGAACTCGTTTTGTTTCCAAGGGTACAACAGATGAAGCAGTTGGTACTGTCGGGATTGATCTAGAACCCGAATTTGATTGTAGAAGAGAAACCAGAGATGGAGGACGTTTAGAGAACATGTTTACTGTAGGTTTTCGAGTTGCGTTTGTGTATCTTGTCTACTGAGGTACCCTCAATATATATAGGAAACTCTAACTGTAACCAGTCAGTTATCATTTAATTCAAAAATGAAACAATTCATTAAAGCCTTCAATGCTAATTATTTTGGTTATTTAATTAGTCAAGATGTAACAGAAACTGTTATAAATCACATCATTAATTTCTTATACCAATCCCAACTTATGAGTATTGATATCAAATTTAACATATTAAATTTATTGAATAATATTAAAAACCATATTAATATTAATAAATTTCCAACAAGTATCACCAAATTTCTCTTCATAAATCTTCTCATATTGTTTTTAGGAAACAAGGATAACTCAAGTAGACATTCCTGTAACCACATGTCCTCATCATGTAGAACTTAAAGTTTATCGGGAAGCTAATGCTAAATATGCTCTTATGGCTTCAGTGACTTAGTCAAATAAGTAGTGACCACTAACCATGAAGATTGCATAGGTTCATTCATTTTAAATTAATCTTTTATGAAAGGTATTAATTTGAGTTTTGATTCAAGAGTTATAATTGAGTAGTGGTTTTTTTATGATGTTAGTAATGGTTCTTTATGATGTTAACAAACCTGATGAGAGGATCCATCACTTGGTAAAACGGATTATGAATAGCTATTAAGGTGTTTGAAAACTAGTCCTCTATTAATAAGGTGCTTGAATTTGAAATGTTACTACGATTATCTTGAAATTTTTAATGACTTGAATATAGTTTTTTGTAGCTTGATATTGGTTTGAGACTGAATTTATGATTAAACTTTTATCAATGTGAGAAGAGGTATTCATTACTTAATTTCAGTTCTAAATTTTAGAATTTTGCAGAATTTGATATTAATATTTTATAGCTTATTATAGGTAAATTTTACATCTATACTTTTTGCTACTTTGACCGGAGTTGTTTCAATCTTGTTTTGAGTTGTTTGACGCTGTTCTAATCTCACTTTGTGAAGTTTTGAGTTTATGATTATTTAATGATTGTGGTTTCTTACTACCTTTTTCTGGTTTCTGTTTTGTAGCTGATAACATCTTTGCTAGGCTGCACGTGATGATGATTATGGATGCAAAACTTTAGTTGAAAGTTGCTTGTTCCGTAAGAATTGATTCAGAGAAGCTGTTTATTTAGGCCTACATTCAATACTTTGATAAAAGATGTGAGTTGTTAAATTTGTTAGCATAAAGTGTCCAATTTTATTATTATTCAATCTCATTGATAATATCATATTTGTGTGTATGAATTTATTTTGTTTTAATCAATTGTTTGGTCTCTATGGATTGTATTCCTTCAATTTTCTTGTGAAGGCTAAACTTGTTTGGGTTAGGAAGTGTGATTAAATGTCCTATAATTTTTTCAATTAGTAATTCTCGGTTAAGGATAAAAAAATTTATTTCGTTAGACTTTTATACTTATGCCTTCAATTTGCATGACCTGGAGTCTTCAATAATTATCTTGTATAATGTTGAGTTCAATATTGATATTTGTATATTTAATTGGCCATTGTAAAATGGTGTAACACCCGCTTCCCAGGGCTCACCCCGGGGAGCGTTACGCATCGGATATACAGAACACATAGTAATCAGAGAATACACAGCGGAAGTCTAACTTTAAATATACATCAACGCGTACAATACATTTGTTATAATAGATAATACCATTACATCAGTTTAACTATACTAGAGATCCAAATCTTCAACAACATTCTAGAACTTTATTTTCTCATAAACTATCTCGTAATCTTTAAGCCCTGTACTCACTTGGCACCTAGGATGTGTATCCATAAAAATAGAAAACATTTGGGACTCAGCATAAAGCTTGTGAGTTCATAAACATGGCATTCTTCAAAATTCAAAACATGTTATTATTGACTATTGCATCAAGCAGATACAGCCATGGCAAACAGATAGGAACAGAGTAAGCACAGTATAAATTCACATAACCAGGCTATGTATACAAACTCCACTGGCTAAAGCAGAATCATACAAGCAGCCCTCAAGCATCCTATCAAGCATTGCCACATATCACAGATGCTATTGATAGTCAATTCTTCAATTATTACCAGTTATCAGAACATCACATCCCGTTTTAGAAAAACAGTTCAGAGGAACTCACCTCAATCAATCAAGTCAGTGATATCGTCTGCTCAGGTTCACTGCTATCAGGTATTATCCTATAGGCAAAATAACATTATTTAAGCTATATTCTAGCTAGTAATAATTTCAGGGATGATGTGTTATCTTTTTCTATTTATTGGTTTTACTCAGGCACTTTCTTTTATCATATGTCAACCCTTTAGTACAACCCTTACCAGTTGGCATAACTCGGGCGTTTCCATCATATCCGAGCCAACCCTTGGGGTTACCCAATACCTTCTCTAATGATAACCTTAAAGTCTAATAATAATAATAATAACAACAACTACAACACTAAAAATAACAAATAATAATAATACTAACTATAACAATAAAAATAACAACTATAATAATAATAATAACTATAAAGATGATAATAATAATATTAATAATAACTATATTAATACTAATACCTACAATGATAATGATAATAATAATAATAATAATAATAATAATAATAATAATAATAATAATAATAACGACTATAATAATAATTAAACATAACCTTAAACAAGGGCGTACCTGAAAACTATCTACGGCAATTTAATGTAGAGTCTCCCCTACTCGCGCTCCTAGTCGCGCTCCTACTCGAGTACCAAAATGACTACTAGCAACACCTAACGGGGTATTGAGAACTCGGGATTCTCTTTATATTAGAGTGTTCCCAAAGAAACTTATATTCTAAATTCAACCTTAAGGCTTCTATTTATAAGGTAGCAGAAGGCAGTTGAAAAAGTTTTAGAGGCGATGTGGGATTGCATGTTGATGCGTCTGAATTTCAATTCTTTCATTTGGAATATGAAAGTTTAATATAATATTATTATAAAAATATATTATTATAATTAATTCAGCTGCTTAACTCGTTCTTCTCTTATAACTTTTTATTTATAATGCTTCATAAAATTTCGAATGTGTCGTTGTGACGAGCTTATTTTTCTCTACGAGTCAACCTAAGTTTCGTAAAAAACGGAGCAGGTTCGAATATAATATATTATTATTATATTCAAACGGTCTCTTATAACAAAAAAATTTCATCTAAAAACTTCAAACTTTAAATAGACAATTTACTCATTACTTACTCGTTTGACAATATATGAAATGCGAAGTTCATATGACCCAAACGCTCGGGTTGTTACATTCTCCTCGCCTTAAAAGAATTTCGTCCTCGAAATTCGAAGGTTACTCGAACAGTTGAGAATATTTGACTTTCCTTTCTTCTGCTAATTCCCAAGTCTTCTCAGGTCCTTTCTGACCTTGCCACTGGACTAATACTAGTGGAATTATTTTCTTTCTTAATTTTCGTTCTTGAGAATCAAGAATCTTTATCGGTTTTTCAATAAAGTTTAATTTCTCGTCTATTTGCACGTCCTCTAATGGCATTGCTTGAGTCAGATCTGCCAAACACTTCCTTAGGTTCGATATATGAAAAGTATCGTAAATACCTTTCAAAGTTTCAGGTAATTCTAGCTTGTATGCAACTGAACCAATTCTTGCGATGATTTTGAACGGTCCAATGTACCTGGCAGTTAACTTCCCGCGTTTACCGAATCGCATTACTCCTTTCCATGGTGAGACTTTCAACATCACATAGTCTCCTTCTTGAAATTCTAAAGGTCTCCTTCTGTTATCTGCATAACTCTTCTTTCTATCCTGAGAAGCCTTTAGTCGTTGTCTGATTTGTTGGATTTTCTCAGTTGTCTCGAGAATAATTTCGGTTTTGGTCAACTGATCATCCCCTACTTCTGTCCAACAGATGGGAGTTCTACATTTCCTACCATATAAGGCTTCAAATGATGCAGCCTTAATGCTGGAATGGTAGCTGTTGTTATAAGAAAATTCAATCAAAGGCAAATGATCATCCCAGCTACCTCCAAAATCAATCACGCAAGCACGCAACATGTCTTCTAAAGTTTGAATTGTTCGCTCACTCTGACCATCGGTCTGAGGATGATATGCAGTGCTTAAACTGATTTTGGTTCCAAGTTCCCTTTGGAAACTTGTCCAGAATCTGGAAGTGAATCGGCTATCTCTATCGGAGATAATGGATAAAGGCACTCCGTGCTTACTTACTATTTCATCAATATATATCTTGGCTAGTTTTTCTATTGGATAGCTCTCACTTATGGGTAGAAAATGTGTTGACTTGGTTAGCCTGTCAACCATGACCCATATAGCATTATATCCTTTTTGTGTTCTTGGAAGTTTTGTGACAAAATCCATGGTCACTCTATCCTATTTCCATACTGGCAACTCCAACTGTTGTAACTGACCAGCTGATTTTTGATGTTCAATCTTAACTTGCAGACGTGTTAAGCATTTCTCAATGTACTGGGCTATGGATCTTTTCATATTAGGCCACCAGTAGTGATTTCGAATATCCTTATACATTTTGTTTGCTCCAGGATGCATTGTGTATTTGGATTTGTGGGCTTCATCTAATACTTTGCCCTGAATACCTCCAAATTTTGGGATCCAAATTCTCTGACCAAATCGTAGGACTCTATCCATTCCTTGAGTCAATAATTTCTGGTTACCCATCATTCTTTCAGCCTGAATATTCTCATCTTTCAATGCTTCAGTTTGAGCATTCTTGATTTGGTCTTTCCAATCAAGCTTGACATCTATCTTTAATGCTTTTACCCTAATCGGTTTAACTCTTTCTTTCCGACTGAGAGCATCAGCGACTACGTTAGCCTTTCCTGGATGGTATTTGATTTCACAATCATAGTCATTGAGAAATTCCATCCACCTTCTTTGCCTCATGTTTAACATCTTTTGATTAAAGATGTGTTGTAAGCTCTTATGGTCTGAGTAGATTACACACTTAGTACCATACAAGTAGTGTCGCCAAATCTTTAAGGCAAACACTATGGCACCCAATTCAAGGTCGTGCGTAGTATAGTTCTTTTCATGAACTTTTAGTTGTCGTGATGCATAGGCTATAACCTTGTCACGTTGCATCAACACACAACCTAAACCATTATATGAGGCATCACACTATATTGCAAAGTCTTCATTACCATCTGGTAATGAAAGTATAGGAGCACTACTAAGCTTTTGTTTTAGAAGGTTGAAAGCTTCTTCTTGCTTTGGTCCCCAGTCAAACTTTACATTCTTTCGAGTCAAAGATGTTAAAGGGGTAGCAATCTTGGAGAAATCTTGAATAAACCTTCTATAATATCCTGCTAATCCCAAAAAGCTCCTAATCTCACTGGGATTCTTCGGTGATTCCCATTTCATCACAGCCTCTATCTTAGCTGGATTCTACTTGTATTCCCTTCTCATTTATTACGTGACCAAGGAATTGAACTTCTCTTTTCCAAAAGTCACATTTAGAGAATTTTGCATAAAGCTTTTCTTGTCGAAGGGTTTCTAGAACTATTTTTAGATGTCTAGCGTGATCATCTTGGTCCTTAGAATAAATAAGTATGTCGTCTATAAAGACAATGACAAACTGATGCTTGTGGATAGTATATATATTTTGATAAAGGTTTTTCGCACAAATTCAGTTTTAAATGGTTATTACTAATACTAACTACACACACAAAAGGCAAGTGTACCTATCGTGAGGTAATATAGTGTTGGTAAGAACCGAGTATCAATCCGTGGACACACTAAGCCAACTCAACAACCCTCATAATTGACTATCAGTTTTGATTTATAAAATGATAAGTTAAACAAAATAACAATAAATAAAGATAGATTGAAACTTTTGGTGATTCTTTCAGTGAAGTAAGGCTGTTATCCTAATTTAGATTACACTTATGCAACTATGATGAATTGGTGGTATGATTAAAGATATTGAATAAAGTAATTGTGTTAACGTTTATAAAGATGAGCTGGCACGATTTCTCGTCTATCCGCTCCGTAGTGACCAGGACCAACACAGGTTGAGATTTACTGCTTAGGTCAAGGCCCTAGTGATGTAGGTAAATCTTTTGTGTCCTTTTCGACATACGATTTCTGAAAACATAACTTAATGTAAGAAGAGAGTCGATCAAGTTCTATTCTAACATACCATTAATTTTAGAAAACCATAACAATTACTGTAGATTTCTCAGACTAATAAAAGGGAACCCGTAAATGATCAGAAAGTTAAGGTCTTATGATTTCTAATAACCATCTCTAGTTAATTACCCATAGTTTGTTATGAATAAAAGTTGATCATACGTTTTTCAACCGTGTATGACAATGACAATTACAAACCATAAACTTATAACCCCCCGTTCAAATGTAGGTGCTACCCATCGAAAGTTTTCCCAAAACCACCATAACATTAACACAATATTTATCACACCATTAGTTCATCACAAATTACATAAGTGTTCACTAAATAGGATAACAAATGAAGTTTAGCTCATAATGAGCTTGAACCTAACAACAAAGATAGAAGATAGTAATGAAATCATCGATAAATTAGAACAATCAAACCGGTGATTCATTATGGATGATGTTAAATGATCCCGAGCTTCTTCTAAGTGTTGAATGGACCTCCAAAACCTTCTAAGGACCTCCAAAGGCTGGGTTCCCGAGAGGGAACACCAGCACTTCACCTCCCAAAAGCTCTCTTCAAAGTTGAAAATGAAGTCCTATTTATAGGCTTTCTGGAGTGTTTAAGCACGCCCCCGTGCCTAAAAGGCACGGCCCCGTGATAGTACAATGCTTACGAAAGTTGGTCGGATCGTACGTGCAGGAGTTATCGGGCACGGCCCCGTGACAAATGGGGCACGGGCCCGTGAAAGGGGCAAACATGGCCCCGTGCCTCCTGGGGCACGACCCCGTGACTGCTTTTCAGGAACAGTACGTTTTGTCCTGTCAGATGTCCAATCACAGGGGTGTGTCAAATTAGCACGGGGGTGTGTTTCAGGCAAGGCATGGGGGCGTGCTAAATGAGGCATGACCCCATGCTTGGAACTTTAAGCTTGGATTTCTTCAATTTCTTGTCAAATATGCTCCTTTTGTCCATCTTGCCCTTCACAACACCTGAAAACACAATATGAACGATTTAAGTATCAAATCATCATTTTCAGTAAGAGTTTATAGAATAATTGATGTGCAATTGATATTTTATATGTATAATTTGAAGCACATCAAATATCCTCACACTTAAACTTTGCTTGTCCTCAAGCAAAATCACTCAAAATAGCAACACCACCAAAAACCAAATAAATCAAGATATAAATATGTCTTTCAAGAACTATATAAGCAAACTTGGTTTACCCAAATATAAACAGTTACGCACATGTGGAATGATATCCTTTCAAGCAATAGAATGGTTTCTAAATATTTTTAACATGTAAAAATTCACAATTCTCACAAGATGCACTCACACTCGGCTATATATATGGAATCATACATAAGATTAAGTATGACTAATACGCTAAATTGCCTAGTATGAATACGTGTGAAATCATATGCTTGGTAAGGGATCAAATCTCCACCTATGTTAGGTATTTACTTGCATAAATTATTAGGTCTTTGATAGGTTGTAACTTGGCTTAGGTTTAGGGTATGGATTATTTGGGAAAAAAGTGGCTAAATGCTAAAGACCATGATCTTGGTTTATTTGATTGATATAAACTAACAGAAAAGTAATAAAAAGGTTTCCCTATACAATACTCAAGCTGCAAGGGATATACAAACTCGAGGACTCGTTTATGGTCAGATCGTCAAGACCATATTTCACTTTCAAAAACTGGACCTCCTCCTTAACCCGATGATATACGTAGCTATCCTTTTTAAAGGGTCGTTCGGCTTGGAGCCTAATTGCACTTAACGGATTTGGATGTCGAATTCTTGGATTCGGTTTGGTTTTTGTTGCACTTTCCTTTGTGAAACCAGTTCCCCACACGTTGGGCATCTCTCATATCATTTTTCCTTTCTTGAGCACATATCTTGAAATACCATAAAATGATGGAACTAGTTTTTTTCTTCTTTCTCTTTTTCTTTTTCTTTTTCTTTTTTTTTTTTTGGAAATAAGCCAAAACATGTTTTTATCGAAAAAGGGTTTTGTTCAAGGCTTTTTGGTTTAGTGACTTCATGGTTCGGGTGATTAAAAATGAAAAACGTGTAAGCTCAACGGGGCTAACTAGGGATAATGTTTGGGTAAGGATATTTGAAAATAGTAGAGGCTCGAATGTCGGTTTTTCCTAATTGCCTAAATCCTTTTTATACAAGAAACACTTATAAGATTTTGAAATGTATACCCAAAACAAGTTCTAATTCACATGCAACATAAGGCACCATCAATATATCCGTAATGAAAGCAAAATTGCATAAATGCAAAAGCTTGTTTAAGGCTCAAAAATAAGCTCACACATAGGATGGAATTGGGTATAAGTGTTTCATTTTACATGTTTGAATATTTTACCAACTCGTTTTGCTTTTCAGGATATCACAAAAAACATTTTTAAGGTTATTTGGGTTTGCTTTATTTGCTTATTTATTTCTCGAAAACGTATATTTATATTTTGTTTTATTAAAAATTGTTTCATGTTTCCTGTGTTGTTGCCAAAAGCATTAAAATCAGAGTGACTTTTTGCAAAAGGTTTAATTATAACTTGGACCTATTTATAAGCAAAGTATCAAGCATGTATACCCTTCCCCACACTTAAACTTCACATTGTCCTCAATGTGATTCACAATAAATATTAAGTAGAGAAAGGTAAACGAAAACTCCCCTAAAATGATGAGTCAAATGAGTGTGATCGTTTTTCCATAGCCGCCTTGAATGAGCTCAAAAGATTACATCAGGATTAATCTAAAACATCACCAATTTATTTAAGCAAAAAGTTAAAGTCCTAAGCACACAAAATAAAAATAAACAGACTGAAAAGTAACATAGAGCCATGTTTTGGTTACGGGTCCTTGGCTAGACCCTTCCCCACACTTAGTTTTTAATGAGGTGGAGGTTTATCACCTCCGAGAAAATCTTAGTTGGTACATCGATTTGGCCATTAACCGATGACCATTAACTTTGAAACTTAGTCCCTCATTGTTTTCAACCTTGATAGTATTATGTGGATCGACTTCTTCATTTTTTATTTTTTTATAATTTTTTTTAAGTAAAACAAAATAGTCAAAAATTTGGATTGCCTTTCAAACTCCATGTGTCCCTGGCAACGGCGCCAAAAACTTGATACGTGCGGATAGTACATATATTTTGATAAAGGTTTTTCGCACAAATTCAGTTTTAAATGGTTATTACTAATACTAACTACACATACAAAAGGCAAGTGTACCTATCGTGAGGTAATATGGTGTTGGTAAGAACCGAGTATCAATCCGTGGACACATTAAGCCTACTCAACAACCCTCATAATTGACTATCAGTTTTGATTTAGAAAATGATAAGTTAAACAAAATAATAATAAATAAATATAGATAAAGATAGATTGAGACTTTTGGTGATTCTTTCAGTGAAGTAAGGCTATTATCCTAATTTAGATTACACTTATGCAACTATTATGAATTGGTGGTGTGATTAAAGATATTGAATAAAGTAATTGTGTTAACGTTTATAAAGATGAGCTGGCGTGATTTCTCGTCTATCCGCTCCGTAGTGACCAGGACCAACACAGGTTGAGATTTACTGCTTAGGTCAAGGCCCTAGTGATGTAGGTAAATATTTTGTGTCCTTTTCGACATACGATTTCTGAAAACATAACTTAATGTAAGAAGAGAGTCGATCAAGTTCTATTCTAACATACCATTAATTTTAGAAAACCATAACAATTACTGTAGATTTCTCAGACTAATAAAAGGGAACCCGTAAATGATCAAAAGTTAAGGTCTTATGATTTCTAATAACCATCTCTAGTTAATTAGCCATAGTTTGTTATGAATAAAAGTTGATCATACGTTTTTCAACCGTGTATGACAATCACAATTACAAACCATAAACTTATAACCCCCCGTTCAAATGTAGGTGCTACCCATCGAAAGTTTTCCCAAGACCACCATAACATTAATACAATATTTATCACACCATTAGTTCATCACAAATTACATAAGTGTTCACTAAATAGGATAACAAATGAAGTTTAGCTCATAATGAGCTTGAACCTAACAACAAAGATAGAAGATAGTAATGAAATCATCGATAAATTAGAACAATCAAACCGGTGATTCATTATGGATGATGTTAAATGATCCCGAGCTTCTTCTAAGTGTTGAATGGACCTCCAAAACCTTCTAAAGACCTCCAAAGGCTGGGTTCCCGAGAGGGAACACCAGCACTTCACCTCCCAAAAGCTCTCTTCAAAGTTGAAAATGAAGTCCTATTTATAGGCTTTCTGGAGTGTTTAAGCACGCCCCCGTGCCTAAAAGGCACGGCCCCGTGATAGTACAATGCTTACGAAAGTTGGTCGGCTCGTACGTGCAGGAGTTGTCGGGCACGACCCCGTGACAAATGGGGCACGGCCCCGTGAAAGGGGCAAACACGGCCCCGTGCCTCCTGGGGCACGGCCCCGTGACTGCTTTTGGGGAACAATACTTTTTGTCCTGTTAGATGTCCAATCACGGGGGTGTGTCAAATTAGCACGGGGGTGTGTTTCAGGCAAGGCATGGGGGCGTGCTAAATGAGGCACGGCCCCATGCTTGGAACTTTAAGCTTGGATTTCTTCAATTTCTTGTCAAATATGCTCCTTTTGTCCGTCTTGCCCTTCACAACACCTGAAAACACAATATGAACGATTTAGGTATCAAATCATCATTTTCAGTAAGAGTTTATAGAATAATTGATGTGCAATTGATATGTTTTATGTATATAATTTGAAGCACATCACAAACTTATCCAAGTATGGCTTGCAAACTCTATTCATCAGATCCATGAATGCTGCAGGAGCATTGGTTAGTCCAAAGACATAACCAAAAATTCATAGTGTCCATAACGCGTCCTAAATGCGGTCTTAGGAATGTCTTTCTCGCGCACTTTCAACTGATGATAACCTGATCGTAGATCAATTTTTGAAAAGTAGTTGGCTCCTTGAAGTTGATCAAATAAATCATCTATTCTTGGTAAAGGATACTTGTTCTTAACAGTTAACTTGTTTAATTCTCGATAATCAATGCACATACGCATTGAACCATCTTTCTTTTGACGAACAATACTGGCGCTCCCCAAGGTGAGGAACTCGGTCTAATAAACCTTCTTTCTAAGAGTTCATCGATTTGCTTCGTAAGTTCTTTCATCTCTGAAGAGGCTAAACGATAAGGAGCCTTCGCGATTGGTTTAGCACCAGGTACTAAATCAATACGAAATTCTATCTAACGATCAGGTGGAAGTCCTGGTAAATCTTCCGGAAACACGTCTGGGAATTCGCACACTACAGGTATTTCATTTATCTGCATTTCCTTTTTAGCATCTACCATGCATAAGAGAAAGGCTATGCATCCTTTCTAAATACATTTCACTACCTTCATTGCTGAGATGATACTGGCTTTGGGGTTTCCATCACTACCATGAATTAGTAGCTTTTCCCCATATGGCTTACGTACAGTCATCGTCTTATGTTCACAGTCGAGCCGAGCACAATTCTTATTCAACCAGTCCATCCCAAGAATAACATCATATTCACTTAAAATGGTTGGCATTAAGTTTACAGAGAATTCAGTATTAACTAAGGTGATAACACAATCCCTAAAGATTTGACTTATCTTATCTCGCTCACCACTGGCAGTTTCTACAATATATGCACATTCTAGAGTTTGTGGTACTAAGTTCAAATAAGGTACTAAAGCAGTTGAAATGAAACTTCTATTTGCACCAGTGTCAAATAAAACTCTAGCATATATATTGTTAATGAGAAACGTACCAGCTATGGTTTCATCTCCAGCTTCTTTTAACACATACACTCGACCCTTGGACTTGTTTTGATTCTCCGTAGGTTGTGCTTGTGGAGGGTTCTTGCAATCACTTCGGAAATGTCCATACTCCCAACAGTTAAAGCATCTAATTTTCGGGCAGTTCTTTCGTGAATGATCACCTGTTGGACATTTAAGACATTTGGAATCTTGATACTTTCTCCAAGACTCATTTTTATCGTTCCTCCATGGTTTGTTGACACGGTTCCCTTCATTTCGTGTGATCTTTCTGTCCTTTCTTGGCATCTGGTTTCCATCCTCATTTCTCTTTCTTTTGTTGTTATCAGTCATTATCCCTTCTTCTTCATATGCAATGGCACTTAATGCAATTGCAGACTCATAGGTTTTGGGGGCAGACATCTTTACTAACTGTCAAATATGAGGGGGTAACCCCTGCACGTATCTTTTTACGCGCTTTGCTTCAGTTGTTACATGCTCAGGAAGCAGTCGAGCCATCTCATCAAACTTGGTCGTGTACTGACGATGTGTCATGGCCCGGCCTGTAGTTGTAAGAATTCTCTTTCAGTTTTGTCCCTTTCAACTTCAGAATAAAATTTTTCCATCATAAGCTCCTTCAGTTCATTCCAGGTTAAAGTAGCAACAACTCCAGATCCTTTAGCCTGCTTAACATTGTCCCACCAAAACAATGCCTCGGACCTAAATGAGTAGGTGGCATACATGACGGCTTGTATGGCTATGCATCCACTAATTTCAATAACAGCCTCCATCTCATGGATCCACTAAAAAGTCGCCATGGCATCTCTTTTGCCATCAAATATTGGAGGTTCACATCCCTTGAAAGCTTTATAGGAACAACCCTGCTTAGGTTCAGTTTCCATAGTGCTATCACCATTATTATTGGTGTTATTTATATGATCATCCTGCCCATTACCACCATTGCTCACATACCCTCCAGAGGCATTCATAACCTCAGCTATAATAGTTGGCAAAGCATCTCTAATTATGCCAGCTACGGCTGCTTGGAATTATGGTCCAGCAAATTGCTGTGACTCATGTTTAGCATGATGAAGATTTTTATGATCATCGTTTATAGATGACATGATTTGCCTTCTACTACTTGGAGGCCTACCACGACCCCTACCATGAGTATTTCCTCCTCTTGGCATAGTCAAAGCCTACATGAGGGAGCAGGGATTTAGTATTCACATGAGGGATTATGATCCAGAACATAATAGTATTAATAGACAAGAAATAACAGTGGCCAGGTGTCATTGCTTATCTATTGCAATTATAATGTTCTAGTCATTATCCTCCATGGTTCACCAAAACCCATTACCCAATACCTATGCAATTAATCAAATTATCTTAAAGCATCTTTCTTAGTTTAAGTCTAGATACTATCTTGTACCTAGTTCACTTAAACTACGTCTCTGATACCAGCTTGTAACACCCGCCTCCTAGGGCTCACCCCGGGGAGCGTTACGCATCGGATATACAGAACACATAGTAATCAGAGAATACACAGCGGAAGTCTAACTTTAAATATGCATCAACGTGTACAATACATTTGTTATAATAGATAATATCATTACATCAGTTTAACTATACTAGAGATCCAAATCTTCAACAACATTCTAGAACTTTATTTTCTCATAAACTAGCTCGTAATCTTCAAGCCCTGTAATCACTTGGCACCTAGGATGTGTGTTCATAAAAATAGAAAACATTTGGGACTCAGCATAAAGCTTGTGAGTTCATAAACATGGCATTCTTCAAAATTCAAAACATGTTATTATTGACTATTGCATCAAACAGATATAGCCATGGCAAACAAATAGGAACAGAGTAAGCACAGTATAAATTCACATAACCAGGCTATGTATACAAACTCCACTGGCTAAAGCAGAATCATACAAACAGCCCTCAAGAATCCTATCAAGCATTGCCACATATCACAGATGCTATTGATAGTCAATTCTTCAATTATTACCAGTTATCAGAACATCACATCCCGTTTTAGAAAAACAGTTCAGAGGAACTCACCTCAATCAATCAAGTCAGTGATATCGTCTGCTCAGGTTCACTACTATCAGGTATTATCCTATAGGCAAAATAATATTATTTAAGCTATATTCTAGCTAGTAACAATTTCAGGGATGATTTGTTATCTTTTTCTATTTATTGGTTTTACTCAAGCACTTTCTTTTATTATATGCCAACCCTTTAGTACAACCCTTACCAGTTGACATAACTCGGGCGTTTCCATTATATCTGAGCCAACCCTTGGGTTACCTAATACCTTCTCTAATGATAACCTTAAAGTCTAATAATAATAATAATAACAACTACAACACTAAAATAACAAATAATAATAATACTAACTATAACAATAAAAATAACAACTATAATAATAATAATAACTATAAAGATGACAATAATAATATTAATAATAACTATATTAATACTAATACCTACAATCATAATAATAATAATAATAACGACTATAATAATAATTAAACATAACCTTAAACAAGGGCGTACCTGAAAACTATCTACGGCAATTTGATGTAGAGTCTCCCCTACTCGCGCTCCTAGTCGCGCTCCTACTCGAGTACCAAAACGACTACTGGCAACACCCAACGGGGTATTGAGAACTCGGGATTCTCTTTATATTATAGCGTTCCCAAAGAAACTTATATTCTAAATTCAACCTTAAGGCTTCTATTTATAAGGTAGCAGAAGGCAGTTGAAAAAGTTTCAGAGGCGATGTGGGATTGCATGTTGATGCGTCTGAATTTCAATTCTTTCATTTGGAATATGAAAGTTTAATATAATATTATTATAATATTATATTATTATAATTAATTCAGCTTCTTAACTCGTTCTTCTCTTATAACTTTTTATTTATAATGCTTCATAAAATTTCGAATATGTCGTTGTGACGAGCTTATTTTTCTCTACGAGTCAACCTATGTTTCGTCAAAAACGGAGCAGGTTCGAATATAATATATTATTATTATATTCAAACGGTATCTTATAACATAAAAATCTCATCTAAAAACTTCAAACTTTAAATAGACAATTTACCCATTACTTACTCGTTTGACAATATATGAAATGCGAAGTTCATATGACCCAAACGCTCGGGTTGTTACAAACGGTATATTGGTTGTAGAGTAAATTACAAAGATAGTCCCTTGGTATGCACAGATTGCAACTTTAGTTCTCGTTTTTAATAAATTACATATGTGGGCTTGAACTTTGCATGGTTAGCACACCGCCAGTCCCCGACGCCAACAGAGGTTAACTTTCTCTGTTAAGTCAATGTCAAATTGCCAAATTACCCTGACGCCATCTTCTTCTTCACTATCATTCACAAATCACCACCATTACAAGTCACTACCACCACCACCACCACCGGAACCAATCGCCACCATAGGTCACAATTGCCACCACCACAGTTTCACTACTAATAAATCCTAACCTACCCACTACACCCCCTCCATCATCTTTTTCATCTTCATCACCCACCCTATACCACCACCTTTCTAGCACCATCCTCTAACTCCACCAACCTTTATCATCATCACCATCCTCCATCACCTACTCCACCATAAAATAAAGACCTTCCACACTATTCATCACCATGGTCCAACAACTAGAACTGAAAACCCATTTGTTACACCATCCTCAAAAACCACAGATCTGGTTGTGTCTTGTGGTACCACAATGTTGATAGCATAAGAGAAGGAGAAGAAGGTGAAATGTTAGTCTAGAATGATGGAGAACGAAAAGACTATAGGTTGGGGAATTATATCTATAATAATGGAGGATAAGGTTGGGGAAAATAGTAGGGAAATGAGGAGATGATTGAGGGTAGGTTGATTGGTGGTCATTAGAGAGACATTAGTGGTCACCGAAGTTCATGACGATGGTCGGAGATTGGTGGTAACCGGAGATAGTGGTTGGAGGTGTAGAATGGTGGTGGTGAAATAGGGAAGAAGAAGAAGTGGGTGGTTGGTGGGTCCCATTATTAGTTAGGGGTATTTTTAGTTTTCATCATATTTATTTATTAATTACTTATTCAAAAGGGGTGTGTTGGTAATTTTATATTGACTTAACTAGAAAGTTAACCTTTGTTAGCGTTAGGGAACGCCGGTGTGCAAACCATGCAAAGTTCAGGCTCACATCTGTAATTTATTGAGAGTGATAACTAAAGTTGCAATACGTGCATACCACAGGACTGTTCGTGTAATTTACTCTTGGTTGTATTAACAGTTAGTTTAAAACTCCACGAGAATAAGACTAATTTTCATTACAGATGCAAAGTCCCCCTCGAAACGTGGGGTTTCTTACTAGTATATAGTTATGTTGAATATGACCCTTCAAGTATTATATGACATGTAACTAAATTCATGAAAAGTACATAGTAGTCAAGTTATCTATTGAAGAAAACAATTTGTGGTGCTTTTTTGTAAAATCATGGTTTATTCATTATTATATAGGCCTATACACACACCTTGTAATATTCAAGAAAAATTCTTTATATAAATATGTGAAGGTTGTGAATTTAATATTATTTTTAAAGCCAAATGTATATAAATTTACATTTAATATATATAAAGAGAAGTTACATAACCATAACCATAATAAAAAAAATAGTAAATCACGTCTATGGTATAGATATTGATACGGTCTGAGAAGAGTGAAATATAGATAAACCTTACCTCTATCATTGTAGATAGAGAGAAAGGTTGCTTACTTGCTTCCAACAAGACCCCAGCTCCAATGAAAACCATAGGAAAAAAATACTCAATAAAAAGATAGCACAATGCTTAGAAGACAATCAACATATAGTAAAACACTAGAAGCACACCATGAGCAACATTATACAATGATAAACAAGAAACACACAACGATAATAATCAATCAAACTACATAAAATGGCAATCAATATATAGTAGAATGAAAAGCCATATAATAAGGAACAATATGGTAGGATTGATGTGCTCTAAATTATATATAAAAATCATATCGAAAAGCACATCCATTATTCTTTAATATCTTCCTTAAAATGTTGATTATTTACTTAAAAATATTAAATTGCATTTTCAGGTGTTCAAAGGGGCAAGATGGACAAAAGAAACATATTTAACAAGAATTTGAAGAAAACCAAGCTTTGGAGTCCAAGAATAGGGTCGTGCCTCATTAAGCACGCCCCTATGACTTGCCTGAAACACACCCCTTGCTTAAATTGATACACCCCCGTGTTTGGACATCTGACAGAACAAAAAGTACTGTCCCCTGAAAGTAAGCACGGGAACGTGCCCTATGAGTCACGGGGTCTTGCCCCACCCCAAACACAGGGTCGTGCCCAATACCTCCTATACGTACGAACCGACCAACTTTTGTAAGCATTGTACTAGCACGGGGTCGTGTCTTTTAGGCATAAAGCCATGCTTAAACACTCTAGAAAGCTTATAAATAAAGGCCTAAGTTCATCATTTGGGTAAGATTTTGGTAGGAGAGTTACTTTGCGGAATTCTATGAGGAATCAAGACTTGAAGATCGTTTGGAGGATCAGGAGGTGCATACAACACTTGGAAGAAGGTCAGGATTATCTAAACATCATCCATTGTGGATTACCGGTTTGATTGTTCCATTTCACCGATGATTTCATATCTATCTTCTATGTTATTTGTTGTTATGTTCAAGCTTGTTATTGTGACATCCGTCACCAAAGGTCCGTCATTTAACGCGTTTGATTTAACTACTATAGTCGGTCATTCTTCACCTTTATAGCCTATCTATATGGATATTATGCCTGTTTGCTTGCTTGGTTAACCTTATGCGTGTGCTATCGTTGCCTGAATTGTTATCAACCTAAAACGTTTTCCAAGATTTGCCCCGTTGTCATTAAACGCACCGTTTTTATAAGTACATAATGTCACAAATAAAACCATTTTTAAATTATAAATATCATTAGTAACATTTTATCATTAAATAAAAACAAGACTAATAAATAGCGTTTTCAACCGAAACAAAATTTAGGAACTCGGGGCTAAGTACGGGGACTAAACTTGACAAATTGTCAAACTAGGCTGGGTATAAATACCCTCTTCCCAGCCATTCTTTCTTCACAACCTCTTCTTCATCGCTCTTTTCTTCTTCTTCATCTCTACATCGATCTTACACCAAAAATCGACCCGTTTGTTGCATTTTCGTCGTCTAATCTTGAGTGTCATCGTGTAAACTCGTTCCTAGCAGGTAGATAACCTTGCTTACCTCGTTTATTGCTCGATTTAGCTGCTGTGTTTTCTAGGGTTTCGGGTGCTCGGGTTCATCCGAGCACATGAGGTCGTGTGGGCTTGCATGTTGTGTTTTTGAGTGTGCTTCTTGTCTAGACATGTTAGGATATGGATTCTGGAGGTTCTTGGTGTGTGAAACCCACGCTCGGAGCAGCTGGACGCTGCTCGAAGTCTCAGCAGTCGCGATCTGTTGTGCAGGGCGACTGGGCCTTCCGGCCGACTGAGCCGTGCGACTGGGGTGAGTCGTGCGACTGGGTCAGGCGTATGAGTGCGCCGCGCGACTGAGCCGTGCGATTGGGCAAATCGTACGACTGAGTCATGCGTATGGGTCTGTGCGAATGAAAGGCCAGTCGCACGAATGAATGTTCAATCGCACGAATGAAGTTGATTCGTGCGAATGAAGGTCCAATCGTGTGTATGGAGGGTGAGTCGTATGACTGGGTCTTGCATGGTACGACTGAATGCTTAGTCGCATGAATGAAGGTTCAATCGTACGAATGAAGCTGATTCGTACGACTGAAGGTCCATTCATACGAAGGAAGGGTTGAGTCGTGCGTCCGGTCCTGTTATGTGACTGATGACGGTGTGTGTGTGTGTGGATTCCCTTTTCGGAGATGTTACGACGATAAGGTAACATTAATAAAGTGTCATAGCTTGACCACAAAGATTAAAGTCAATGCTATCAACAGGCACATACTGTTTAAAATAACCTAGTCTGATACGTGTATGCCTGCTTGTGTGTGTACTACCCACGACCGAACCGAAACTGCCCGAATCTATTGACATCATCTTATGCTTTATGCTCGTTATTAATGCTTGTCAGTAACTGTCAATAGGTGTTTGACTGTTCATAGCATCCTACCGTTGGGAATATCCATCACACGTGCCTATCATCTGTTCAGTGAGTTTCGTGGCCCCTTTTGCTCTTATAAAACCTTTTTAAATATTTTCAACTTGGGAGAAAAGAATGCTCACCTATATAACTTGATTTCAGGCACCTTCCCTAGTGGAAGTTGGCTATTACTTCTATAAGTATCTTAACTTGCTTATCTTGTGATTGCTGCTATGTGAACTTGAACTATGTGCTATGTTACCCCTATGTATGACTTAGTGGTATCACCCTACCTATGCACTACTACTTGATGTTATGTGTTGATTGATGTTACCTGTGGATGCCATTGACCTTGGATACTCTCGGCTGTGTGGCTCTTCTGTGTGGTTGTTCTGTGTGGTTCTTCTAAGTCGATCATCCACTACAACCATTAAGCCCGGTAATTGGGACCTAAGGATTGGTTTGGTTGTAACCTAAACGTATGCGCTGTGTGGATCTTGTTACGTCATATTAAACGTATTATGCTATGGAAAACCTTTTTATATAACCATTAATCCCGATAATGGGACCTAAGGATTGGTTTGGTTATAAACTATACGTACGCGCTGTGTGGATCTTGCTACGTCTTAATAAACTATTTAAACTTTGGGAATGTTTCCTTTCAGCCATCAATTCCCATGTGGAACCGATGTTTAGGTTTGGCTGTAGCTATTTAAAACTGGTAAACTCTTTATATAAGTGTAGTCGCGGTAACACTTATTGAGCTTGCTGTTTTCATCATTAATATTTTTTTATTACTTAAAACCTGCGAAGCTCACCAACAATTATGTTGACCGTTTTGAGCATTTCTTTTCAGGTGATTAGGGTAATTGAAGAACTAGGAGTGCTGCCTTATAGAGGAGACCCTAGGATGCATATTGTAATTATTACCCTTGTAAAGCTTGAACATGACTTTTTTTATACTTATTCCCGAGTTGTGGGAATTTACGTTACAAGTTATTATCAATGTTTATGTGATCATCTTATGTCTATGCTTATGACTATGCTGTCATGAACATTGATTATACACGACACAAGTCTCCAATTGTGTTCGGGTGTCGTCATGACACGCTTGTCATCATATTATTACTATTGCTACTCTATTGCATACCATGTGTTATGACGATCCCGTGTAGCTCATATTCCCCGTGTTTCCGCTATTAGCGGGTGTGTGACAGACTGGTATCAGAGCCATTGGTTATAGAGAATTAGGCAATTACACTTGACCTAGACTATAACCTAGGAACCTTCATGTAGATTTGCATGCTTAAGCTTGTGTGCATTTATATATCTCGTGTATGTGTTCCTCCTTACGTGTTTGGTTATCCTTCTGTTATGTGATCTTTTACTTTGTGTTTGAACCCTTGTGCTCGACCCCTATAGGATGCTTCCTATTGGATCTTCCGTTCCCTCTGTGCGCCAAGTTATCATAACCAAATTCAGGTATTTAGACCCGAAAAGATCATCACAGATCATACATTGCGCTTGACCTCAGATACTGAGACCGACCCGAGGAGGCTATGTTTGAGTCCTTTCAAGGACGCGAGATAGACAACCTCCGCCAGACTATACATGATTACATGTTTGGGCTCAGTTGACTTGATGGATTATTATGGATATGATGTGAAGGAAGGTCGGACGTCATGTAACCGGATTAGGCATCATTCTCGGTACATCGTGGGTGTGGTGGGAACGCTACGGAGAACCCTATATATAAACATCACCGGTATACCGAGAATATGCTTAAAATGGACTGCATGGAGATTTGGACTGACTGGAACACGAAACATTGGAATTTGATAAGCAAAGTACTTGTGTATCCTAAGGTGACTAAAGCTTATATGTTGCCTCTTGTATGAATAGAACATGCCGCCTTAAAGATCTACCCGCAGCAATAGTAGCGGAAGTGAAGCCCCGAGGGGCAGAGGCAGAGGCAGGGGTAGACCTCCAATAGCAAATGAAGGCCCTTCTAACAATACCCAAGGGACTGGAAACCCTAATATGGCAGCCTTAATTACTCAACAATTGACTGCCCTGATTCCGACTATCGTAGCTCAGGTGAGCGATGCTCTGCAACAGCAAAACCACCCCCACGGGGATGGTGGTAATGAAAACAAAGGTAATGGGAACCCGATCGGGAATGAAAGCAATCAGGAGACTGGAAATGGTGGTACAGCAGGTAATGAAACTGCGGCTGTTAACGCCAAACGGGGCTGCTCTTACAAGGAATTTGTGGCCTGTAAGCCCCGGGATTTCGATGGGAAAGGTGGGGCGATAGCCCTGATTAGATGGCTTGAGAAAATGGAGGCTGTGATCGACATCAGTGAATGCCTCAACAGCCAGCGGATCAAGTATGTTACGTGCTCACTGCAGGGCAGAGCACTAACCTGCTGGAACACCCAGGTTCAAGCTAGGGGAAGGGAATCTGCGATGCAGATGACCTGGGATGAATTCAAAGCCTTGATTACCGAGGAATACTGCCCTCTCAACGAGATGCAGAAGCTTGAGCATGAGTTCTGGAATCATGCTATGGTGGGGGCAGGGCACGCAGCTTATACTGACCGATTCCACGAGCTGGCTAGACTAGTTCCACACCTAGTCACTCCGGAATCTAAGAGGATAGAAAGGTACATTTGGGGACTCGCGCCTCAAATCCGGGCGATGGTAACTGCAGCCGCTCCCCCTACCATCCAGAGCGCTATTCTGAAAGCGGACGCTCTCACTGACGAGATGATAAGAACAGGAGTATTGGGTAGGGGAGCGGAGAAAAGGAAAGAGACTGGGGAAACAAGTCGGTCTGGTACTGGAAAGTCGGATAAGAGGGCTAAAACAACCAGAAACTTTGTGGCCGTGACTCAAGGGAAGAAGGAATATGCTGGGCCGCACCCGAGATGTGACAGGTGTAATCTCCATCATCCTCCAGCCGCGCCGTGCCGGGTGTGTTTGAACTGCAGACGCCCGGGGCACCAAGCAAGAGACTGCAGGGTAGCGCCAAACCTGGTGGCACCCATCAACGTGGTTAACCCCGCTGGGAATGCCAGGGCATGCTACGCATGTGGAGGCCTAGACCACTTCAGAAACATGTGCCCCCGACTGAATAGGGCACCGGGTCAGCAGGGAAACAACCAGCAGCAGATAATGGCCATAGCAGGTGTGCAAGGCCAAGGAAACCAAGGAAATGCTGCACGGGGTCGTGCCTTCGTCATTGGAGCTAATGATGCCCGTCAGGATCCGAACGTTGTCACGGGTACGCACTTACTCAATAACCACTTCGCATCTGTACTGTTTGATACTGGAGCAGACAATAGTTTTATATCATCTGAGTTTGTGCAAATGCTTGATTTGAGTGCCAGTAGACTAGAAACTAGTTACTCTGTAGAAATGGCAAATGGTAGGGTTGAACAGGCAGAGGAAATTATTAAGAACTGCACCCTAATATTGGAAAACCAGGCCTTCAACATAGATTTGATACCTTTTGAGTTGGGGAGCTTTGACGTAATAGTGGGAATGGATTGGTTGTCTAAGCATGGAGCCGAGATTGTTTGCCGAGATAAAGTAGTGCGGATCCCCATGTCAGACGGGAAAGTACTCAGAATACAAGGAGAGCGACCGGGAAAGAACTTGAAGCTTATCACCTGCATGAAAGCACGCCAAGGTCTACGAAAGCAATGTTACACCTTTCTGGCTCATGTGGTAGAAAAGAAGGAAGAAGAGACGAAATTGGCCGACATTCCGATTGTACGGGATTACCCGGAAGTGTTCCCTGATGATTTGTTTGGATTGCCTCCTCCACGACAGGTGGAATTCCATATAGAGCTGGTTCCTGGAGCTACGCCGGTAGCTAAGACACCGTATCGGTAAGCACCCTCAGAGATGCAAGAGTTATCAAGCCAACTACAGGAACTACTGGAGAAAGGTTTTATTCGACCGAGCTATTCACCGTGGGGAGCACCGGTATTATTTGTCAAGAAGAAGGACGGGTCGTTTCGTATGTGTATCGACTACAGGGAATTGAACAAATTGACCGTGAAAAATCGGTATCCTCTTCCCAGAATCGACGACCTGTTCGATCAGTTGCAAGGAGCCTCGTATTTCTCTAAGATCGACCTTCGATCTGGTTATCATCAACTAAGAGTATTCGAGGATGATATTCCAAAAACAGCATTTAGAACTCGTTACGGGCACTATGAGTTCTTGGTCATGCCGTTTGGGTTGACCAACGCACCAGCTGTCTTTATGGATTTAATGAATCGGGTGTGCAAGCCTTATCTGGATAAGTTCGTGATTGTATTCATAGACAACATACTCATCTACTCCCGTTCGAAGGAGGATCACGAAAAACACCTCCAAGCAATTCTAGGACTGTTGAAGGAGGAGAAACTTTTCACCAAATTCTCGAAGTGTGAATTCTGGCTTCGAGAAGTGAAGTTTTTAGGTCATGTAGTTAATGAAAATGGAATTCATGTGGACCCTGGTAAGATTGAAGCTGTGAAGAAATGGGATACTCCCAAAACACCCTCAGAAATACGGCAATTACTAGGATTGGCCGGATACTACCGTCGTTTTATTGCGAACTTTTCAAAGATCGCGCAACCGTTAACACCGCTAACCCAGAAAGACAAGAAGTTTGATTGGGGACATGCACAAGAACGAGCCTTCCAGACATTGAAAGAAAAGCTATGCAATGCTCCAATACTGTCCCTCCCGGGCGGAACTGATGATTTCGTGGTATACTGCGATGCTTCACATCAAGGGTTGGGATGTGTGCTAATGCAAAGAGATAAGGTAATTGCCTATCGCGACAACTAAAGGTGCATGAAAAGAACTACACAACTCATGACTTGGAGTTGGGCGCTGTAGTATTTGCACTCAAGATATGGAGGCATTATATATATGGAACCAAATGCATCATTTACACGGATCATAAGAGCCTTCAACATATTCTTGATCAGAAGGAACTTAACATTCGACAGCGACGCTGGGTAGAGTTGCTTAGCGACTACGATTGTGAAATCCGGTATCACCCCGGGAAAGCTAACGTGGTGGCTGATGCTTTAAGCCGCAAGGAACGCATGAAACCATTACGTGCTCGAGCGCTAGGATTGACTATTCAAACCAATCTAAAGGCTCAGATTCAAATTGCGCAAAGTGAGGCTTTGAAAGAAGAGAACCTTGCGGGAGAAGAATTCCGAGGGATGGATAAACAAATGAGTCGCAAGGATGACGGCGTGCATTACTTCGTGGATCGTATATGGGTCCCCGGATGGGGAGGTGTACGTACACTAGTCTTGGATGAAGCACACAAGACTCGATACTCTGTTCATCCTGGTGCAGACAAGATGTACCACGATCTGAAGGAGTTGTACTGGTGGCCAGGTATGAAGAAAGATATTGCTTTATATGTGACCAAATGCTTGACATGTTCAAAGGTCAAGGCAGAACACCAGAAACCATCGAGATTATTACTACAACTTGAAATCCCCGAGTGGAAATGGGAGAACATCACTATGGATTTCATTACCAAACTCCCGAGAACGCCAAGCGAACACGACACGATATGGGTCGTGGTGGATCGAATGACAAAATCCGCTCACTTCTTGCCTATCCGAGAAGACTACAAGATGGATAAGCTGGCAAGGGTGTATATCAAAGAAGTCGTGACACGGCACGGGGTGCCGGTGTCAATCATATCCGACCGAGACAGTCGATTCACTTCACGATTTTGGCAGACGTTACAGAAAGCGATGGGCACTCAATTAGACATGAGTACAGCCTATCACCCCCAGACAGACGGCCAAAGTGAACGAACGATACAGACGCTTGAGGACATGCTGAGGGCGTGCGTTATTGATTTTGGTGGCAGTTGGGATACTCATCTACCGCTGATCGAGTTTTCCTACAATAACAGTTACCATACTAGTATCGGTTGTGCACCGTTCGAAGCGTTGTATGGACGGAAATGTAGATCGCCTGTATGTTGGGCCGAGATTGGTGAAAGCCAGCTAACAGGTCCCAAAATCATTCAAGAAACCACTGATAAGATCTTCCAAATCAAAGACAGACTCAAAGCTGCTAGAGACCGCCAAAAGAGCTATGCCGACAACCGTCGGAAGCCACTAGAGTTTAACGTTGGGGATCGAGTGTTGCTTAAGGTCTCTCCGTGGAAAGGGGTCGTACGGTTTGGAAAGAAAGGAAGTTGGCCCCAAGATATGTTGGACCATTCGAGATCACAGAAAGAATCGGTCCGGTGGTGTACCGATTACGGTTGCCACAAGAGCTTAACAGTGTACACGATACTTTCCATGTATCGAACCTCAAGAAGTGTTTAGCTGACGAATCACTTCACGTACCTATTGAGGACATCAAGATTGATGAAAGCCTCCATTTTGTGGAGGAACCTATTGAGGTCATGGACCGAAAGGTCAAAAGGTTGAGGCACAGCAAGATACCTATTGTTCCCGTAAGATGGAATACCAAACGAGGGCCAGAGTTTACATGGGAACGTGAAGATCAGATGAGACTCAAATATCCACACCTATTCGAGGATGACACCCTTAGACCTAGCACCAGTTGAATTTCGGGATGAAATTCCCTCAACTGGGGGATACTGTGACATCCGTCACCGAAGGTCCGTCATTTAACGCGTTTGATTTAACTTACTGTAGTCGGTCATTCTTCACCTTTATAGCCTATCTATGTGGATATTATGCCTGTTTGCTTGCTTGGTTAATCTTATGCGTGTGCTATCGTTGCCTGAATTGTTATCAACCTAAAACGTTTTTCAAGATTTGCCCCGTTGTCATTAAACGCACCGTTTTTATAAGTACATAATGTCACAAATAAAACCATTTTTAAATTATAAATATCATTAGTAACATTTTATCATTAAATAAAAACAAGACTAATAAATAGCGTTTTCAACCGAAACAAAATTTAGGAACTCGGGGCTAAATATGGGGACTAAACTTGACAAATTGTCAAACTAGGCTGGGTATAAATACCCTCTTCCCAGCCATTCTTTCTTCACAACCTCTTCTTCATCGCTCTTTTTCTTCTTCTTCATCTCTACATCGATCTTACACCAAAAATCGACCCGTTTGTTGCATTTTCGTCGTCTAATCTTGAGTGTCATCATGTAAACTCGTTCCTAGCAGGTAGATAACCTCGCTTACCTCGTTTATTGCTCGATTTAGCTGCTGCGTTTTCTAGGGTTTCGGGTGCTCGGGTTCATCCGAGCACATGAGGTCGTGTGGGCTTGCATGTTGTGTTTTTGAGTGTGCTTCTTGTCTAGACATGTTAGGATATGGATTCTGGAGGTTCTTGGTGTGTGAAACCCACGCTCGGAGCAGCTGGACGTTGCTCGAAGTCTCAGCAGTCGCGATTGTTGTGCAGGGCGACTGGGCCTTCCGGCCGACTGAGCCGTGCGACTGGGGTGAGTCGTGCGACTGGGTCAGGCGTATGAGTGTGCCGCGCGACTGAGCCATGCGATTGGGCAAATCGTACGACTGAGTCATGCGTATGGGTCTGTGCGAATGAATGTGTGTGCGAATGAGTCCATGCGAATGAGTGTGCATGCGAATGAGTCAGTGCGAATGAAATTGTGTGCGATTATGTGTGAGTCGTACGACTGAAAGGCCAGTCGCACGAATGAATGTTCAATCGCACGAATGAAGTTGATTCGTGCGAATGAAGGTCCAATCGTGTGTATGGAGGGTGAGTCGTATGACTGGGTCTTGCATGGTACGACTGAATGCTTAGTCGCATGAATGAAGGTTCAATCGTACGAATGAAGCTGATTCGTACGACTGAAGGTCCATTCGTACGAAGGAAGGGTTGATTCGTGCGTCCGGTCCTGTTATGTGACTGATGACGGTGTGTGTGTGTGTGTGGATCCCCTTTTCGGAGATGTTACGACGATAAGGTAACATTAATAAAGTGTCATAGCTTGACCACAAAGATTAAAGTCAACGCTATCAACAGGCACATACTGTTTAAAATAACCTAGTCTGATACGTGTATGCCTGCTTGTGTGTGTACTACCCACGACCGAACCGAAACTGCCCGAATCTATTGACATCATCTTATGCTTTATGCTCGTTATTAATGCTTGTCAGTAACTGTCAATAGGTGTTTGACTGTTCATAGCATCCTACCGTTGGGAATATCCATCACACGTGCCTATCATCTGTTCAGTGAGTTTCGTGGCCCCTTTTTCTCTTATAAAACCTTTTTAAATATTTTCAACTTGGGGAAAAAGAATGCTCACCTATATAACTTGATTTCAGGCACCTTCCCTAGTGGAAGTTGGCTACTACTTCTATGAGTATCTTAACTTGCTTATCTTGTGATTGCTGCTATGTGAACTTGAACTATGTGCTATGTTACCCCTATGTATGACTTAGTGGTATCACCCTACCTATGCACTACTACTTGATGTTATGTGTTGATTGATGTTACCTGTGGATGCCATTGACCTTGGATGCTCTCGGCTGTGTGGCTCTTCTGTGTGGTTCTTCTGTGTGGTTCTTCTAAGCCGATCATCCACTATAACCATTAATCCCGGTAATTGGGACCTAAGGATTGGTTTGGTTGTAACCTAAAGGTATGCGCTGTGTGGATCTTGCTACGTCATATTAAACTTATTATGCTATGGAAAACCTTTTTATATAACCATTAATCCCGGTAATGGGACCTAAGGATTGGTTTGGTTATAAACTATATGTACGCGCTGTGTGGATCTTGCTACGTCTTAATAAACTATTTAAACTTTAGGAATGTTTCCTTTCAGCCATCAATTCCCATGTGGAACCGATGTTTAGGTTTGGTTGTAGCTATTTAAAACTGGTAAACCGCCTATACATAAGTGTAGTCGCGGTAACACTTATTGAGCTTGTTGTTTTCATCATTAATATTTTTTTATTACTTAAAACCTGCGAAGCTCACCAACAATTATGTTGACCGTTTTGAGCATTTCTTTTCAGGTGATCGGGGTAATTAAAGAACTAGGAGTGCTGCCTTATAGAGGAGACCCTAGGATGCATATTGTAATTATTACCCTTGAAAAGCTTGAACATAACTTTTGTATACTTATTCCCGAGTTGTGGGAATTTACGTTACAAGTTATTATCAATGTTTATGTGATCATCTTATGTCTATGCTTATGATTATGCTGTCGTGAACATTTATTATACACGACACAAGTCTCCAATTGTGTTCGGGTGTCGTCATGACACGCTTGACATCATATTATTACTATTGCTACTCTATTGCATACCATGTGTTATGACGATCCCGTCTAGCTCACATTCCCCGTGTTTCCGCTATTAGCGGGGGTGTGACAGTTATGAGCTAAACTCTCATTATCATCCTTATTGGATGAAACTTATGTAATTTGTGATGAATTGATGGTGTGATTTATGTTATGTTAATGTTATGGTAATCTTGGATAAGCTTTTGATGGGTAGAAATTACATTTGAACGGGAAGTTATGAACTTATGATTTGTAATTGTGAATGTCATACAATGTTGAGAAACATATGAACTAACTTTTATTCATGAAACCGGACTTTATAACAAATCTATGGCTAATGAACTAGAAATATTTATTAGAAATCATATAACTTTAGTTTCTTGATCAATTGTGGGTTCCATTTTATTAGTCTGATAGATCTACAGTAATTATTATGGTTTTCTAAAATTAACAGTATGTTAAAAAAAAACCTGATCAACTCTCTTTCTAACACTAAGTTATATTTTTAGAAATCGTATGTTAAAAGATGACACTAGATTTACATACATTACTAGTGACTTAGATTTACATACATTACTAGTGACTTTGATTGATCAGTACTGTAAGTTACTCATGTTGGTGTCCTAGTCATTACGGAGCTGGCAAACGAGAATCCGTGTTTGCTCATGTTTATTAACGTTAACATAACTACTTATATCTTTACTCACACCATGATATTCATCACAGTTACATAAGTGTAATCTAATTAGGATGATAGCCTTTATTCCCTAGTTTAAAACCTAAAATTTTCAATCTTACTTTTAATTTAATTTTAATATTGTTTTAAAACCCTAAAAATCTTGAATACATTAATGCAACAAAAATCAAATCTGGTAGGCAATCATTAAGATTGTTGAGTATGCTCGGTGTGTCCATGAATTGATACTCGGTTCTTACCATCTCTATATTACCACACGATAGGTAAACTAGCATTTTGCGTGTGTAGGTTAGTATTAGTAATAACCAATTAAAACTAAATTTGTGTGAAAACCTTTATCAATATATATATATATATATATATATATATATATATATATATATATATATATATATATGTATGTATGTATGTGTATATATATGTATGTATATATGTATATATACACACACATACTTTTCACACGCATCAAGGATCGATAAGTAATTAATATAAAAAAATGATTGCAAGAAACACACAATGTGCATAAATATACAATTATCAAAAAGAAATAAAAGTGACATGAAAAGATCGAGCACTAGCATGCATGGGTACTACCTAAGACACCTCCCCTATACGTCATTAACCTTAATCATATGTTCTCACATACCTTTATACCAGACCATGGCCTCTAAGAGGTGCAACTATTTCAAAAATAGTTTAATCCTCTCCTTCTAAGTCAGTTTAAGTCCCTTCTACTCCCCCCTTCCCCTAATAGTAAGGATCTTCACTGCTCTAACTAGTGTCATCATGTGCCTCATCTTAAATGCGCAAACCATCTTAATCTCATTCCTTATATTATCTGTTACACTACCTACTCTTAATCTATATCTAAAAACCTTATTTCTTATTTGGACTAACTTTTTGTGCCCACACATCCACCATGACAGTAAGGATAAGTTACATAATAATATATAAATAGTTATAACAATATTTATGTAGTATGAGATGTTAAAATAAAATGACCTAATATGAATATGTAAAGCGACTTGCTTATATAAATATAGGGTTACGATATTTGCAGAACCAATAACAATTGATTTACATAAATGTAAATCAAGTCTGGTGATATTTAGTAATTTTATATAGTTTATTATTCATTTATGATACATACATATGTAAAACGGTTCTCAAATATTATCGGACTTAATTTACATTTATACAAATCAATGGTTATTTTGGTTCTTGAGATAAAAAAATAGTTTTGTAATAATCTTGATAGGAGTGTATACGTGTGTGTGTGTATATATATATGTGGGGGGGTAAGGTTGAAAATGAGAACTCCTCTTTTACGTGAGAACTCACGAAAAACTATACCAATATTTTATCTAGATAACGATTATTATTATTATTCAAACATACAATATTTAAATAAACTTATATGTGTTAATTGACATGTATTTGTATATTTTAAAATTTTATGCATGTGTAAGCTTATCATTTACACATGTGTCATGTGTATGTTTATAACATTTACGTATGTATAATATTTTAAAATATACGAATACATGTTATTTATCACATATAAACTCATATAAGGATGTTTAATTTAATAACAATATTAGTCCTATAGTTAAATTAATGTTTTTTTTATTATTTTTCTTGAGTTTCCGAGTTCTCATAAAATATAGAGTTCTTATTTGATCTTTACCCTATATATATAATATACACACATAAGTACATATATATAAGCTTGGGGAGAGAGTTTAGAACACAAATGTCTTTTTGGTATAAAGTATATAATACATGAGTGAAATTGTTATGCAAGAATGATTAACTTGTCTAAAATTATCATGTAGAGATGTGACCTATCATACAAAAATAATTTTTGCCTACTAATTTTATCTTTACGTGATAATTCCATCTCTCATTGATTAATTCTATCACTTATGTGATAATTTATCCGTAGCGCTTCATATTGCATAATTAGTTTGTACACTTCGCACCGGAAAATCATTTTATACCATAACCTTTCTCTATATATAGGAAAATTTTAAATATAAAGTCATTTTTATGTATAAAACCTACAAATTGATGGTGGAATTATCACATAAGAAAAAAAGTAATAATCACGCAAGAAGAATTACACTTACATGATAATTTCATATCTTGCTTGAATAATTCAAACACTTGCGTGGTTATATCATTCCTTGTGTGAAAAATTCTAACACTTGCGTGATAAATCTATCCGAAACATTTCTTCTTGCATCATAATTTTGTGTACTTCGCATAAAGAAAACATTTTTTTAACTAGCCCATATATACACACACATCCATTTTTTATATAATAGCATAATATATATCAACATGCGTCTTCGTGTACTTTCAAAACTTCTTTCAATTCTAAACAAACACTACATGCATGTGGGCATAGGGAATAAACGCACACGCAAACACTCTTGTAAACATACATAGGTGATGACATCCAAATATGCATATGAATAGAGTTGTATCCCCCACAATAATAAGTAGAGTTATCTTATTTTCTCTTTAATAATGAAGATTGTGGAGTCACATATGACGCTCTTCAATATTTGTTTTCTCGTGCTACTAGTGTGTCATCAGTGTAAGTTCTTATCACTTAACCATATTATTATGTCATAATTTTTAGATAAACATTATAATCACTATTACCATATTTGGATTTATAGGTAGAAAACACAAACAAAATGGCGGCATTACATTTGGGGCTCCACCACCAAAAAATTGTGCTCCACATTGCTTAAAAATGATTTTTGATTATAATGGTTATTGTTGTTGTGGTTCTACTCATCCAACACAATGTAAACGGGATTTACAAGTGTGTGATAAGATTTGTAATACTAGAAAAAGTTGTTGTGCTTGATAAACATATTTACATTGTTATTGAATAATTATATAATGAAGAAAAGCTATATCTTTACTATAAATATTAGTTGTTTTGATATTTATTTTCTCGTCTAATGTGTGAATAGATGTAAGAACTTCTAGGATTAATAAGAACCTAATAGAAGTATTGTTCTCGTATACTTTATGAGTGATAATTTTATTTCTGCATGATTAATTCTATCACTTACATTGTAATATCACTTGTAACGTTTTCTTTTTGTGTAATTATTTTTTACTCTTCGCACAAAATATTCATTTTAAACCATAACATTTTTCTATATATAAAAAAGTATACAATATAAAGTGATTTTTTTATGTCTAAAGCATATAAAGTGAGGTGAAATTGTCACGGAAGAAGAACTACACTTGTGTGATAATTCCATTCGTTGTGCCAATAATTCTAACACTTTCACGGTAATTCCATCCGAAACATTTATTCTTCCATAATAACAATTCGTATGAAAATACACTTTGTGTTTTAACTAGCCCTATCTGTATACACACATCCATTTTTATATAATAATGTAATTGATATCAGCATACGTCTTCATGTAGTTTTAAATCTTTTCTTAAATTCTAAAAACCACTATATGTGTGTGGGCACAAGGCATAAACGTACACGTCAATACTCTTTGTAAACATACATAAGTGATGATATCCAAATGTGCATATAAATAGAGTTATATCATCACAATCATAAGTCTATAATCTATCTTCTTTCCTTTTAAACAATGAGGCTTGTTGAATCGCATATGATATTCTTTAATATTTGTTTTCTCATGTTGCTATTATGTCATTGGTGCAAGTTCTCATCATCTAACCATATTATTATGTCACACTTTTATATAAACATTGTAATCACTATTAATTATTATTTGGGTTTATAGATGGAAAACACGAACAAAATGGTGACATTGCATTTGGAGTTCCACCACCAAAAAATTGTTCTCCGCATTACGTAAAAATGACTATTGATTATCGTGGTTATTGTTATTGTGGTTTTATTGACCGATCACAATGTCGTAGGGATTTAGAATGGTGTGATAAGATTTGTGATACTAGAAAAAGTTGTGTGCTCTATAAACATAATTTACATTATCTCAGAATAATTATATAATGAAGAAAATCTATATTTTTACTATATTTAATTATTTGTTTTGATATTGATTTTCTCTTCTAATGTGTGTATAGATGTAAGAACTTCTAGGATCAATAAGAACCAACAAAAGTTTTGTTCTCATATACAAATAGGTGGCGTGCATTGCGATACACGGCTGGATTTTAAGTATCAAAGTGTCGATAAAAATCAAGTCGTAATCGTATTTTCAAAAATACGAAAATGTTACGTACATATTGAAAAGAATCATACAACCAAAACAGAAAACCATGAAAATCGTAAACTACTCAAATTTTACATTTCAAAACCAGTTATTTATAAACTTAATTATACCTACTAAAATAATTATTAAAATAATAAAAAACAATAAAAAGAAAAACAAAAAAGGATTAATATGTATAAATTAATTATAATTGTTAAAACTGAAAAAATGTGATATGTATGCTTGTATGTGAGTGGTATCCAAAAAAATTACCTCTGGAAGGCGGCGGCATAGGGAAGACAACACTCTGTTACGTTTATTTTTCATTTTTGAGTAGATATAAAAAAAACAGTAAGAAATTTAATTTAGTCAATAAAGACGATATGTTGTCACGATAGAGTTTTGATTTGGCCACACTTTTCCCTCCATCCCGTTCATTTTGTATCAACGACGTGTTGTCAGTAGGGGTCGAAAAGAATCAAGCGGGCTCGCAAACTACTCGGATAGGCTCAAAAAGCGAGCCTGCACTTGGCTTGGCTCGGCTCGTTTACACACTAGTCGTCAGGACATATTTTGACCAATGAAAATTTTGTGCTGGTCTATAACAACGACATGTCATCATTATAGGATGACTTTATAGCGGCGATTCATGTCATCACTATAGTGTCGTCCCTATATGGTCAATTTGTTGTAGTGACTCTAGATGTGTAGCATATGTCACGTTAGTGTGGTTTGCTTTGATTTATGTCTAAAGTTCATCGAAAAAATATAGGCCATGTCCATGTAACCATTCAAACAGTGATGTCGAACGTCAAGTTAACAAGTTGTGATCCTACTCAATTGAATTATAATTATACTTAAGCATTTGACTATCATCGTATGCATGTGGTTTATATTCACTTTAGTATGATTGATTATAGTTTGATTTGACACGCAATTTATAATATGTGAACTATCACGTAAGTACACCCTAGTTAGTTTACTTATTGGACTAATTAATGGTCTATAAGTACATAGATTGTGCTTGTATTAGGTTAAGCTATCTCTATATTATCGAATAAACATTATCAACATAAGTGGCGGAGCTTGAACATTCCCGTATGGAGGGCGGGGACGAAATTATTTTCCTAAGGGGGACGAACTCGAGTTTTACACTATCGGGCCCAAAAATTTATACTACCGGACTAAAGTTTAACACTACCGACAAAAAAGACCCCCCCCCCCCCGGCCCCAACTATGCTCCGCCAATGATCAATATTATATAAGTCTTAAAACTCATAAACCAAGCCCGAAACTAAAAGTGATTGCTTGTTCTCATCTTCGTACCCTTACAAGTTACAATTCTCTTGTCTTTTGTGTGTTTTACTTGCTTACTACTTTTGCCATGATTTTGTTTAACTACATTCTCGATTGTCTTTAACTATATCTTTAGCACCTCTTGATCGACTAACTGCATACTCTATTGCAGATCCCGAAAGGTGTGTGAATACTTGAACATAGCTATTGTGTGCTCTTTCAATATAACTTATTATCCAGTGTTCGAAACACTAGCTAACACATTTTCAACTATTGTAGTGTTCAGGCTGAATATTACGAGGTTGCAATTATGACGATGTCAGTATTGGATATCGTATGCTAACAATGCATATCCACTGTAGGTTATTCACTTAGTTAGATATCCACTTTATCTCTAAAAAGATTGTTGTAGACGTACTTGTGGGGGTGATCGAGTTACATGTTCTTCATGTTTCATCCAACTCATAGTATGCTAACAATATTCTCATTACTCTAATCAATGTTCATTAACTTTTGTTCAACTCAATCTATATTCTTAATGGTCTAAGATTAAAAAGTATACAAACCTTAAGGAGTAAGAAGTTGTTAAAAATTTCACCTTTTTGAGTCACTTTCTATTTTATTGCACTCAAACGTACATGTGTTTATTTACACGCTTGTTCTAAGAAAACAAAAACACACTTTATGCACACTTCTTTGAATGAATCTTTTACAATAGAAACGATCAAACCCGTGAATTTTGATCATCACCGACATGATCCAAAGAAAGAAACAAACAAACAGACTCTGTATAACCTCACTCGTAGCAGAGTTATTGATATGATTTAATTAACAGCGAGGCATATCTGTTGGTGGGTGAGGAAGTGTCTCCATAGGCCCTTGTCCATTCTTTACTATCAATACAACTCCTAATCCCCAAGTCATGTGCACCTCCTAGTGACAATGCATAAACCAAACCCCTATAACATATCAAACTCAACATTAATATTAGTATTCATGATTTAATGATGTGTTCAGTGTCTTAACTTCTTAGTTTACCTGGATTATCAGCAACAAATCTGATTGCAGCCCATCCACCAACGGGTACACCGATTGTGTTCATGTAAGGTGGATCCACCAAGTTGAAAGTTGCAGTTTGCGGGTTGTAATTCCCACTACCATACCCGACCACATAGAAACTATACCCATGAAAATGAATCGGGTGGTTTTCTGCTGTCACGGTTCCAGTGTCCTGCAATATGAGCTGAACCCGACTCCCGTATTCAATAACTTTGGTCCTAGTCCCTTTTGTTGACCCCGTGTTATTAGGAGCTGCATTAGGTGCCCCATTAACAAAATCATAGAACTTAAGTGGAGATCCTGGAAAATCCTCGGTGTAATGGCCATTAATATGAACATAATACGCTTGCAGGAGCGAAATTTTAGGTCGAATGAAACTAATATTATTCATCGAAGCCGCCATCACACCCCCATTAGAACCTTGACAGTTTTGTTCTGGTGTTTTTGAACCACACTTGTTGACATTGAATCCAATAGTAAAGAAAAGATTCGTGTCTATTTTCTTCGGGACTTGACCAACTTCTAAGCTTTTTAAGTTTAACCCGTCCATAACGGTTTTAACAGCTTGATTATTATCAAACCGAGGTAGTAACGAAGCTGGTATAGCCACACTATGTGGGTTAGCACCAACATATTGAAAATATGCAATTGATGTGACAGTTTGAATTGTGACATTTTGGCCAGACATATATGGTCCCATAGCCATGGAGTATCTTCCTATCTTCTGATTAGTTGTGACTAGGACGTTAACGGTTTGACCTGGTCCAAGCATGACATGATCAGTGGTCAACGGTTTCGTGTACTCTCCATAGGCTTCAACTATTGTTAGTTTGTGGTTAGCAATCGAAAAGAAGCATTCCATGTGCAATAGCGCGCCGATTAGCCTTAACATGTAGGTTTTTCCAGGCACGACATCAATCTTGTACACATCTGCAAAATATAATGTTTGGATTTGCTTATTAGGTAACAAAACACAATAGCTCAACTAATCAGAAGCTCTATGGGTGAAGTTTCATATGAGAATCAATGTACACTTGCATATGTAGATTTCACACAAGATCAGAACCCTGTGATATTCATGAAGATGTTTATAATAACCATGCATATATGATCGTGACAGTTCATTTTTTATCTAACAACCGCGATTCTAATCTGAACGTACAGTAGTCATGTTAAAACAATAAGTACATAAGCATTTTTAATAATCAATCCAAGAAAACACATAAAATTTTCCATTTTGATCTACTGATGGATACCATTTTCAGAGCAGTTGTAGTTGGGGCCGGGATGGCCATTGACGGTATAAGCGTCTGCAACGGGAGAAGGTCCACCGCTAGCGATAACATTTCTTTCAAGCTGTACAAGATCTTGCTTCCAATACTCACCTACATGAATCATAGAAAAAAGTATGAATTTTTAAACTTTCTTTTAAAAATCTTTAATTTTTGCATGAAATGGATTATTGACTGACCTAAGATTATTGTATGCTCGTCATAAGGGTATTTAAAGGGGTAGGGTACCCCTTTCTTGGGGTAGATAATAAGTGCACCATAAACAGTAGCTCTAAGCCATGAAAAATGAGCATGCCAGAAAAGGGTCCCTTTTTGTTTCACTAGCGTAAACTCGTATGTGAACGTTTGACCCGGTTGAACCGGGCACTGAGTGATGTAAGAAGGACCATCTGCCCAGCAAGATAGAATCTGTCTAACACCATGCCTAAAAGTTTTACAAAATAAACAAATTAGAAAGAATTTTAAAGTTCAAAAAAAAAAAAAAAAGTGTTTTAACTTATTATACCAATGAATTGAGGTGTTGTAAGGTGTCTCGTTCGTAGAACCTTGTTGAACCACCCTTAGGGCGTAAACGACTGGTCCAGGGTACATCTGGTTGATAGTCACAATGTTTTGAGTGTTACAAAGCTTGTTGACTTTTAGCATTTGGACCTTAAAGTCATAGAACCTTGTTGAACCACCCTTAGGCCATTGTGCCATGACTTGAACCATGTTGTGAGCACAAAGAAATAGTAAGCTTATCATGACATACTTGAATGATTTGACCCAGCTGGCCATTTTAGAGTTTCTGTGTGAAGTAGGATATAGGAGCATAATAGCATGCATGGCCAGATGGGAGGCTTATAAATGCAGAAATAATCCCAATTTCATATTAAGAAACTATATTTTAATAAACCAAAAAGAATAAGAAAAGGGATTTGTGAAGATGTATCATGTTTGTCGGCTTGCGCCATTCCGATACATCTTTGTAGAATGGCTAACTCGCACACCCTCTAATCCTACTTTTAAATCTCCACCGTTGTCCATGATGGGACTTGAACCCTCAACCAAGGGACACCTTGCCTATACACTTTAACACCACTAGACAACAGACTCGCTATTCAATACTTTGATTCATCGTTATATATTCAAAGTATAGAAAGAAAGAGACATAGATCTAGCATTATCAAGAGGTTTCGTTTTCACTTTGCATTAGGGGAGTATAAAGGTGAGTTTGGTTGGCTTTTGTTGCACATATTCCTTCTAAAATGATCATAAGACATTGGTGCATGTTCATGTAGGGTCTCTTTAATTTATAATCATGTGGTTTACTGGTTGTCCCACACCTTCTGATTTTCCAAATATCATTAAGATCTTAACCGGAGGTTTTCATTTTAGATTTGATGTACCCTTAGTTATCAGGAACTAATTTGTATTCAACTAAACTTGTTCTATTTGAAAAGACTATAAAACTTTGAACAAAACATATATTTCTTTAACTGAAACAAAGAACCAAAATATCAACTTTAACCTCCGAATCAAAATCAATCACCTTCAGATTGTATAGTTTGAACTGTTCAAACTATTAATTTCATTCATGATCATGGGTGTCTCGATGCATGCACGCGTTGAAGATAATGCTTGTGTCAATCTGTTATTTGTACATAGAACTCATCAAGACAGCAACAGACTTCACTGTTTATGTTTTTAACTTTTGTTATCTTCCTACATGATTTAAAAATATGTTTTCATGTTGATGTTTTCAAAGGAAGCAGTTATATACATGAGTACCCAATATTTTTAAGGTTCCAACTTGTGCTTTATTTTTTTCTTTATTGTCTAATATCGTGAATAAATAAGAGACTGATTGTGGAAACTGGCATAATATTCTAGTGAGAATGGTGAAAGATAACATATAAAACTAGAAGTTGCCTTCATCCTCATGTCTTCAAATTTTAAGATCTAAATGATATATGCCAATTAATGTATAGCAGATATTCTTTTGCTTCTTAAATTTCCTTTTTTTGGTTAGGGTGATTGTTATTTTACAAAGTGTATTTTTTCTACAAAGTATAAGAATACACAATGATGCTAAAAAAGTCATAAAAAATTATATCTCACTATATAAATAGAATTTCAAAAAAGTAATTCCGAGTCTCTTTTTCTCTCGTCATCATATTTCAGAAAAAAAATAAAAAAATAATAAAAAAATTCATTATGTCTTTATATGACACAATGACGTCATTGTCTCTTTATATGACACAATGACGTCATTGTCTTTCATAATGACACAATGACGTCATTGTGTCTTTCATAATGACACAATAACGTCATTGTGTCTTTCATAAATGACATAATAAAAAAACATTAATTTTTTATTTTTTTATTTTTCATTTGTTTTTTTCTTGGTGAGAACGGCTAGGGGAATAAAAGCTCGGAATTACTTTTTGAAATTCGATTTAGATTGTGAGATATAATTTTTTATGACTTATTTGATTCGTTATGTCTTCTCACACTTTGTAACAAAAATACATTTTGTAACAAAAATACACTTTGTATTTGAAATTTTTTACAAAGTAGTTTCTTTTACTTATCATCCTTTAGTCCACGTCAACATCTCATCATCAATTTTCATTCCTACTTCACTCAATGTAGCGGTTTATTTTACCTTACCATTTTTCACTAGCTCTTTCTTAATTTTTTTTTCTTTTTGTAAAACAAAGATAAATAATAAACACTAAAGAAAGTAAAAACAAAGACTACGGCAATGATATTTGTCGTTGCGATACGGTAGAATTGTCGTCCTCATAGGCTATGGTGACGACACCCGTAAACCAATCAACACAGACTTGTCACTATGGCTCATTTTCTTGTCGTCGCCAAAGTCTTTGTCGCCTCAAAGGCCTATCAAAATGACTTTTCCTCGCCATAGAGTTATCAGCAAACATTTTTCCATGTCATATTTAATTAAATAATAAATTATTTTTAAATAAAAAATAAAATTAAAATAGATTTGGAAAACTCTATGACGACAACATAGACCCTACTGTTTTGATTTTTTTATTTTTAAATTTTTTATGTATTACAATTTTTTCTAAAATTACGAGTTTTTGAAATAGATTTATACATCAAAATATTATGAATACCTAAAAGAAAGTCAATACGGTTTGAAGTATATACAAACAAAACCAGCTACCAATGTAAATATCATTTAGTTTTCACATATTAAACAAATTGACTATGTAATCGTTGTCATCTTGATCATCTTTATCGTTATAAGGATTTGATTTATTTTGATTTATTTATTTTTTTAATTCATTCATCCATTCTTTCATGTCATGCATTGTTGTCTAAGTGTATTCATTTCATCATCTCAATGTGATGATAACCCACCTGATGATTTATAATGATAGATGTTTTATATTTTTTGTCTAACACCTCTCGTATGACCACATTATTATTCTAAGATGAGTTTCAAATATTTAACATCACTTATGAGCGAGTCATCCGTCTCCATTTCCATTTAGGCGTATTGATATTTAATTTTTCATTGCATTACTAAAGAACAAATAAAAAATATTAACATTATTATAAAAATTCCACACCATAACAGTTGTAGAATAAAAAAAAACCATCATGGTTAATCATAAATAATAAAAGATAACAATTCTAAAGGTGATTTTTTGAGCCTATGTCGACAAGACTTATGGCGACGACACTGTGTTGTCGTTATAGGTAGGGTTAAGATGATGACAAGAGGTAGGGTTAAGATGATGACAAGCCATCAGCAAAGGTTCATTGTTTTTTTACTATTCTTGATCATGTCTTCATCACAGTGGCATTTAATATATAAACTAAGATCAATAAATAAGTAGTATAGTGACAATGTCTAAATTTTAAAACTTCAAATTAAGCGAGTTTTTATTCCAAAATTAAATAGTTGATTTTAACTCGTAATTTGTTATTAACAATGGTGAGGCGATGCTTCGTGTAATAGTGTGTGATAAGATAAATGGGCACATCAAGACCTATGTAAAGAGCCTTCACAAAGCCAGTTTTAAAGATTTCAACCCGACAAATTACAGTAAAATCATGATATATTCAAACACAACCCTAATGTTACTTGAGTTTTATATAAAGGTCATTTCTTTACCCAAAGCACAAACATTACATAATAGTATAATAGTATGATGCATATGTATCTTGATCACAAGAGTAACCATGCTTTTCACCATCCTCAAACACACGAGCACCTTATTAAATTTAAAGAGCAATTGACATAACATCATTACATTCATGTTACTTGACACATATTTATGGAATCACATAACACCATCATACATACTATCAACACATGAGAAATAGGTGGCATAAACATTTGTGTGATTGCTTTCACCTAAGCCTTACCACACATACGAAAGAATAATGATAAACATAAAAAGACATGTTAAAAGATATCATCCAGGCCCATGATATTAGGTTAAATAACTCTCGATTAAACTTAAACTTCCTAGAAAAGACACACAAGAAAGATGAATTCCTCCTACCTATGAATGTATTTATCTATCATTCTAACTAGTTGAGTTCCAATATGTCACACCCTCAAATTCCGGGTCTGGAATCTATCACGGAGGAGTGAGCAAACATGATCGAACACAATAGTTACACATGAGATACAGTTATCTATATGATAAGTTTTAGATAATCAATCCATTATTATTCAGAGCATTAGATATTATACGCAGCGGAAATAAATATATATATTGTTTCTTAACAATACGTCTAATCATGTCTTATCAATAACCAATATGTATCTTGAGCTCTTATATGATCCTACGTGCATGTCCATAAGCTCTTAGTAGATACCTGAGAATACATGTAAATCAAGTGTTAACACAGGGTTGGTGAGTTCATAGGTAAGTAAAACACATTGATAAAACATCATTTATCATCAAGTAGGATTTACTGTAAAAGTGTGAGTTTAATTTACACACCGGTATGTGAATAGCCTGTCGGAACCCTTTTTATTAAGGTGAACCCGCTATCCTACATACTCACTATGTACAAGCCCAACAAATCCTTCACATAGGATTTGCCCATGTATCATAGTTTAATATCATTTTCATATGTATATTATGTTATCATAATAATTTCAAATCAGAGGGAGCAAATCCTCCTTTACATTTATCCTCATATGGGTTGTATGTGGAACTATAATGCAAACTATATAAAGTGCACATCTGCCTTCTCACTACAGAAACAGTCATCCCAAATGACAACAAAATCTTTGTGCATCTGATATGGATCACATGTCCATACCTTTGTGGGGGTAAGTCACTCCCCAATAGTACTATCCAAAAGATCCCTGCTTATTTATAGTCTAGTATACAGAGAAGGATTTTCATAATAACCATATGTAATCATAAATGTGATCAAATTATTATTTAACATAATACACAAAAATAATTTGTAATTTCAATTACAACATGTATTCCAGCCCCAAAATATTTAAATGATTAAAAAGGGGAATAGTTATGAACTCACCTCAGTCCTTGTGTGTTGTTGGCAAGCTGGTAAATTCCTGCTAAGGAATTATATTTCACGTAAGCAAACAGATACAAATCAAAAACCTAAATAAGTTAGATCTTGAACCTGGTATTCAATTGATCTAGGATTTGGTTTTCGGGGATTTGTTATAAACATTAAGTCATTTAATTATTTTTGTTAATAATTAACGATTTATATAACATTTAATTAGTTTAATAATGATTTCAACATATCATTATATTCTAAATAAATTGTAGACGTCATTTAAACACGTAAGTTTATATTTAATTTTTGTAAGATTTTATAAATATTTAAATTTATAAAATCTAATTGTATTTATATTATCAGGATTAATCCATAAATAATATAATGTCCATTAATAATTTGATGATTTAAATTATCATTAAAAATCTACTTTTATAAGGATTATAATTTATAACATATGTAATAATTATTTAAATAAATAAATAAGGTTTTTAAAGAATTAAATTTCCACAATTATTATAATTTATCCATTAAAAATAATATGGTGTCCAATTAATGGATTAATACTTTAAATCATCATTTAAAGTCTATTTTTTATAAAAATGGTTATTTATAATATTTTTAAATATTATTTTATAAATTATTTTAAGGTGTTTTTAAATAAATAAATTACAGAAAATTATTTAAAGGCTTTTAAAATAGAAGAAGTTTTTAAAAATTATTTATATAATTTTGGTAATTTTTGTATATTTTTCAAATGCTTGAAAGGCATTAAAAAAATAATGGGAGGGGGCCGGGTTCGAACCCGTGACCTTCTCCCCATTATCCCGCGCACAAACCAGTGAGCCAAAGGCTCAAGGCCGCGGTAAAACTCAGCTTTTAAACCTTTTAAACACAAACTCCAATAATCCCAATTCACCAAGAACCCTAATTCGAACATTCACCAAATTGAACCTCGATTCGCAATGGTTTATGAAATCAAACATAGGGCTTTTAATCCCCACATGAAATCGAGCATTTAGGTAGTTTTAATTACCTGATTCGAAGTTGATTTGATGCTGGACACTCGATGAACAAGCCGCGATTATGCAAAGATCGATTTCAGTGTCTATTATTGATGATAATCCAATTCCTTTAACAGGAAGTTTCTAATTGCTCAAATGATCGAAAGCCCTATCTTAATTTTGTGAAATTAAGCTCATAAGACAGAAGTCGACTGAGTTGCAGGTCGCGAAGGAGAAAGAGATCGAATTGAGGTTTTTGTGTGTTTACTGGTGCAATTGAATGCTTAGACCGATAAGTTCATTTATAGCGTTGTTGAGGTTCAGTTAATTTGATTAAAATAGATTGTTAGTGCGATTTACAATCTGTAAAGTAGCCGACAAGAAAACGTGGATCGGTTGGATCGATCGCACTCAAATTTGTTTGATTATCGTGGGTGTTTAGTTCGAATCTTGTTTTCAAACGGGTTGGTAGCATTTAATTGGATTAAAAACGCGTATTTTTGGTGGTTTGCGGTTGCCGGAGTACGGCCGGAGAAGGTGGCCGGAGAACAGGTCGCCAGCGGGTGGGGGGTTGGTTTTTGAAATATTTACAAAATGGTCCCTGCAGTTTACTAGTCTATTATTTTATGTTAAAAGCTTTATAAAACAGTTTTTAAAATTTACATTTCACCCCCTGGACTTTATTAAATCAATTTAATAATTTTATAAATTATTATTGATAACAATATTTTTATTATTATTATTATTATCATTATTAACATTATTATTTTTAATAATAATAATAATATTATTATTATTGTCATTATTATTATTATTATCATTAAATAATAAAAATATAAAAAATAAATTATAAATTCACATAAAAATTTTATTAAATCATGAAAAATTTACGGGTTGTCACATCATCCCCCTATTAGAGGAATTTTCGTCCCGAAAATTAAGATGTACTCGCAACATTCTTGAACAAGTTAGAATCATTGCACATCATTTCGTCCTCTCATTCCCAAATAAACTCAGGACCACGTCGGGAGTTCCATCGAACTCTGACAATCGGAATCTTGCTATGCTTTAGTTGTTTAACTTCCCTATCCATGATTTCAACTGGTTCCTCGACAAACCTGAGTTTCTCATCTACTTGTAGTTCCTCTAAAGGCACAACAAGTGATTCATCGGATAAACATTTCCTTAGATTGGATACGTGGAAAAACATTGTGCACACCACCAAGTTCAGCAGGTAGATTTAATTCATAGGCTACTGGGCCGATCCTTCTGACAATTTCAAAAGGCCCCACGTAGCGAGGGTTCAACTTCCCTCGTTTCCCAAAGCGTATAACTCCCTTCCAGGGAGATACCTTTAGCAAAACTTTATCTCCTTCCTGAAACTCCAGTGGCTTGCGGTGTTTACCAGCATAGCTTTTCTGACGATCCCTGGCAGCAACCATGCGTTCTCTTATCTGGACAATTTTCTCATGAGTTTCAAAGATCAATTCTGGGCCAGTAAGTTGACTATCTCCAACTTCTGCCCAGCAAAGCGATGATCTACATTTACGTCCATATAAGGCCTCGAATGGTGCCGCCTTGATACTCGAATGATAGCTATTTTATATGAGAACTCTACCAAAGGTAGATGACCTTCCTAGTTATTTCCGAAATAACACAAGCCCTAAGCGTATCCTCAAGTGTCTGTATGGTTGTTTCACTTTAACCATCAGTCTTAGGGTGATAGGCTGTGCTCACATCTAGGCGAGTGCCTAGAGCTTTCTAAGGTTTATCCCAAAAGATAGATGTAAATCGTGTGTCACGATTGAAGATGATAGACACTGACACTCCGTGTCTAGAGATAATTTCTAAGCAACTAGGGTTAATGCTAAATTGAAGAATAATTCCAGAAGAATCAAAGCTATTATCAACCCTGGTATCAAATAGATGTGTAGCTACCGATGATAAGGTACGTGCATGTAACAACATTTGGGTCTCGTCGAATATGGCTAGCTTCAGTCATAAAGGTATGACCGTGTGATGTATCACCTTGATTTATATGACCTTTATTTCCATAATTTAACTATTCTTACTTTCTTGTTATAGCCATTTCATAGTCTGATTGTTTCTAACTTGTCTTGGGGTCCTAATCAACCTAGGGCACACTTATGGTAATGATCGGAACTCCAACCTTCTTAATGTCCCCGTTTAACACATGTTAGCTTAATCGTATCAACCAACATAGCTAGGTTCACAACATTGGTATTAAAGCAAATCATATATACCATTAGAGAGGCTTATTCTACTACTCACTAGATTTTTCCCAGTGTCCTTCTTAATTCTATTTGATCTAATGTCATAAGGTATGACATCAATTTTATCAATTCATGGAGTTTGTCCGTATAAAGAGCACGACTTAACCCTACCATTGCATGATTTTAGAATTACAATTCTAACTTTTGCATTTCATTCCTTAGGTAATAGTAACCCTATTTATAAACATCACCGGTATACAAAGAATGTGCTTAACCCGGTTACACGACATCCTAATTTTCCTTAGCATCATCCCAAAGAATAATATAATGTATGTATAGAGAGTATCATCACCCTTCTATATTTCCTGTAGTCCACTTTCATTCTAAGCATTCAATCAGCCCCTCAGTTACTGAAATGCTAAATGGAAGAATATCTCTTAAAAGATGAGATTAATATCATGAACGGAAATACCATGAAGGCTCTAAGTTGGACAGGACTTAAGTAGTAGTAAATAAACTACAAGCACATAAGTACAATATGTCTAATGATAGTTGCATATCCTTCATACTTTCAGGATTTCAGGTATAACCATGTCAGGGCAAGTACTAGGGAAACAAGTCTCTCTTTAAATTAGGACAAGTGTAGCTTAGATTACCAAATGGAACACGTCAAGGTAATTTGACCCATTTGCCTTATAGACTTGTGTATGACCGCAGTAACTTCACGTGCTACAATAGCAGCAATCTTACGACCAGAGTTTCTAGACCGTGAACGGATTTGACGAGAAGCCATTCTGAAAGATCATTAAGAATTTTCATGGAAATTGGGTAATATGAGCTATTCAACATGAAAACGACAATCGAGAATTTGGCATAATAGCAATAAGATGTTCCAGGTGTAATCGTTGATTCGTAAATCAAAGCGAGTACGTTGACTAATCAAAGTATTGGGTCAATCACAACTTTGTTGAAGACATGCGTACCTATAAGCAGATACTCATCCCAAGGGTTCCCAGGTAAGGTAAACAGGTCCATCGGTTGATTTGGATTTATACGAATACCTTGCCTAGACAGAACACCTCAAGATACAGGCATCACGCTCTTCCAGCATTACATGTTTCAAGTTGTAAGACACAGACTCTGACAAATTTGAAAACCATGAATAACAATCGAGTTTTGGATTTTGAAATCACTTGAATTAGGCACACAATGCCTTAGAATATGATTTAAGATTCGTGTGTGTATTGATAGGAATCAAAGTATAAGAGGAATCACATAAGGCAGATAACTTCTTAATCTTAGTCAATCTCTAACTAAGGCAATTTACTTTGTGCAACTATTGTGTGTGGCTATAGGCTAGATGCAATTCCTAACTCACTATAACCAATGGCTCTGATACCAATCTGTCACACCCTCAAATTCCGGGTTTGGAATCTATCACGGAGGGGTGAGCAAACAGGATCGAACACAGTAGTTACACATGAGATGCAGTTATCTATATGATAAGTTTTAGATAATCAATCCATTATTATTCAGAGCATTAGATATTATACGCAGCGGAAATAAATATATATATTGTTTCTTAACAATACGTCTAATCATGTCTTATCAATAACCAATATGTATCTTGAGCTCTTATATGATCCTACGTGCATGTCCATAAGCTCTTAGTAGATACCTGAGAATACATGTAAATCAAGTGTCAACACAGGGTTGGTGAGTTCATAGGTAAGTAAAACACATTGATAAAACATCATTTATCATCAAGTAGGATTTACTGTAAAAGTGTGAGTTTAATTTACTCACCGGTATGTGAATAGCCTGTCGGAACCCTTTTTATTAAGGTGAACCCGCTATCCCACATACCCACTATGTACAAGCCTAAGAAATCCTTCACATAGGATTTGCCCATGTATCATAGTTTAATATCATTTTCATGTGTATATTATGTTATCATAATAATTTCAAATCAGAGGGAGCAAATCCTCCTTTACATTTATCCTCATATGGGTTGTATGTGGAACTATAATGCAAACTATATAAAGTGCACATCTGCCTTCTCACTACAGAAACAGTCATCCCAAATGACAACAAGATCTTTGTGCATCTGATATGGATCACATGTCCATACTTTTGTGGGGGTAAGTCACTCTCCGATAGTACTATCCAAAAGATCCCTGCTTATTTATAGTCCAGTATACAGAGAAGAATTTTCATAATAACCATATGTAATCATAAATGTGATCAAATTATTATTTAACATAATACACAAAAATAATTTGTAATTTCAATTACAACATGTATTCCAGCCCCAAAATATTTAAATGATTAAAAGGGAAATAGTTATGAACTCACCTCAGTCCTTGTGTGTTGTTGACAAGCTAGTAAATTCCTGCTAAGGAATTATATTTCACGTAAGCAAACAGATACAAATCCAAAACCTAAATAAGTTAGATCTTGAACCTGGTGTTCAATTGATCTAGGATTTGGTTTTCGGGGATTTGTTATAAACATTAAGTCATTTAATTATTTTTGTTAATAATTAACGATTTATATAACATTTAATTAGTTTAATAATGATTTTAACATATCATTATATTCTAAATAAATTGTAGACGTCATTTAAACACGTAAGTTTATATTTAATTTTGTAAGATTTTATAAATATTTAAATTTATAAAATCTAATTGTATTTATATTATCAGGATTAATCCATAAATAATATAATGTTCATTAATAATTTGATGATTTAAATTATCATTAAAAATCTACTTTTATAAGGATTATAATTTATAATATATGTAATAATTATTTAAATAAATAAATAAGGTTTTTAAAGAATTAAATTTCCACAATTATTATAATTTATCCATTAAAAATAATATGGTGTCCAATTAATGGATTAATACTTTAAATCATCATTTAAAGTCTATTTTTTATAAAAATGGTTATTTATAATATTTTTAAATATTATTTTATAAATTTATTTTAAGGTGTTTTTAAATAAATAAATTACAGAAAATTATTTAAAGGCTTTTAAAATAGAAGAAGTTTTTAAAAATTATTTTTATAATTTTTGGTAATTTTTGTATATTTTTAAAATGCTTGAAAGGCATTAAAAAAATAATGGGAGGGGGCCGGGTTCGAACCCGTGACCTTCTCCCATTATCCCGCGCACAAACCAGTGAGCCAGAGGCTCAAGGCCGCGGTAAAACTCAGCTTTTAAACCTTTTAAACACAAACTCCAATAATCCCAATTCACCAAGAACCCTAATTCGAAGATTCATCAAATTGAACCTCGATTCGCAATGGTTTATGAAATCAAACATAGGGCTTTTAATCCCCACATGAAATCGAGCATTTAGGTAGTTTTAATTACCTGATTCGAAGTTGATTTGATGCTGGACACTCGATGAACAAGCCGCGATTATGCAAAGATCGATTTCAGTGTCTATTGTTGATGATAATCCAATTCCTTTAACAGGAAGTTTCTAATTGCTCAAATGATCGAAAGCCCTATCTTAATTTTGTGAAATTAAGCTCATAAGACAGAAGTCGACTGAGTTGCAGGTCGCGAAGGAGAAAGAGATCGAATTGAGGTTCTGTGTGTTTACCGGTGCAATTGAATGCTTAGACCGATAATGTTCATTTATAGCGTTGTTGAGGTTGAGTTAATTTGATTAAAATAGATTGTTAGTGCGATTTACAATCTGTAAAGTAGCCGACAAGAAAACGTGGATCGGTTGGATCGATCGCACTCAAATTTGTTTGATTATCGTGGGTGTTTAGTTCGAATCTTGTTTTCGAATGGGTTGGTAGCATTTAATTGGATTAAAAATGCGTATTTTTGGTGGTTTGCGGTTGCCGGAGTACGGCCGGAGAAGGTGGCCGGAGAATAGGTCGCCGGCGGGTGGGGGGTTGGTTTTTGAAATATTTACAAAATGGTCCCTGCAGTTTACTAGTTTATTATTTTATGTTAAAAGCTTTATAAAACAGTTTTTAAAATTTACATTTCACCCCCTGGACTTTATTAAATCAATTTAATAATTTTATAAATTATTATTGATATCAATATTTTCATTATTATTATTATTATCATTATTAACATTATTATTTTTAATAATAAAATAATATTATTATTATCATTATTATTATTATTATCATTAAATAATAAAAATATAAAAAAAATAAATTATAAATTCACATAAAAATTTTATTAAATCATGAAAAATTTTCGGGTTGTCACACAATACGCGCGTTGCGCGAAATTGTCTTTCCTTTTTTTGCGTTCGTTGTTTTCTAGTTAGCTGGCTGTTGCACTTTAACCGTTGCAATGTATCCGTTAGGTTGTAAACCAAATGACTAAAAAATGTCATAAACGCCGAACTGATTTAAACCAAATGACTACACAACAGTTTTCACAAAGAGGCCAACAGGTTCTCAGATGATCGCGTCATCGTCCTCGAACAAAAAAACATTCTAAACATTCAAAAAGAGACCCAAATTAACAGAGATAATGACATAGATGGAGTGAGTGGGTTCGACCCGTCGTCATAATCATAGAACGACCTGAAAAACTATGTATCATCGGTTCTCAGGCGACGCTTTCCTCATCATCATCGAACGAAGCAACAAAAGCCCAAATGCCATATTTGCAACATTGAAAAAATAACCTCAAATAACAGTTGAAAGCAACCATCCAACATGGTCGACATGCTCCAAGGTGGAGTGCAGAGGTGGTCTGAACACCACCATCAAGGCCAAACGCCGCCGAAAGCAGTGTCGGAACCCATGGACCTCGTAACATTACCAACGTCGACCATTAATACGCATCATCAAAAATCTAATTAGGGCTCTCAGACGCGTCAGGCGGCGTCATCATCGAGCAAAAAAAATAACCCCAAATAACAGTTGAAAGCAACCATCCAACACGGTCGACATGCTCCAAGGTGGAGTGCAGAGGTGGTCAGAACACCACCATCAAGGCCAAACGCCGCCGAAAGCAGTGTCAGAACCCATGGACCCCGTAACATTACCAACCCCGACCATCAATACGTATCATCAAAAATCTAATTAGGACTCTCAGACGCGTCAGGCACCGTCATCATCGAGTAAAAGATGCGTAGAATGGGACCTAAGGATCACGCGGACGCCACCGAAGGCGGTCGACAGACCGCCGGCGGCATGTAAGTCGACAGATCTAAGGCAGGCTCAACATGCACGACCATCCATTGACGGTGGCGATACATGGATCCACCAAAACCGCAAACACCAAGCAAAAGATGGGAAGAACCGGACCTGAGGGTTACGCAGACGCCACCAAAGGCGGTCGACAGACCGCCGACAGCGTCAGGGCCCACAGATCTTGGCCCGGCGGTGATGGTTGGGTCCACCGGAGCCACCACACATAAACAATACCATCGACCACCAACCGCCGACATAGGCGTCTCTTGGCCGGTAGAAGGGTGAGGCGGCACAAATGTGGAAAAAAAGCAACGACCCAACAATCGGCCGAGACACATTGGTCAACACCAACACAAACACCAGCCAACACCAACACAAAAACCCCTTAACCTTTTTAATTTGGGGGAGGGGGTAAAATGAAAAACCCTTAAAACTTTGGTGGCTAAACCATCAACAAACTAAAAGCAACTACTTATGAAGTTGCAAATTTCATATATAGGGTAATGTAAGTGAATACAATATTTCACCTAAGATTAAATATCCAAATTACCAAAGGTATGATAGAAGTTAAATCTAAACAAAAATAAAATGGGTGTGATAACCATATTATATTATGATCGTCACCAACACTTGTTACCTCAGTCACCGCACCACCGGAAAACCCTCCTCCGGCAGTTTCTGCTCTGTCCTCCACCTTCAAACACCGATGCACCACCGAACCACCGTCGCCGGAACCGGAACCGCCACTGCCACCTTCTCCGCCGCGACAGACGTAAACACCAAATCAGATGCCCCCTTCCAGCTGATCAAATCGGATACGATTCCTCCTGCCCCGACCCGACCCGAATCCGCCATCGATTGGTTGCCGGACTACCTAGGTCACGCATGGGTCGCCTACGCAGCCTCTTCGCTTCTCGTGATCTCGCACTTCCCGTCGCCGTCGGAGAACAATGGAGCGTCCGGTGATCCGTTTTTCCGGCAAGTGATTGAGCTTTCCTCCGATGGCTCCGGCGATGTATCGGCGGTTTCGTGGTCGCCGACATCGGTGGCTTCTGGAGAAGTAGCAGCCGCTTTGGATAACTGTATTGGAGTGTTTTCGCATAATTCAGAAGGTTAGTTTGTAGTAACCTTGATGCAGAATAGTTAGATTTTAAGATGAATCTTATGATACTGTTGTAATTGAGTTGTTATTGATTGTTAATTTCAAATGCTGTACTGTGAACCGCTGAATCTAGTGTCATGGAGTTGAGATCCTAAGTTCCTAACTGAAAAATTATTGCAAATTTGCAATTGATGTCTATGTACAATGAGCAATAAGAAGGAATTGAACTTTAAATGCTATAAGGAGTGTTTATTAGTGATGTTTATCATTAATAGGTGTCAATGGTTCAGAGGATACTAGGGTGGATAAGGGACAGATCTGTGTGGAGCAGGAAGCAGTGAACGCTAGATATTGAAGTGCAAACTAAGATAGCCTGAGTATAACAATCTGTATTAGTGTATTTGCTGACTATGTAAGAGATCTAGTTCTTAAGGCTCTCGCTTCTCATTAATGTTGTTTGTCTAAATGTAAATTTATCTTTTTACTTTGTGAAGTGAAATGTTGTGGGTGATGAAGTTAACTTCTTTCTTTGCATACCCAAGAGTTGTGTGTCAAATGCTGCATTATCAAAGAATTACTTAAATTCTGTATAATCTTCCCAGGTTTAAAACTCTATTCCTGACTAAGAGTTGTTGGCCCAATGATACTAGTTTACTGAATTAGCCTTGAGGTTAAGGGTTGAAGTAGTGTAAGTCTGTAAGAGACTAATGGTTTAATGTTAATGTGCCTGTGTGGCTGGCTAGAAAGAAAGAAGCTTTGTGATTATTACTTTGAAGAGTTTCATCTTCTACTCTCAAACTTGGATGTTGTACATTTGAACTTTCTTACTCATACTCAGGTTCTTTTTGTTGGAGCCAGACTGCAATACTTGTGCAAGCCACAAAGGTTGAGGCCATTAAATGGACGGGTTCAGGAGATGGTCTAATATCAGTTGGGGTTGATATTGTTTGTTGGGGAAAGAAGGAGCTCTCTTGGGAAATAGCTTGGAAGTTTAAACCCGAGCTTCCTCAATATTTGGTTTCTACTACCTCATCCATTGAAGGCCCATTTGCAACTGCACCTCTAAGTAAAGGTTCAACATCTGTATTGATTTGTCATGGAAAATTAAAATGCATCAAAGCTGAGCTCCGTCATCATATGCCTATTTCCATGATACAATGGAGGCCTTTGGTAGCAGACCAATGGAGAGAGAAACCAAAACATCCGTTAAAGCTGGTTTTATTAACTTGTTGTGCTGATGGAACTGTAAGGTTGTGGAGTGAGATCGATGATGGGCGGACCCGGAGGACTGGGAGGGCCCAAAATGATCAGGGACCAGCCAGTTCATTGTTTCGAGTTGCTGCAACAATTGAGATAAATCAAACAGTACATGGCATTCTGGGTTCTGATGTATTTGTGAGATGGGCCACTGAGCTTGATGGTATTGTTAATATTGGTAATGAAGGTAGTCAATATTTTCCATCAGAAGAATATCACCATAGCAAAGCTGGAAAATGTGATTGGTTGATATGTTTGGTCCTCAGATGCTTATAACTTTCTGGGCTGTTCATTGTATTGATGATATTTCCCCGTTGAGATTTCCACGAGTTACATTATGGAAAAAACGAGAGTTATCAGGTTCTAAAACAGAAACAAGCTTTCCACTTCACAAATCTGTTATATCAAGAAACGGATTCTTTGGCCCACCAGGCGTATCCTCTGTGATTCACTTATTACCATGTAATCATTTAGTGTGGTCACAGTTTTATAAACTAACATCTTCAGGAGATTCACTTTCGTCTATTGCTAATGGAAGTTTAAACATAGATGGTCATACTGGGAAGATTTTACAAGTTGAATTGCATCCTTATGTTAGTTATCCTGAACTCGTGGTTTCTTTGGATAGCAATGGAGTGGTCTTATTTTGGTCCCCTTCCAACAGAGCCATGGGCTTACCATTGACCTCTGGCTGCAAGCTTTATGGAAGGTTTGTAGGTCATGATTCTCAATGCAATACACCAACTTGAGGTGGGCCGCTGCAATAATAGATGATCACAGGGTTCTACTTATGGGGCATGCTGGAGGCATAGATTGCTTTTTAGTTAAGGTTAGCCAAAATGAAGATTCTATATTGTGTAATAAACTATGTACTATTCCATTTACCCCTAATTGTGATGAAAATGGACCCACAAGTATCTGGTCAATTCCGTTGACTTCTGCTTGTAGCATCTTGTCACATAACAAATTTATGGTGTTAGCTGTATGGAAAGGCCATTTTCAAGCATTGTCATGGAAAATCACCATTCATCCTTTGGAAATTGGCTTTAATGAGACTGCAGAAACTGCCACGTATTCTTTGAAAGTGATATTTCTGGGAGGAAATATTCCATACTTGTTGATCATTGCTCATCTTCATTTCCAAATCCATACAACCATGATAATGTTACAAGTTTTGCTAGTGGAATGTTCAATGATAGTGTTCCATATCACATAGTTACTGGATGTTTTGATGGTAGTTTAAAACTATGGAGAAGTATAGATCAAGAGTGGAAACTAGTAGGCACGGTTGCTGCACATGCAGGGCCTGTCACGAGAGTAAGTGTAACTGATTGCGGTAGGAAGATTGCAACTATATCTACTGATGATGGGTCAAATAACCATAGTACCCTTCACATATGGGAATCTGTATACCTTGGAGGAATTGGAAGTTTCTTACTTGAAGAAAGTATATATCTTGATGGTGTGGTGGTTGCTTTAAAGTGGTTAACAATAGGTAGTGGTCAGTTATTGCTCGGGGTTTGCTTGCAGAATGAACTGCAGGTGTACTCCATGAGGCGTTGTGAAGGTCAAAGTTTTGTAGGTTCAGAAAAGTCTAAGGATAGAAACATATGGTTTGTCTTGCAAAAAGTCAAAGTGGCCCTCCAATCTGTGATTTCATTTGGGGACCTAAAGCAGCATGTGTGATCGTTCATGATGACTACTTTTGTCTTTTCAGCCAGTGGTTACTCCCAGAAAACAAAAACCACATGTCCGAATGTATGCTTCCTGAAATTTATAGTGATCCTGATACTCATGATCTTGAAAAATTGACATGGAAGGATAGCTTTGAAACATGCATGACACACTCTCATATAAAAATGAACATGGAGAGTTTTTCAAGCATTTCTGAAAACAATAAACAGAAATATGACACCATTACGGATATTAGTTTATCAAGCATTTTGGAGATAACAGCACATGTTGGTGGCCCTCTACCTGCCTACCATCCTGAAGCACTTTGCTCAATATATATTCAGGTACTTTAGACTGGTTGAGCATTTATAAGGTTGTAGTTGATATTCTAATATCAAAGAAGTTGTGAAGTTTATTATTTCCATTAATGTATTCAGGCAACTGGAAACGTGCACAAAGTACCCTGGGACATCTCTTGGAATATGTTACTTCTAATAATGCAGATTTGAAAAGAATTCCACAAATGAGCTTGTCAGACTATGTTGAAGGACGTTTTTCAGGAAAGTCAAACAATAAAGTGTTAACATGGGATTATAATGCAAATTTTGATCAATCCAATTATTCTTCATGGGATTCTAATGGTTCCATCAATTCGAATTCTACAAGATCTGGGCTGAATGGACTCACTGAGTCGCTTGAGAAGTTGCAGGGCATTTCAGCCATTACCAACATTGAAAAGATGCAAAATTTTGCGGTTATTGATCTTCTTGATGAAATTAGCAATTCAAACGCATCTTCACCATATGGTGGTCTTGATGAATCTGGTCGAAGGTAATTGTAACTTCAGAATTCTTTTAATAATACATTTGATCGAAAATATGTGTTCAAAATTCAGCTCGTTATCGTTCATGTCCTTATGACTTGAATTGCTATTTAAGGTTTTGGGTTGCAGTAAGGTTTCAGCAGTTGTATTGTGCGAGGAGAGTAGGTAAATTGCCATCAGTGGGAGGGTTGACCATTGACTCAGCCCTTATTGCTTGGGCCTTCCACTCTGATTGTCAAGAAAGTTTGTTTGAATCGTTTCTGAATAATGACTCATCTTGGCATGAAATGCACAACATGGGTATTGGATTTTGGTACACAAATAAATCACAGTTGCGAGTTAAGGTACAATTTCGCTCTAACTTGCTTGATCTCAGAAGTCAATTGTGATCTTATATTTTATAAAAAAAAGTCAATTATCAATTTCTTTGTTGCAGATGGAGAGGCTGGCAAAACAGCAATATTTAAAAAATAAGGATCCAAAAGCTTGCACACTTCTTTATGTAGCTTTAAACAGGCTGCAAGTTTTGGCAGGTCTTTTTAAAATCAGTAAAGATGAAAAAGACAAGCCATTAGTGGCCTTTCTTTCACGTAATTTTCAGGTTAATACAACCTCTATCACTACATTGATACTTTTAACAGTTATCACATTATTATGAAATTTGGTGTATTTGAAAAAGTTGAATTAATTTGGTGCAGGATGAGAAAAATAAAGCTGCTGCTTTGAAAAATGCTTACGTGTTAATGGGGAGACATCAACTGGAGCTTGCTGTAGCTTTCTTTTTGCTTGGAGGTGACACTGCTTCTGCTATTAATGTCTGTACAAAAACTCTTGGAGATGAGCAGCTTGCTCTTGTAATTTGTCGTCTTATCGAAGGATATAATGGTCCATCTGAACACCATCTTATATCTAAGTTCCTGCTACCATCTGCTTATGAAAATGGTGACTACTGGAAAGCAAGCATTCTTGAGGTGATAATCCCTGATTAAATGATCTGATTAATTTCTGCTTGTTTTATGTCTTATTTTTATATTTGGTTTTCAGTGGATATTAGGGAATTACTCTAATGCTTTTATGAGCCTGCTCGGTGAGCAAGTTACCTCTCCAAGCAATAAATTGGCCCTCCTGTCCAACCATGCAGCCTTTAAAGATCCAAGTGTTGGCCAATATTGCTTAATGTTAGCAACCAAAAACCAGATGAAGAATGCAATTGGAGAACAAAATACTGCAACTCTTTGTAGGTGGGCTGTTTTGATGAGTTCGACTGCACTAAGCGGATGCGGTTTACCTGTATGTTCACCTTAATAAAGTTTTCATCAAGCAATATTTTTGAATATATTACAAGAAGTCCACTAAATTAGAATCTTCTCTTTTGTTTATTGTTTTCCAGGTTGAAGCTTTGGAGTGTCTTTCATCTTCTGTCAGTATATTCAGTGGTTCTGAACAAAAAGGGATATCAGATAATTCAGAAACTAAACTTCTGAATGAGAGACTGAATCCATCTGCATCTTCCTCAAATTGGATATCAGGTGATGCGGCACTGCATGTGCTCTCGCATGCAAAATACAGTTTTGCAATGCAATACATTACAAGTTTGTTAACAGCACATCCAAGTTGGCCAAAAAACATCACGCCATCATCTGAAATTCAGCACAACACGCTGCTTTCAGCTTTTGAAGACAAGTTAAACACAGGGCTTTCATATTTTGAGCAGAAGTATTCCTTGTCTCGCTACCATTTGATTAACATGGTATTCACTTATTAATTTACTACTATGCTTACATATTATCGATTTATGACCTATTATCTATCTGAAAAAGTTTATTTATTTGTATATTTCTTTATTTTTCAGATTACTGTTTATTTGTACAATAATGGCCTCTTGTTCATGGTTGCCATTTGTTGCAACATGAACATTTTGCATTGAATGGAAATCCATCCTACCCTACACTGTGGATGCTCGTTTTAAAAGGTATTGAAGATTTTTCATATTTGTTCTCTAAATATAACATGGTTTGTATGATGAATTGTTGTGACACGGAACCACGTTCCATTCACACAAATATGGTACCTGGGAATCGCTGTTCTTGGTTAAGTTCGTGCGGGATTTATATGAAGGATTTATTGTTGTTGGTGTCGAAGATAAAAAGTGGACTGAAACTGCTTGGTGGTTTTTATGCTGAGAGTTTTCTTGATTTATGTGAATATTACATATATTTCACATCTGCTTGGTTTCAAAAAATTCACAAGAGCCTTATTCTTGTTTTGAAGCCTATGCTGCTTACATATGCCAATGAATCAGTATCATTCGGCTCTAACATGAAAATTTTGAATGATTTCCTTCCCAAACTATTTGAATTGTTGGATCACAGTGAAACAACCGTCCAGACCATTGCATTAACAGAAAATGACCAAAATGAACATGGAATACCTGAAAGTGATAAATGGCAAATTATACGGGCTTCTTTGTCAGGCCTCATGTCAGGATTCCTAAAACGCCAAATTGATTTATTACCCGAGAATTTTGAAGATAATTACTCTTTTCGCCCTCCATGCAAGCTTTCTTCCTACATGCCTAACGATAGCTTAGAGAAGCAATTACAGTTGGTGACAGTGGTTTTGGCTAAATTGCTGAAAGTGGAATCAGAGCATGTGTTATCTTATTGTGCAAACAGCTGTATCATTCTTGCTGCAGAAAGTGAAAGATCAATCAAATGAATCTACAATTTTGTGGTTAGAGAATCTGTGTAGGTCAACACCAATAACCAATTATCGGGGTATTGGTCAAGGCGACATTGACTTTTCCAGGATAATGAAGAATGAAGACGGAGTATCAACTTTTGAACTACTATGGAATATGTTTGATGATCAAAAAATGCTATGTGGAGATTTTGCAGTGGAATATTCAAAATGGTCGCAGCTTATTAAACAAAAACATTCTAAAGGATGGATTGATGTTTATACAAGCATCATAGGGGATCATGAACCTTCAGAAAATGACGATCAAGAAGCTTTATCCATGTTGACCTTTCTGTTGACCATTCTGGTTATAAAAACTTGGATATAAAGATGAAACATGCTCCTTTTCAGAAACCTAAAGAAGTACATAAAATTAATGGAGAATTGCTCGAGGTAACTCTTTTCCTATTACACTGAAGTTTCCCAAGTTACAGATTTCATGATTATTATTATTTTTTCTATTTTTGAACAGGCATTATGCATTAACTCCATTGATCAACAACAAGCTGCAATTGCTAGCAATAAAAAGGTCAGATCTGGCGTTCTTTTCTTGTTCTTTACATTCCTTATTACAGTTGGCAATTTTGAGTTTTTGACCCACTTTTGTCTCTAAACAAAAATTTAGCTTAGAAAGAAACAGGTCATGCAGGCTATTTTAAAGTGACTCAAACTGTATTTTAAATGCATAAAAGCTCCTAATCATTTTATTCTAAAGATAAGATTTTTATTGTAATAATGTTAAAAAAAATTCATATTTGAAACACAATTATTAATATAGAATATAGGAAAAACGAGGCTAAAATGTTTCCGGTCAACCCAACTGGATCTGTACCAAAAATACATGCTCTGAGCCTTTTCCAACCTGCCTGTTTATCTACCTCTACTTATTACATTACTGTATCTGGCTTTTAGTTGCACTCTCTTTACATGTAATTGCTTGGTATGCTTTTATTGATTCAGGGGATAATCTTTTATAATTGGGAAGATGGACGGTCATCTTTTGACAAGTCAAATATATCTGGACGGATGTTGATTGGCCAACCGACGGCTGGGCTGGATCTGAGTCCACTCCAGTTCCGACATGTGTTTCTCCTGGAATTGGTCTTGGTAGCCGAAAGGGGACCCACCTTGGTTTGGGTGGGGCCATAATAGGTGTGGGTTTAGCAAAACCAGTAAGCACATCTAGTCTTGGTTGGGAAATTCAACAAGATTTTGAAGAATTTGTTGATCCCCCTGCAACTGTAGATAATATTAGAACACGCGCTTTCTCAAGTCACCCCTCTAGACCTTTCTTCTTAGTTGGTTCAAGCAATACACATGTGTATCTATGGGAGGTACACACTCTTTTTATCTCAAAATTTGATATTAAATAAATACACTTGGAGTTAATTCCCGGGCCCCATGCGTGTGCAAGCCTCGTGCACTGTGTTTGTCCTATTTTTACACTTGGAGTTAATATCATCTATGGTAACTTGTATGGTACAGTTTGGTAAAAATACAGCTACAGCTACATATGGAGTTCTTCCTGCTGCAAATGTCCCACCACCATATGCTCTTGCATCAATCTCAGCCGTTCGTTTTGATCATTGTGGACAGCGATTCGCCACAGCAGCATTAGATGGAACCGTGTGCACCTGGCAGCTTGAGGTTGGAGGAAGAAGCAATGTTCGTCCAACTGAATCGTCTCTCTGTTTTAACTACTACACATCGTACGTATTTTTTCTCAAAATCTGGATTCATGCTAACATAACACGAAATTAATTAAAAATATACAATTTGTTTTGCAGGGATGTGACTTATGTTACTTCAAGTGGATCAATTGTGGCCGCAGCTGGTTATAGTTCCAATAACATTAATGTTGTTATATGGGATACACTTGCTCCACCCACCACATCCCGAGCCTCCATCATGTGTCATGAAGGTTCATCTCAGTTCATGAATTTGGCATTTTCATGATATATATCAGATTTAACATGTGTTTATGTGTTTTAGGTGGTGCACGGTCCATTTGTGTATTTGCTGACGAAATAGGAAGCAGTTCAGTTTCTCCCCTAATCGTGACAGGTGGAAAAGGCGGAGATGTTGGAGTTCATGATTTCCGTTACATAGCCGCCCGAAGACCAAAAAGTCATAAAAGCTCTGATAACATTGAACACAAATTTAGTGCATCTTCAACTGCAGGCTTGCATAACAAACACGGGGATCAAAATCGAAATGGGATGTTGTGGTACATACCAAAGGCTCACTCTGGTAACTCTTCTTATTTTGCCCATCTGACCCGTTGCAGTTTTACATAACCCATGGATTGACCCGTTTGTAAGTAAATGACCACGTTTAACCATCTGTTTGTAGGGAGTGTTACTAGAATATCAGCCATTCCAAATACCAGTTTTTTCTTAACTGGAAGTAAAGATGGAGATGTAAAGCTTTGGGATGCCAAAAGGGCAAAATTGGTATATCACTGGCCAAGAATGCATGATAGACACACCTTCATTCAACCTAGCTCAAGAGGATTTGGAGGAGTTGTTAGAG